>CM021107.1:236242679-236318636 GCA_007115665.2 Sequoiadendron giganteum | reverse complement strand
CATTTTCCTTTATAATTAAATCACTTTGGTTTAATTATTAATGCTAACTATTATTCTATTCACTTAAGCTTGTCATTTGTAGGTGCATTATAATTAATATGTTTATTAATTATTAAATGCACAAACCTAGCTTTCTCCGGCTTTAGGGTTTCTCACCTTATATGCCGCTTTTGTAATTATTGTAAATCATCTTTTTGGGAAATAATAATTCTGCTCTCACTCCGCTGAGATTTTCCAAACCCTTGCTTCTGTCTCTTTGGTCTCCATTCAGCATTAGGTATTTTGCATGCAGGTGTTCTTGGCGAGCTGTGGATTTGCATTTATCAAATCCTACATGGTATCAGAGCCACCCTGTCACTGCCTGGTTTGAAGGTGTTTGAGGCCACGATTCGAAGACGACAGCTACAGCTTCTCTGGGGTTTTTCTGTCACTTTGAAGGAGGCGCTATTTTCTGGAGCCGTTTGAGCAAAAACGGACTCCACCATTGCGTTCAGAAGGTCTGGGAGAGTCAAAATTCATATAAACTTTGACTATTTTGGCCACAGTGACCACAGGCAAAAATTTTTGGCCTACCAGGGCCGTACGAGCTCAAAAATTTTAAAAAAATCAATTTTTCTCTAAATTTTGGGTGCTGCCAGCCCGTGCCGCCGCTGGCCTACGCGCCACCCTGCGGCCACCGAGCTGCCACCGGGGCCCGCCACCGCCGCCCAGCCGCTCGGCCGCCACTGCCACTCCGCTCGATCGCCACCTCTATCGGTGTCGCCGCCCACTGGCCACCGTCGATGTCCAGTGACAGCCATACGGCCGTCAAATTATTTCCCCTGACTGGTTTTTTCCAGAGAGCTCATTTTTTGGGGGTACCTGTGGTTTTTTGGCCGTATCTTGGGCATACGGTGTCCGTTTTCGAAAAACAAAATATTGTCGAAAAGGTGTTTCCAAGCCAGATGTAACTATGCTGGTCTTGTTTGCTGATTCAGCCATTTGAGCACTATTTTTTGGCATCAAAGTAGAGGCTTTGTTTTCCTCTCTCTCTGCATCTGGCGTTCAGGTTTTTTCCTCATTTTTTGTACTTTCAGTATTTGTTTATTTGATGTACGAGGGTCAGAATCATACATTGTGGGGGGGTACTTTTGCTTTCTGTCATTTCCTTTCAGAAAACGACCCTTCTACTTCTGTCTTTTTCTTCTCTCAATGTCGGACCCCTCTATGGCCCGACTGACACCTCATAATTACCACACCTGGAAAGCACACATGACCAGGCTACTCATGTCACGTGGCTTATGGTCATGCCTAGATGAACATCAACCTGTCCTACAGCGTCCTTTTGAGATTCTTCAGCACAGGAATAAAATGGATGAAGCCATGGGCTTGATTGCACTGAACATTTCCGACAATCTCCTCTTTCACTTGGATGGTTTGACCACTCCTAGGGCCATTTGGGGCAAGTTTTCAGATTTGTTTGGCACTGTCAATGAATTCTGGGCACTACAGCTTGATGCAGAGCTGACTACTTTGACACCTACCGGCTTTCCCACCATTGAGGACTTCTTGATGAAGTTCAAGTCTCTACGCTCAGTTTTGCAGGGATGTGGGAAAACAAAGACAGATGACGAGTGTATCTTCTTGATACTCTCAAAGTTGCGAGGACAATATCAGATCTTCTCTTCCACTTTCTACTCCACCATGGATGCTTTGGGTGCTAGACACACCATGCCTTCTTTTGAGACATTATGTGATCGGTTGACACGGGAACAGGCAAAGATCCAACAGATGGATGCTTCTGGCTCTTCTAGCCAAGCATTGGTTGCTCAGTCTTCACAGGGGAAACCAAAACAGAAAAGCAAACCGAAGAAAGATTCCGCAGGCAATGAGTCTTCCTCCAAACCTGCACAGAAAACTGATTCAAAACCTCCAGCTAACCCTTCCAAGGGTAAATCTTCTTCGAAGTCTACTGAGTCTACCTCCAAGACTAAGAAGAAATCAGTTGAGACCTGTAGCTTTTGTGGAAAGGAAGGACATCCCATTTCTCGGTGTTGGAAACGTTTGGAGGCTTTAGAGGAAGCCATGCAGGAGCATCACATTTCATCTCCTCAGTCCACATCCTCCCCTACAGGGAAAGGTCATGCTCTTACTGCACGAGCTATGACTTCTGGGCCCACCTGGATTCTTGATTCCGGTGCCTCTCACCACATGAATCACACTCAGCAATTGGTCACCTCACTTGCTCCTTGTGCTACTTCACAGATTGCTGTTGGGAACTCATCTCATCTTTCTATTTTGGGTTCTGGTTCTGTTGCATTGGCTGGGGGTTCTCTTCAGGATGTTCTCTTTGCCCCTGACATTTCGATGAACCTACTGTCTATCTATCAGATTTGTCACTCTGGCTCTGGTAAGACAGTTGAGTTCTCACCACATGATGTGGTTATTCGGGACTTACATGATTCTGATATGATTGTGGCTACTGGGGGTGTTGACACTGCATCCCGACTATACAGATTTGATGGATTTGAGTCTTCTGCTGGCATGGGTTCCTGTCTTATAGCACATGCAGATTCAGTGAGTAGACTTTGGCATGAGCGTTTGGGCCATGTCAATTACAGATATCTTCAGCAGATGAGCACATAGGCACTTGTTCTTGGGCTTCCACACATTACTTGCACTGATGGGGTTTGTCAGGGTTGTGTTCTTGGCAAACAACATAGGGATCCTTTCCCTCAGGGACGAGCTACTCGTGCTTTGGCACCACTGGAGTTGATTCATAGTGACCTCATGTCATTTCTTACTCCTTCTTTTTCCGGTGCTAGATATGTGCTTACTTTCATTGATGACTTCTCCAGGCGCACATGGGTGTACTTTTTAAAGTACAAGTCTGATGTCTTTGACTCATTTCGAGTCTTTAAGACATTTGTGGAGAAGCAATCTGGTCTTTCTATTCGCCGGATACGCACAGATAATGGGGGGGAGTATGTGAACCAAACTTTCAGGGATTTTTGCTCCGAACATGGTCTTCAGCATCAGTTTTCAGTGCCCTACACCCCTCAGCAGAATGGTGTGGCAGAGAGAAAGAACAGAACACTTCGGGAGATGGCTAATTGTATGATACAGTCCAGGTCCATGGATTCATCTTTTTGGGCAGAGGCAGTCAATTGTGCCAACTATATTCAGAATCGGATGCCTCACAAGGCAGTTCGACATATGACTCCTGAGGAGGCTTGGTCTCATGTCAAGCCTGATATATCTTCATTTCGAGTTTTTGGTAGTGAAGCATGGGCATTTGTGCCTGACGCTCAGAGGAGAGCAATGGAGCGGAAGAGCCGACACCTCATTTTTGTTGGCTACTGCGAGGATGTTAAGGCATACAGGTTGTTTGACCCTGATTCCAGAGAGGTCCTATTTCGACGGGATGTCCAGTTTGATGAGCGCCTTCCTACAGTAGATACCCTGCTTCCAGAGTCTACTTCACTTACCACTACTCCCTCCTCTCTTCCAACTTTGTTTCAGGACGATGAGGATGATGATCTTAGTGATCCCCATTTACCTCCACCACAGGATCCTCCACAGATGCCTAGATGGGCTCGTGTTACAGTTGATGCTACAGGATCTCTGGCTGGTGACCCTTCCACTTCCTGTCGCACCCGGTCTCATATTGCAGGTTCTAGTCTTCTGAGTCATGCTATTTGTGGTGATCCTCAGACATTTGGGGCAGTGACAGGACATACTGAGTGGGACAGTGTTATGGAGGAGGAGTATTCTTCTTTGATGAAGAATCATACTTGGGATCTTTGTTCTCTTCCTAAGGGAAGAAAGTTAGTGCGATGCAAGTGGTTGTATCGTACTAAGTTTGCTGCTAATGGTTCTATTGATAAGTACAAGGCACGTCTTGTTGCGAAGGGTTTTTCACAGGTTGAGGGTATTGATTACACTGAGACATTTGCCCCTGTCGCCAAGATGAACTCTATTCGCCTTGTCTTATCCCTCGCGGCTTCTCAGGGATGGCCCATTTATCAGATGGATGTGAAGAGTGCTTCCTTGCACGGTGATCTTAGTGAGGAGATTTACATGGAGCAACCTCAGGGATTTGTGCAGGATTCCTCCTTGGTTTGCAGACTTCGGCGTTCTTTGTATGGTCTCAAACAGGCCCCTCGGGCTTGGTATGAGAAGATGGACTCCTTTCTGCTTTCTACAGGATTCACACGCTGTCATTCCGATCCTACAGTCTACATTCAGCATCTTGAGGATGAGGTTTTGATCCTTGTGCTATATGTTGATGATCTTCTCATCACGGGTAGCTCATCTTCTATGATTCAGGATGTTCAGCGTGCATTGATGGAGCAGTTTGAGATGACAGACCTGGGTCTATTACACTTCTTTCTGGGTCTGTAGATTGTGCAGTCCCCTGCTGGGATCTTTGTTTACCAGCAGAAGTATGCTCTTGACATGCTTCAGCGCTTTGATATGCTTGATTGCAAGCCTGCTCCCACACCTTTTCAGTCGGGTGTTACTTTGTCTACCTCTTGCACTTCACCTTCAGTGGATCCTACATTGTATCGGCAATTGGTTGGCAGTTTGTTGTACCTGACACACACTCGTCCTGATCTCTCCTTTGCAGTTGGTCTAGTCTCTCAGTTCTCACACGAGCCTCATGAGAGTCATTGGCAAGCTGCCAAGCGCATTTTGAGATACATTCAGGGCACACTTATGTATGGCATTCATTACACATCAGGGGCTCCTCACATTGTTGGCTACACTGACTCAGATTGGGCTGGTGATGTTGATGATCGGAAGTCTACTTCTGGCTTTGTTTTTTGCCTTGGCTCTGGTCCTATCACATGGTCGTGCAAGAAGCAGAATGCTCGCGCACTTTCATCTACAGAGGCTGAGTATAGAGCGGCAGTGCATGCTAGTCAGGAGATTTTGTGGCTTCGACAGTTGATGACTGAGTTTGGGTTTCCTCCTGATCGTCCCACTGTTCTGTGGTGCGATAATCAGAGTGCTATTCACATTTCCCGCAACCCGGTGGAGCATCAGCGCACTAAACACATTGAGCTTCATATGCATTTCATCCGTCAGCAGATTCAGGATGGTGTTCTCTCTTTGGAGTACATCCCCACTGACGCGCAGGTTGCTGACATCTTCACCAAACCTTTTGCATCTCCGCGCTATCTTCAGTTGCGTTCTATGCTTGGGGTGACGGAAGTTGTCCTTGGGGGGTCTTGTTGAGGCCTTCCTTCCTTCATGTTTTTTTCTGCATGTTGTTGTATCTCTTTTTGGGGTAGAGTTTTTTCCCACTGGGTTTTCTCTATTTCCCCGTTTTACAGAGATTTCTTTGTAGTTGGGTACCTGATCTAGCCTTGTTGCCGGGACCCATTTTTTCCTGCTTTCTTAGCTGTGCTAGGTTTGCTTCCTCCTAAAGCTTCGCTTAAGGGGGGGTGTTAGAGTAATAGTTCATTTGCCTTTATAATTAAATCACTTTGGTTTAATTATTAAATGCTAACTATTATTCTATTTACTTAAGCTTGTCATTTGTAGGTGCATTATAATTAATATGTTTATTAATTATTAAATGCACAAACCTAGCTTTCTTCGGCTTTAGGGTTTCTCACCTTATATGCCGCTTTTGTAATTATTGTAATCATTCTTTTTGGGAAATAACAATTATGCTCTCACTCCGCTGAGTTTTTCCAAACCCTTGCTTCTGTCTCTTTGGTCTCCATTCAGCATTAGGTATTTTGCATGCAGGTGTTCTTGGCGAGCTGTGGATTTGCATTTATCAAATCCTACACCTTGTTATTGTTATAACAGTTAGGATTGATTTCTAGGATTGTTATTTATGTATTTTATCTCTCATAATTAAATGAAACATCTATTCAAAAATTGGTTGTACCCATTTGATTAACCTCACATTTGGGTATACCCTATTTTTTCATGTTCCAGTGTTGACCTATCAAATGCAGATGTGTTTCCCTACCTCTTGGTCCTCCAATGTCTAAGAGAACTTAAATAAATTTCTTAGCTAATGACATGGAGTCCCAATGGGTGTGCCAGAATGTGAACATGGAAGAGAGAATGATCAAATGCAATAGAGATTAACAAATAAGTCAAACAATTGAATCATCTAAACCACATTCCCAATTAAATTCTTGCAATTCCTAGTTAAGATGCCATTAAACATGAAAGAGAAAATGAAATTCAAACGAAACAACTTAAATAAAAGATGTAAACCTCATACCATTGGGGGATTATTTCTTAATTTATGTGGAATGCTCAACCCTTTCCTAATCCATTGTTGATGTTGTAGTGTCAAAAAATGTCATCGATGACATTTTCATACTTGTTTGGGCCCTCCTTGCACAATTAAGCATAATGGTGCCTTGAATTAGTGTTGTAATGTGTTTAACACACTCACATTAGGTCTTGGGGCCTTG
Organism: Sequoiadendron giganteum; assembly: GCA_007115665.2. NCBI lineage: Eukaryota > Viridiplantae > Streptophyta > Pinopsida > Cupressales > Cupressaceae > Sequoiadendron > Sequoiadendron giganteum. Next base: position 236,312,211 of record CM021107.1, on the reverse strand, counting down.
TGAATTAAATAAACTTATTCATGCCTTATTTTAGGTTTTGTAAAGTGTTGTAACACACTTTCACACTTTTCTAAAGTTATCATTAATAATTAGGCTTCTTTATGCTTTAATTGGGCTTATTTTACATCCATGAGCCTCATTTAATGCATCTTTTAGAGGATAATCCCAACATAGATCATTACCCAATCATAATTCAAGTGTTTTAGGTTGAGTGGCCAAGATTTAGTGATTTGGGACTCATTCTCCACCTTGGGTGAATGATTCCCACCTAGATTTTTTGGTCCCGAACCAGGTTTCACATATTTCTAAGCATTTTTAAATTTGGTCCCATACATTATGCCTAATGGGACTCATTCACCACCTTGGGAGAATGAGTCCCATGTGGCCCAAAATCAAAATTAATTTAAATTATTGACTGGATTTTATCCTCCTAGATCTGATGTCAGCTTGTAGTTTTTAATTTCGAGAATTCTTGCATAATTAAGTATAAATACAAGATTCTTTTACTCATTTTATTCTAACAAGAATTCATGATATCACCAAATACTTTGTGAGAGAATTCATACTAGCATAATTGAGTTCACAAGAGCATTCGAGGGTCTTCAAGGACTAATTATCAAGCATTCTAGAGAATTATTCAAGCATAAATAATCATGTCAAGGACTTCATGCATCATGTTTATTTTGGAGCTAACAATTGTGATATAGGGTTTCATGATTGAAGCTAGCATTTCAAATCAAGATCTATCCTATTCAAGCAAGAGTCCAGATCTACATCCACTGGATCCATCTCACACATGTTTGAAGCACTTTATTGCTAGGGTTTGGTGAATTGCAACATCTTATTTTGTTCATTCATCATTCTCCATTCTTATTTCATTCTATTTCAAGGTTTGATTAACAAAATAGGGTTTGACCAAGGTAAACCCCTATCCCCTAACAAAACAACATTTTCCCTCTCTTTAGTGTGTGATTTTCAAGTTTAGATTGAAGAAACATTGAAGAGAAAGGTTGAAGAAAGTTTTCAAAGTGCCCAAAGTTATCAAAGTTGTCATCAAGCATTAGAGAACACCTACAAGTTGATTTACAGAGATTCAGATCTGAAAACTTGTAGAAGAAGATTGAGAAAACTAAGAAGAAAATATTTAGACCTTAAAATTCCAAAAAACCCTAATTGGATTGATTCGCCACTTCTGGTGAATCGGTCCCAGCTTTGGTCAAAACTCATTTTTTTGTAGATTCGAATACCCATTTGGCAGATTCTTATTCTCGCACAAAAACCCAAATTTTGGACTGATTCGCCCAGCTTGGTAAATGAGTCCTATTCAGCATTGAGATCAAATTTTATAGTATTTCAAAGCTCCATTCAACCATCTCTAGATTTACAGGTGCACATAGTCCTTTTTGTAGCTCTATATTTTGTTTCATTTGCATTTCTAGGTCATTTAGTCAAAATTTGCATTGAATTAGGTTTTATCATTACATCTTGCATTGCATTTGTCTTTCCAAGTCTTAAATTTTTGGTGAACCCCTCATTAGTTTACATTCAGCCCCTAGGATAGGCCTATTGCAAGACCTCTTTCTCCTTTGCATTGAGATCTCTAGGGTTTGTTCTTGAATGAGAGAGATTGAAGATTGTCATTTTAGGACCTAAACCCTAGAAGAAAGAAATAATTTCCCAACTTTCATTTTGGTGAACCTACATTTAGAACATCATAATCTTGATTTGGAGTGCATTATCATCCTAGATCTTGCTTGCATTAACATTGCATTAGAGTTTTCATTAGTTAATTGGAATTCTAGGGTTTCTAATTTTGCATTAGTGAAAGCTCATATAGCTTGCATTTTTGCATCTCATTTCATTTAAAATCAAACAAAATTTGAATTTGAATTTAGTTTTCAGTTCATACAGCATAAAAATCATAAAACTCAATTGAGAATTTCTAAAAAAATTGAAAAAAATCCCTATTGGGACTTATTTGCCACCCTGGGAAAATCAGTCCCTCTCCACATTTTGCACTACATTATTCAACATTTTAAAAAAAAATTCTGAGTTTGTGTTTGTTGTTTATAGCTTTTTGTTTCAATTTCCAAAAAAAAAATTATACTTATTTCATTGTTCTTAGCTTATATTGCATTTGCATCCATCTTGAATTTAGAAGCCCTTGCATGAATATTTAGTGTCCTATTGTTGATATTGTAGTGATACAAAGTTTGAGACTCATTTTATCCCATGATAGCACAATCATTGTGGATCTTGGGTTGTCTAGATCTTCCACTCCTAGTATTGACACTAGTACACTAAGTATGGACCATACCCTTAACAACTCTTTGCCTTCAAGTACTATGATGTATTTTAAAATAAGGAATGATAGTGTTCTGCAAGAAAACATAATTCAAATCCATGAAGACCTAGCAAACCTACAACATCTAGTGCAAAATGACATCCCAACTACCACCATACCTACTATAGATAAAATTCACCACATGATTAAAAGTGAATATGGACTTCACCTTGTGAAAAATATAGTTCAAATCTTTGGAAAACACCTCACCTTAACCACTAGTTTCCCTTTAACTTCAAGCAATGCCATAAGCCAAGGCGGAACTCAAATTCCTCCTCGCACAATAATTGCATCAATTTCCACCTATACCAACCCTCAAGTCACAACAACAATGCAATCAACTACTAATGTGATTCCTTCCTTAGGTATTTTTGCTAGCATCCCTAGTACCTTTGTGGCATTGCACATCATATCTCCTACTAGCTTACCATCTATACGCATTCCATTCACTTTCCCTTCAAACACATACACCCCATCACCTTTCTCACCTCCATCTCATAACGCAAGCAATGACCCCCTCATAAATCAACTTATGCAAACCATTTCATCTCTCTAAAAGAAATTTTCTACCATCAACCAAAACCAAAATGGCCCACCTACATATTATGTCAAAAGAAACCCATCATACTTGGAGATATTACAAACACTGATGCCACAAGGTGTAGAGGTGCCTAGATTCAAGAAATATGGAGGAAAAGGAGATCCTTCTAACCATGTTAATGCTTATATCGCATTGTGTAGTGACTTTTTCCTTGATGATAAATCTTGGCTAAACTTTTTCCTAGGTCGTTGAAAGATACTTCCTTGGAATGGTTCTCTTCTTTACCGAACAGCTCAATTTTTTCATTCAATGAACTTTTTGAGGAATTATTCAATCATTTCCAAGTGCATATGGCTCTTAAGATGACCTTGGCCGATTTGATGAGATGCAAGCAAAAAGAAGATGAAAAGATAACTAACTTTATCTCATGCTACCAATCACTTTATTCCCAGATTGATGTCAAGGTTATCGATCCTCAGCTAGAAAATATGTTCATAGAAAATTTGCAAAGATACAAGATAAACTTACCATGATTAAATTCCCCTCCTTTATGCACTTGTGTACTACCCTCTATGATTATCAAAATTTGGTTAGTAGTTGAGATGCAAAATCCACCTCTAGCTGTACTAGGAGATCTGAGCCTGCAAACCAAAACAATTCCCAACCTTTTAGAAAATAGAATAAGGGCTTCCTTCAACTTAATCCCCCTCAACAAACAAATCAAAATACCAATAACCAAATAGCTATAGTAAAAGCAATGACACCCTTTAGCTATGGGTATTCAAAAAGACAATTCACTCCCCTACTCAACACCCTTCATAACACAATGTCCCAACTTTTAGAACAACAAATGATTACCTTGCCTCCAGTCAAAACACTCAATCCTAATAAACCTTTACCTCTGAACTTTAGATAAAATTCTTATTGCCATTATCACTAACAAAATGGACATGATATGGAACATTGTAATCATCTTAAACATCTTGTGCAAGACCTCATTGATTCTGGCTGTCTATCCATTGGAGGTGTTAATGATCAAGGAAATAAGTTTGTTGCCCCTCCCAGCCAATGTTTTCAAATATTTATGAACCCCATGCCAAAACATAGTATTTCATTTATCAAAGCTACCAAAACTACAAAGAGTGATGTGATGAATGTTGAAACGGATGATGAAAACATAGATACAATTCAACAAAGTCCTATGGATACTAATCAACAAGAAAAAAATCATTTCAATGGTTTAGTTGCATTGTTTCATACTCAACATCGTAAGGGTTGACCTAAAAATCCTCTTGACATTGCTTTCTCATCACAAGATACACTTAAACATGCACTTGATGGTCCTCTTTACATAGTTGGTTGTATCTATGATAAGTCCACTAATGGTATATTAATAGATATCATCTGTGGAGAGAACGTGATCACCAAAGAATTCTTACTTTTGCATGAACTCTATCAATATATATATATATGACAAACCAAAACCACGGATAAAGATGCATAATGGTTTTTCTTTCCCTATGATAGGATCGATCACCTTACCATTGTAAATAAGACCGAAAATATTAAATATCTCATTCTCCATCATCCCACAGTTGGACCAATTCCATGTGAATTTAGGCTATCCATGGCTTCTCTCCATGAATGTGGTTGAATCAGTCATACATAAATGCTTAAAGTTTCCCTTTGACAATGAAATTTTCACTATCCACCATAGTGGCTTTAACCCCTTGTCCTCTCGTGGAAACTTTTCCTTAGATTTCTTTTGGCCTGAGCCTATAGAACCTACCAAACCATGAGAAGACTTATTTTTCCTATCCTATAAAAAGTTAAAGGCAAAGAAGATAACAAAATTATCCCTCCAAAACATCCCTCAACCCACCATCGAGCCTACCATCCTTGAAGAAAACATGATTGAGCCTAAATAAATTCCAAATGACCAAGACCAACCTAAGAAATAACCTTCACCTATCTCCTACAAAAGACCAAGAGACAATGAAAACAACCTCGCCATGCCTCCTAGAATAAAACAAGTTTATAAAGTCAAAGAGAAAGTGATCAAACAACCTCCTATGGTGTCTTTCGTTCTTCCCCTCAAGGAAGAAAATAAATCTATGGTTGATCAACCCACTCCTACACAAATGCAACTTGAAAACCAAACTAAAAGAAACAGAGGTGCTAGAGAGTGTAGGCATAGACATCATTCCCTTGCTCAAAAGTTACATGAATAAATAAACAAAGAAAGTCAAAATAAAAAATTGACCAAAGCAATGCATGATGACTCTCCCCCTTTGCTGAAACAAAAAGATCCTATAATGAAACCATAACAAGAGCTAAACTCTACTTTAGACATTATCATTCGACCTCTTGTTGTGATTAATTTAGATAATGATGAGGAAATTGCTAAAATTGACAAAGAGGTGCATAATGAATTGAATACATTGTTCTCCTCTTCTATGAGCTTAAACGACAATTCTCCTAAGAAGAGTGTTGAACCTGGTGATGGACCTAGTTTGCAACTTGCTATTGTCCCTTTGGCTAGTTTTTTTCCTTCTATAAATGATGAACACGATTGGGATGCAGATGACCTACTCATAGGTTGACTTGCATGTGCCCTACTAGTCTTTTACATTATTTCATTTTCATTTTCTTTTGTGTGATTACATTTGCATTATGTGATCCCCTATGATTTTTTGTTTGATGTTCTCTCTCTTCTTTGCATTCCTCTATTTGTACCTCCATTCTTCTCTGTCACAAATATTTTATTTTTTCCTTTATATTTTTTTCTTTTGTCTTGTATTTTCCTTTTGGGGATGATGCAAGGCATTGAGACATTCATGTCTCTTTCATGTTGACCCAAAATCTTTTTCTTATCTTTTCCTTTTGGGGATGACACAAGGCTTCAAGACATTCATGTCTCTTCCATGTTGACCTGAAAGGTTTTCCCTTTTTTTTCGCTCTCTTCATGTCATTCTTCTAGTTCTATGTCTATTTGGGGAATGATGACAATTCCGAGCTCTCTAAGAACATTGTAGCAATAACATACTGACCCCAAATCCATAGATCCCTTTTTTTTTGGTGTTTTCATTTTGGGGGCAATCTTTCCCTTTATTTTTTTTTTGCCTGACATAAATTTACTCGGAAACATATGACTTGGCATAGGGATTTCCAAGTTAGCTCTCATGTCTTCATTATTTTTAGCATTTTTCATTTTCTACTTTAAAGTAATTGCTCACAGTATGGTGTTTAGTGATTTATTTAAACTAGGGTAATACATTGGCATTTATTATTTCACATTTTTCTTTTCCATGTTCATAGTGCAATCTTCTTACTTTATGCGATGCATTTTTTGCTTTGTGGATGACATTGGGTGTGATTTCCTTCAAGAGCGTGATCTCTCTTAGCATATTACATTCCTCTTAGTAGCTTGATGCGACACACTGTATTTCCTAATTTTTGAATCTTTTATTATTTGATTGGTCCTCTCTTGGATACATTTGCATTTTTTGTTATATGACCACCTTGCATAATACATCTTGCATGTCTGTAGATCCATCTTTTTTTTTCATGATTTCCAAGCATATGAAGTTTTTCTTTCCTCATGAAGCTCAAGGTTCATTGTTCATGAGCTCCAAGCATACGAAGTTTCGCTTGCCTCATGAAGCTCGAAAATCATTTTTGCATGGCACCTTATGAAAGTTATCAGGAGGTATAACTTTGGTATGGTTTTTGATAGGAAGCCCAACCACGGCATGAATTTCCCTTAGCCACTTGTGTGTGAGTGTGAGTGCATACCGATTGTGTGTGTATGTATCTCACCTCTTTCGAATCCTCACCCAGCAGACAACCTGAAGTTTCATTGCCTTAGAGTGAGCTTGCATTTTCCAGACAAACAATCTAGATCTGATCCACATCGCAATGGACAAATGGTCAAAGCTTGATCTAATTGCTTGCAATCGTACTCGGTTTTGTGCTTGCACCTTCCGAGCCTAGTATTGGGCTTGAGCTTGATCCTATGCTTGTTGGGTTGCTTGTGCCACTTGCGTAGCTTGTGTGGATTGTGTGGCTTGTGAGGCTTGTGCAGCTTGTGCAACTTGAGTGGCTTGAGCGGCTTGTTGGGCGGCTAATTGTGCTTGTGCTTGTTGAGCAACTTGTTGGTTTTGGAGCACCTTTTGATGAGCGGCTTGTTAAGCAGCTTGTAACATGATGGAGAATGAATTTTCCATGTTGTGTTTTGGTGGTGGTGACAGTGGATTGGGAATGGTGGGGTGATCCCACAAAGCTAGTTTACAATTTCTGAGAGGAACTATTTTTTGTTGAAATCACATATTTTTAGAAAATATAATGATTTAAGCCTTAAAAAGTTCCATTTTAAGGATTCCAACTGAAAAGGATTTGATCAAAGCCCCTTGGATAGATGCTCTCTAGTTTTAAACCATACCTACAAATGAGTCTCTTTAGTACCTATCAAAATGTTGATAAAAAATAACTTTTGATTTACCTTTTGGGGGATCAAATGAATTCATTTAAAATTTATTTCAAATTATTATAGTAGTCCGTAGAATGATCTATCCAATGAATATAATTTTAATATGTTTTGGTTTTATTATGTATTTGTTTTTTTAGTTTTATTAAATATAGGTTTTTCATCAAAAATGAAGGTTTTGTTCTGCACATGTGGAAAAATAGTAGATTATCAAAAAAAATAAAAAATTGTGAGTGCAACATAAATTGAAGTTCTTGATCCAACAAAAAAAATAAAATTGAATTTTGATATATACAAAAATAGTTACGCGTTATACAGTCGCGCTATGTCTGAATTGTAATTGGTTTGACTTAAAAACTTGATTAAAGAAAATATATTCAATAAAACACTATATAACCAAGTGGAAGCACTAGATATCAGAGTTCCAAATATAGATTCAAAAGAATTAGAATATTATCCTTCATGGAAACAAAATTATGCGTTATACGGTGTGCATCACTTTTTTAAAATTTTGTTTTCTAAAAAAAAAACAATTTTCGTGGGAGATGGAAAAAGAATTGCAATCTGATTCCAAATTTTTTTTAAAATATATTTTTAGAATCTAAAGAAAAAATGTGACAAGACTCTAGTTTGCATCATCTTCAAATTCCTCATGGTTTAGCCGCTATAGGTTCCCAAATGTGAAGATTTAGTTAAAAATAATAATTTCAGTGTCCAGTTTGCCCAAAAATTGTAAACCACTATTGTGGGATCACCCGGTGTTGACCGTTGTGATGAGCACAATAGTCGCATTGATTTCTAGGGTTTGAGTGGTGAATGTTGTGATTGATATGCTTGGTCCTTGGAAAACCATTCTTTGAGAGACCTGGGGAATGGTGGATGAGTTGACCGTTGGGGTTGCTTGGATGGTTGCCATCTATTGTTGCGATATTGATGGCAAGACGAGAAAATTTGGTATGATGTTTTAATTTATGAAGGGGGAGTTGCTCGGATTCAGTTGATTGACTGTTGGTAAAGGGGGAAGGCTCATGCCTTTATTGTTTCATTGATAGATATGTAAGTTTTTACTTTGATTTAAATCTACCAAAGGGAAAGGTGTTCCAAAATTTAAATTCAACATGCTCACTTTTGTTGTACCATTGAGGTTTGTAGGAGATAATAATATCATTTATGGATTGTACAAATAATTTTTTGGAAAATTAATTGGTATTGTAAGGCCCTGATTGTTTGGTTGATTTGGATTACTCATGATGTATGAATCAATTTTATGTTCCATGTTCCTCTTGTATTGGGATCTCTTTTGAACCATAAAATAGATCATTTGATCATGATCTTTAGGCACAAAAGAGAAGAACTAGGAAATTCTAAGGATAAAAAGTGATGATGGGGATGAAATATGGATGATGTGGGTGAGTGAAACTCTTGAAGACACTTGTGGGGAGGATATGCTAAACCTTTTAGGGCTTGAATTGATTTGATTTTGATAGTTTGACTAGGCGTGTTAAGCCAAACAAGATGATGATGAACTTGTAAACCCTAGGAAGTTGCGTTATCCTAGAGAAAACTCATTTGAGAGGGTGATTTGACTAAGTGTGTTAAGCCAAATGAAGTGATTTGAACTTGTAAACCTTAGGAAGTTGTGTTATCCTAGAGGTAGATTTCCTCAAAAGGGTTGCTAATTTAACTAGGTGTATTAAGTCAAACAAGGTGATGATGATTTTCCCTATAAGTTTAGCATGAATGATGTTTCAAATATTTCAAGAGTTTTTTGGTGAAATGGAATTTGATTTTTATGATTAAGTGATGGATGAGAGTGATGATTTTGATCCTAAACTTGACCTAGACAAGACTCTTTCTTATAAGACCTCGATATTGAAGAACATGCCATACTTCTAAGTGGCAAAATAAAACTTTTGGAAAAGAGTTGGATTTTGTTGATAATAGAACTCATACAAGCTTGGGTTGTTCTTTGAGGCCTTCTTGTAGAAATTATATACCAATCTTTATCTAACTTCAAAAAGCATTTCAAGATGCTCTTCACGAGCCTTTGGACTAAGCTTCTTGAACCTTGGTTTTTTTATTTTGATTTTGCAAGAAATCATTTGAGAGAACACATGCGTGAGGTCCAATTGTCCTTATCTTTATTTAATGAGTTCCTTTTATCAAAAATAATTTCTTGATTATGATTTCAAACTAAATGTATATGCCTCAATTCCTTTTCATTCCACAATGTCCCTTATGTGAAAATCAAGGTTTCAAGAGCACAGTTTCCTAGGTTGACTTTAGTGAAACCAAATGGTGACTAAACTTAAGCACTTAGAAACCTCTAAGGATATAATCCCAAGGGAAAGCAAGAGCACTTAGATTCGTCAAAGGATATTTGTTTTCTCCAAAAGGTTTGAAATTTTGAAGCTCTTTGTGAATGTTTGTTGTCAATTTTTTTGAGGACCAAGCAATGTATTTTTTGATTCCAAGCACATGTACAACCCTAGGATGAAGATACAATATTTTGTTGGGTTCCCACTTGGATAAATCTAGCTACGCATATTTAGTGTGGATGATTAGATGATTGACCACACAGGCTCCCCCTTACAATGCACTCACTTCTTGGGTCAATCAAGCATCAGTACCCATGAATCTCCCATGGCATACTTTTCATCTCTACAACATAACATCATGTATACGTGGGGCGGCTTCAAAGGACATGACCTTTTGCACTAACAAAATAGTTAAGGATTTGGCCTTTGTTAAACAAGGGTTTTAATTTGGACTTCCCATTCATAGGAGTTGACCCATGCGGCAAGAGACCATTGCTTCCCTTCTCATCGGAGCCAACCACGTGATACTGGATTTTTTTCTAGTACCCACTTTTATATCCCGGCTGGAAATACACTTGTCCTTAGTGTGTTACCAGTTAGTTCGTTCCCTTGGGTGAGTAATTTTTCCCACAAGGCAGGCCTGCTAAGATAAACAAAAGCAAGCAAACATATTCGTAGTTCGATCAACCTTTGTTTAGAAACAAAGGGAGAACACACGCAATAAGCTTACTCACACTTGCAAGATGTTTTGTTCATTTTTAAACCCAAAATGAAATGTGGAGATAATTTTCTTACTCAACTTAAGATCATCAAAAGAGATTTTGATTCTCAAGATCGTCGTGAGGTGTGAGAGAAGCACAAATGTCCTTTTGATGATTTTATTTCAAGTAAAAAATTACAAAACAAAACAACATTTGCTTTTTTTAAACCCACAAAGCAAAAGTGAATTCTTTTTAAAGCACTAAATCAAATGTGGAATTTTCCTTGTTCAATTGTTAAACCTTAAACCAAATCTAGTAAATTGTTTCTAAGGTTCTTTTTAATCCTTTTGTTTGCAAACTTTGAGATAAAATTTGTATTGTTCGTTTTAGAGCCCAAAAGGAAATTTATTGTTCCCTAAAGCATAAAAGATAACAAATTTTTTAGGAGAGATTGAGAACTCTTTAAGAGTGTTAAACAACACTAGAGTGTTTAAAAACACTTGGTATAGGATAAGAATGATTTCATAATGTAGCCCTCCATTTTATTTCCTCCTTTCCCTAACCTGCAAAATGATTAAAACCAAAAAATATAGAGACAACAAATAAGTTACTGACTCAAAAATCTGAAAATAAAGTGGCACATGTTAAAAAAAATATTCAAATTTGAACTCTTTACTGTCATCCAGTGGCACAATCAGCAAATGTGGCATAGTTTAGAAATCCAATGGTGCAATATAGCGTCGCATGTTGACTGAGCGCGGCGCTTTGCAGTAGACAAAGAGCGTAAAGGCAGTGCTATATTGGAATGCAACGCAGTTTGGAGTGCAGCACAGTTTACAAATTTGAAATTTTTGGGCAGAAAAGCAAGTGCAGTGGAGTTTGAGGTTGGAGCGGTACAATATAGCGTCATTGGACTGATAGTGGTACAATATGGCACCGCCAGTCTGTAAGTGGTGCAATTTCTTGTAAGCACAAAAAAAATGTCAAAAACCACGGAATTTTGGAAAACCGTGATGAATTTCTCCAACTCATCCCTCTTTCTAGCACCAAAATGTGAACCCCAATCCTATACCTGCACAAAGACAAGAAGAAAACACATTATTAAGCTCATATGCAAGATAAAACAAGGATTCCCCATGAAATCCATTTACAATGCTTAATAATAGGAAAAATAAAAAACAAACATAAAAGATAAGTGAAATCCTAATTAAACATGCAAACTCTTGATCCCATGGGGGAATTGGTGCCAATTGGTGTGTCGAAATTGGCCCTTTCCTGAATCCTTTGTTGCAATGTTGATGATTTGATGAGTGATCTACCTTGATGAAGATGCAATCAAGATCCATGATGAAAAATCAGCATAACCTAGCTAAGAATTTGATGAAATGGATGAAACTAGATATGCTTGAGGATGAAGTTGAGTATAGTAAGTCTACTCAAATTGTGGATGATAGAATGAGAGGAAGAGTCTCTCATTTATAGATTTCCAAATTGGAAGAAAGAGTGAAATTGAGCAATGTGGGATCATTCAACATCCAATGGCCAAGTGCCACTTGTCAAGATGTGAATGGGTGAAGATTGTGCACATATTGATCAAAGTGCCAATAAATGATATTGGATTCAAATTTGAAATTTGAATGTGACATGTTGGAGGGAGAAGTAAATGGAGTTAATATAACTTGGCTCAAGGCCAAGGACATGTAAGAGGCATTAAATGCCTTGTTGGAAGTACCCATCCCCTTTTGGAGGGATTTTTGAATTGGAAGAATATTCCACAAAAGATGCCCTTTTGAATGGAAATTGATGATTTAATAAATCAAATAAATTGATTTATTGTGCAAGTTGAAAAATCTAGATGATTGAAGTGATTAGGATTAGATTTAATCATAGGTTAATTAATTTAATGAGAGATTAGGAGATGCGACAATTTAGACTTAAATTTATGAGTTGATTTAAATCAGAATTGAGAGGAAGGGTTTAATTAAATAAATGTTTTGATTTATTTAACTAAAGGGGATAATGTTAGATTAAATAAAATAAGGTTTAGTTTATTTAATTTAATAAGAGGACTTTAGAGATTTAATTTAAATAAAATGAATTATTTAAATGAAAAAAGGCAGAGGATTAATTAAATTAAATTGATTAATTTAATCAACAAGGGAGAAAGACCTAATTAAATAAATAATGATTTATCTAATTAAGAGATGAAGAGTGATGAATTTAATCAAATACAGATTATTCGATTAAATGAATAGAAAAGGAAATGATTTAGGATGAAATTGTGTTAGTAAATCGGGATCTAGTGTGTCAGATTGAATTGCATATTTTCCATGTCTACATTTTTCCCCTCTTTGAAGCAATGCACTTGTTGTATTGGTTCAAAGAATAAACTATTGTGATCAGAGTTCAAAATTTCTCAATTTTTTTGAATGCCCGATTGTTGCCCCAGTGGAAGGATTGTGTTGATAGACTGCCCCCTCAAGAGATCAAGCGAAAATGTTTGATTTTCTGATCGAAATTGCGATAAAATTCAAGAGGAGTGGTTCTATTGATTAGAGGATGAAAGATAATTCTTTGATGTATAGATAGTCATCGGCCATGGGTAGCCTTATGTATATTTTGATACAACACACCAATTTTGGATAGAAATGTTAGTAAAGAATAAGAAGAAAAGAATGATGACAAGAGGATCCAACAAGCCTACACTATGAATGATGATGATGATGATGATGATGATTTTCTTACCAGGAGTTGGGATTCTCAAAGGGCTAATTACTTTATGTTTGATAACACACATAGGTACGATGCATCAAGGTATAAAGAGCCAAGATGTCATTGTACCTAGTGTGATGGAATTTGACTTAACAATCAGATAGGAGTTCTCTTGTTCATACTTGACATACGGAAACCTTGCTAGGACAGACCTAACAAAGCAAGTATTCGCCAAGTTATATTATAAGAACGTCCAACAAGCATAGAAGACAAAAAGATAATGATCGTTGCCCCATTCCTTTCCCTCTAAAATTTTTTTGTTTAGGCATCATCAAGAGGTCCTTGGAATGACCGCAAAATAAGATAAGTCAAAAATATTAGATAAAGTAAACAAACAAGCTAATGTTCTTCATACCGCTAGCCAAGGCTAAACTACTGCGAGATACCTGATGCTTATGTCTATCGTGGGAAGGATACATCCTAGGACATGTTGTGATCAGGGTTTTGATGAGATTGATTGGATGATAAGCTATTGATACTCCGAGTTGATCAACTTTCTTGCTTACTGGCCTAGACTTGAGACTACTGACGATTAGGTGTTCACTTTGGAACCTTCTAGACTTGCTTCCGACTAACTCACCAAATGATGAGGCGATGATTGATTTATTAGGAATGAGACAATCGTGGGTGAAAGTGAGATGAGATGGATGCACCATTTTGAGTTTTTCAAATTTTTTGAGGCTGTTTTGATTTTTGGATTTTTCAATTTTTTGGTATTTGTGAGATGTTTTATGAATGTTTTTGGTATTTTTCGAGATTTATGACCAAGAGACTAACTTAAAGACCTATCCTAGGGGTCTTGGGAGTTTATCCATAGATTAGCCTTGCCTACATTATACACGTAGAGACCACGTAGTTCAACTGATGACAAACTTGACTTGATGATGAGAAAGATGGGCAAACAGATTTCCATTGCGAAGGACACCTAAAGGACTAACCTAGGGTGTCTCGGGGGATGATCAAAGATCAACCTTGCCTATGTTCAAGCTCAGAGATGATGTAGTTCGAACTAAAGATGACTCTATTTTTTGATTTTTTGACATGTTTTGGATTTTGATGATTTGGATATGGATATGTGATGATATCAGTGCTCTTTTTTGGGATTTTGTTGAAAACCAATCTAAGGATTGATTGATCAGATCAATGGATTGATGGTGATAACATTGTTGAGGATACACAACAATGCAAGGATAGTTTTTAAGCAACACAAGGATGATGATGAATTCATGATGATAACATTGTTGAGGATACACAACAATGCAAGGATAGTGTTAAGAAACACCAGGATTGGGAAGGATATCCCAAAATGATGATGGATTGGTTGGATTTGATTGATCAATATTTTGAAGCTTGATTTGGAACAAAATTTGTTTGAATGATTGGATGCGATGTTAAGTTACACATTAGATGCAACTGATATTGATTGTTTGCATTGATCTTCGATGAAAGATAAAACTTGATAAGGAAAATTTTCTCATCAAAATATGCCATGGGCTAGTGATTTGGATTCATGCTCACAAATGCTTGACCAATTTTATTTCAAGTTTTCCAATGTTCGGATCACCACATAAGTTGGAGGATATATATCAATATTTATTCCCAAAGCAAGATGCAAATATCTCCCCCCAGTGTCTAGCAATGTTTGAAAGGCCATGGGTGGATTCTTTGATAGATGGATGGATGGATGGGTATGGTAAGCAAGCAAAGGATGCCAAGGATTATCTTGCGATAAGATAAGGGATTCAGGTAGTGGATGTGCATTTGGATAGTGGTTCATAGACTAGATAATAATGGATAGGGTAGGACCAATTAAAATGACCCATGTCAAGATGTTTACCATAAGCAAATATAAAGTGTGCACCAAATTTTCATCAAGATTAAGATAACTTGGAGTATGGATGTAGATGGATGAAAATGGATTGGATAAATGGTTCATGGATGAATGGATTTATTATGGATGGAATGTTGGCTTTATTATGGATGTGATAAGATGATTTCTCCTTAAATGGCACACATAGATGCTCAATTCTACACATGACGCCTATTTTCTAGGTTTTCATCATGGTACCTATCCAAAGTGCCACCGAAGTGGTTTTCACTAGAGGATGATTTTTCTCTTTATTGTTTTCAATTCTTTTTTCTTTTTTTTTGGATTTTTGTATGTTTGTATTTTTTTAGATTTTTCCATGAAATATTTTAAGCTCATACTAAACCACCTAGTGGTTTTGATGTAGATGCTTCTATCATAATGTGCCATTGATATCCTGCTTGAAGAATCTTTTTTTCCAAGATACGTGCACTTGAATGCAACTTTTGAGAATTTTGTTCTGCTTTGCTGATGGGTGAAAGCATGAAGTTGGGTCCACGAAACATGGAAGTTTTTGCCTTAACCGAAAAAAGGAAATTGGCTAAGCAAAAATGGGATCCCAATTTTTAAGAACAGGATCTCGAGTTATAAAAATCGGGATCCCGTTATGGTTCAGGATCCCGAGCCTAAATAAAAAATGGGATCCCATTTGCTAGAGGGTCCTGAACCGATGGGGAGGAAACGGGATCCCGATTCTTATAAATTGCAGCACTCTGCAGTAGACAGAGAGCGCAAAGGTGGCGCTATATTGGAATGCAGTGCAGTTTTGAGTGCAGCACAGTTTGCAAATTTGAAATTTTTGGGCAGAAAAGCACGTGCAATGGAGTTTGAGGTTTGAGCGGTGCAATATAGCATCATTTCACTGATAGCAGTGCAATATGGCACCACCAGTCTGTAAGTGGTGCAATTTCCTGTAAGCACAAAAAAATGTCAAAAACCACAAAATTTTGGAAAAACGTGATGAATTTCTCAAATTCATCCCTCTTTCTAGCACCAAAATATGAACCCCAATCCTATACCTACAAAAAGATATGAAGCAAACACATTATTAAGCTCATATGCAAGATAAAACAAGGATTCCCCATGAAATCTATTTACAATGCTTAATAACAGGAAAAATGAAGAACAAACATAAAAGATAAGTGAAATCCTAATTAAACATGCAAACTCTTGATCCCATGGGGGAATTGGTGCCAATTGGTGTGTCGAAATTGGCCCTTTCCTGAATCCTTTGTTGCAATGTTGATGATTTGATGAGTGATCTACCTTGATGAAGATGCAATCAAGATCCATGATGAAAAATCAGCATAACCTAGCTAAGAATTTGATGAAATGGATGAAACTAGATATGCTTGAGGATGAAGTTGAGTATAGTAAGTCTACTCAAATTGTGGATGATAGAATGAGAGGAAGAGTCTCTCATTTATAGATTTCCAAATTGGAAGAAAGAGTGAAATTGATCAATGTGGGATCATTCAACATCCAATGGCCAAGTGCCACTTGTCAAGATGTGAATGGGTGAAGGTTGTGCACATTTTGATCAAAGTGCCAATAAATGATATTGGATTCAAATTTGAAATTTGAATGTGACATTTTGGAGGGAGAAGGAAATGGAGTTAATGTAACTTGGCTCAAGGCCAAGGACATGTAAGAGGCATTAAATGCCTTGTTGGAAGTACCCATCCCCTTTTGGAGAGATTTTTGAATTGGAAGAATATTCCACAAAAGATTCCCTTTTAAATGGAAATTGATGATTTAATAAATCAAATAAATTGATTTATTGTGCAAGTTGCAAAATCTAGAGGATTGAAATTATTAGGATTAGATTTAATCAAAGGTTAATTAATTTAATGAGAGATTAGGAGATGTGACAATTTTGACTTAAATTTATGAGTTGATTTAAATCAAAATTGAGATGAAGGGTTTAATTAAATAAATGTTTTGATTTATTTAACTAAAGGGGATAATGTTAGATTAAATCAAATAAGGTTTAATTTATTTAATTTAATAAGAGGACTTTAGAGATTTAATTTAAATTAAATGAATTATTTAAATGAACAATTACAGAGGATTAATTAAATTAAATTGATTAATTTAATCAACAAAGGAGAAAGACCTAATTAAATAAATAATGATTTATCTAATTAAGAGATGAAGAGTGATGAATTTAATCAAATATAGATTATTCGATTAAATGAATAGAAAAGGAGATGATTCAAGACGAAATGGTGTTAGTAAATCAGGATCCAGTGTGTCGGATCAAATTGTATATTTTCCATGTCTACATGGACTAATTGTCCCTACTTAGCGAATGAGTCCCATTCGGCATTGAGATCAGATTTTTCAACATTTTAGAGCTCCATTCAACCATCTCCACATTTCTAGGTGCACACAGTCCTTTCCATAGCTTTCTATTTTTTTCATTTGCATTTCTAGGTCATTTAGTCAAAAAAATTATCAAATTAGGTTTTATCATTAAATCTTGCATTGCATTTATCTTTCCAAGTCTTAACTTGGTGGTGAACCCCTCATTAGTTTACATTCAACCCCTAATAAAGCCTTATTGCAAGATCTCTTTTTGCTTTGCATTGTTATCTCTAGGTTTTTTCTTGAATGAGAGAGATTAAAGATTGTTATTCTAGGACCTAAACCCTAGAAGAAAGCAAAAAAAATCCACCTTTTAGATGCAAAGATTTAATAATGGATTGGATGCTAAATGAGGTATGATCGAGTCATAAATAGTGATTGATCTCAAAGGTGAGTATGAGAATGTCTATAGTGCAATTACTAGAAGACTTGTGAATGAAATTCTTATAGAAATGAAGACTGTTTATAGGCTTTTTGAATAAATCAATGGCTAAGATCAAATTGGCTAATCAATGGATGCAATTCAATGAGAGGAAATGACATGGATCAAAGATCAAATCCATGGATGAAATTGAATATTGACATGGAACAATGATTCTAATCAAAGGTTCAAATTGATTGAGACAATTGCAATCCCATGATTTTAGGGAGATGGAGAAGATATTTCCATTTGGGGGAAGTGTTAAAATTCAAATTGGAGGAATATTCCATGAAAACATTTTTTCAATGATTGAAGGAAATAGAAGAAATTAATCAATTAAATAATTAAGAAATTATTTAATTGTGCAAGTGGAGAGAATTTAGGAATTTAATTATACAATTAAAAAATTATTTAATCAAAATGGGATTTAGGAAATTTAATTAAATAATTTGCATTATTTAATCAAATGAGAAGACTCGAAAGATTTAATTAGATAATTTGGATTATTTAATCAAATAGGATGAAAAATTGGCATGAAAGTGTGAACTAATGCAATAATATTAATTATCTAATTAATAGAGGAAAATGGTGAATTTAATTAATTTGATATTATTTAATTAAATAGATGGAAATGGTTGAATTAGGGTAGAAATGGTGTTAGTAATCGAATCAGGGGCACAATATTGCTTAGGAAATTTTTGGATGTCTACACTTGCATGATTGAGTTGAACCTAATTTTGTAGTCAAGTATGTTTTGATTTTACCAACCATACCTTTCAATCACCAATTAAAATTATAGTTGGAGTGGTTAAAAAAATTAATTCCATTCCTTTTGTTGGTTTGTAGCTACTTCCATTATTTTCATTGTGTTTTACCACCTAGTTGTTAGAAGAATTCAACTTTAAATTTAGGCCTTCGATCTTCAACTTTGTGCCACAATATGATGGTTATCATTTAAACTCTCAAATTTAAAACATGGTCGTAAGATTAGATTCTCTTTAAACCCGTGTCATTGATTACCATCACATGTGTAGTGTAGAAAATTGTACACTCTTTAAAATGGTACAATTTCACACTTAATTTGGACCTATTTTAATGCCCTTGCATTAAATACCCTTTTAAATCATCATTAATAGGCCCCTAAGACCCTTTATTTTGGATCTTGGGGTTTATTTAAACTAAAATCCCAAAAAAATCATCAAAAAAATTAAAATTTCTAACAACCCATCTTGAAAAACTAGGGTGGGACTCATACGCCAACTTGGTTGTATAAGTCCCCCTAGGTGGGACCCATATGCTAGAAGTGGCGTATGAGTCCCATTTGGCCCCTTTTTAGGGTTTGAGTGGGAAATTCATTTTTTTAATTCAAATTTTTGGTTGATGCTGGCTTTTGAGATCTAAATAATGGTAAATTAAGTGTATTTCCTATATAAACAAGCTTCTAAGTCATTATTTGATCTAAATAATAATCTAGAAGAGAAATTTCAAGATCTAAGCATTCAAAAGCATTCAAGCATTCTTTCACAAGAGCACTCAAAAGCAAGTAGCAAGAAAATTTGAAGTCTTAGAGCAACATTGTAGTGTTTTTGCAAGTCTTCAAGCTCACTTTCATTCAAGATCTAGCATTATCAAGAATTTATTATGGTTGGCTATGGTAAATCATGATGGATTCTAGATTGGGGAGATGCAACTAGCCATCAAGCCAAGTCTAATGACTTGTTTCCTAAGTGATTTCATCCTCCATTATCATTCTACATTCAACCTAAGGAAGGTACATGCATTATTAGGGATCATTTGGGTGATTAGGGATTTCTCAAAGTAATTCATTCATCTTCGTGTTTATTCGTGTATCTCATTCTAGCACATTAGAATAGGGTTGCATTGCATTTCAAATTTCCTAATCTTAGATACACTTAAGGTTAGGGTTTATGTTCACATTTACATTCAAGATCCATTGTTTCCATCAAGGTTTAATTACCAAAGTAGGGATTTGACTGAGGCAAACTCCCCGTAAGAAAATCAACACTATATTCTATATTGCATGTCTTTTTACAGGTTCATATTCAGAAATCAATTTGGTAAGGAAGAGAAAATATTGGAGAGAAGATCTGGACTTTGAATTTTTGAAAAAGTAGAATGGGACTGATACGCTAGAATTGGTGTATGAGTCCCACTACAAGCAAATTTCTAGATTTTTGAAGACTCTAAGTCTACACTGCCAGATTCTTGTTCCAGTCTAGAAACCCTAGATTGGGACTGATAAGCCAAAAGTGGCATATGAGTCCTAGTGTTCCCTAAATCCAATTTTTTTAACATTTTAGATCTTGTTTCATGCCTCTATAGATTTCTAGGTGCACATTTATGGTTTCTCAGCTTTTTGTTCTGATTTATAGTCATTTCTAGGTCATTTAGTGAAGTATTGCATATCATTAGGTTTCATATTTGGTCTTGCATGTCATTTTTCTTTCCAAGCCCTAGCTTGGTTTTGAACCCCCTTTTAGTCTCCAATCATACCCTAGGGTAGTCCCTTGCAAGATCTCTTTCCCCTACTTCATCCTTGGATTGAGATCTCTAGGGCATCCTTGAATGAGAGTGTTGAACATTATTGTTCTATGTCCTAAACCATAAGCAATGACAATTTTATTCCTTTCAACATATACCGAGAAAATATTCTACTTTCGATGGCCTTACAATTTTTTTAGTGTCATGAGAGACACATTTCACTATACCACATTTCTACCAGCCACAATAGGGACCCACTATCTTTTCTACATAATAGAAAACACCATCTGATCTTCAAACTCCATCATCCCTCATTACATCTTAATCCTAGCACACTTTGCATAGCACCATAGTCTTGGTCGAACCTAAACACCAGTCACATTTTTGCGCTTCCACAAACAATAGAAAAAGTCACCTTCTGAGCAACACGAGCGTGTGGGAGCTGCCTGATCGTCAATCGCCAATATAAACTATTGACTTGCTTGAAAATATATTTATCGTTGGTCTTAGGAAATATTAAAGTCCACATTACTCACTGAGATGGTAAAATCTAGATCGAGGGATTAGTTTCTTCACGACTTTGAAGGCTTAAGTCATAACTTAAACTATCGATAATATTTGATCAACAATCAACACAAAAATAGAAAAACCTATTAAGTGTCATGACTGAAAAAATTAGGATTTCTCCTACTAAACCCTAACAAGTCCAAAGATTAGATATAATTTAATTCTAAGCTCACTACTAGTATTTTGAATATGCATATCACACCATTGGAATGAGCATGAAAAACCCATATTAGATCGGCCATCTGATTTCTATGCAACCTTCTGAAAATATTCTCTACAATAACATGTCAATTTTGCAAGACAACTTTGTAACATTTTGTGCAACTTTGCAATATTTTCAAAACATGCTCTTCTCTCCATCATACTTCACCAACCAACCAGAGACTAATCCACTATCATCGATGATATCCTATGATTCCCTTTTGAAATCAATCAATAATCTCCCCATCTGATATCACTAAGATATGTTTTTGACATCAATGATATGCCCTTTTGACATCAATGAAAATAATATTTCCAACAATCTTCCCCTTTTTCATTGATGGAAACACAAAATACTATGCACCAAAAGAATGCTCTACACATTCAAAAACATTGATCATTCTAGAAAACAACCATGCTACCCCTTAGGTACATCTCCCCCTATGGGGTAGACCCAATTCCTTATTTGAGCATTTACAACTATTCTTCTCCTTAGGAGTCAAAGTTCAATTTCCAGATCATTTGGGCTTCATCTCCCCCTTTGAATTCAATGGAAAAGGGACTTTTCAAGACACCATGCTTCTATTGATGTTCTCCCCCTTTGTATGATACTCATTGGATACTAGTTTGTTAGGGACTTCAATTTTCTCCCCCTTTGTCCAAAATTTCCCCCCTTTATCAGATAATAGAGTCTATCCATGATATCTCCAACTGTCAAGTGATTAGAAATTTTTTAAACCAATCATACCTAACTTGACCTTTCTCATTTCTTCTAAGGATGATTTTTTTTTTTGCGAAGCTCCCCCTAGATGCATGCCCTATTAATAAGAATTACTGATGTGAGGAAGCAGCAACCACCCTAAATTTCTACCTCAAGTATTCAAATTTCTCTTTGGGAAGAGGTTTGGTGAATATGTCTGCAAATTTTTCCTTTGTTGGCACATATTCCATACTAACTTCTTGATCAACTACCTTTTCTCTCAAAAATTGATACTTAATTGAGATATTCTTAGTCATAGAGTGCAACATTGGATTCTTTGATATGTTAATAGGACTTGAATTATCACAAAGAATAGCGATAGGTTATTTGTGCTCTACCTTGTTGTCTTTGAGTGTTTTCTTCATCCATAACACTTGAGTACAACATGCCACTACTGCAACATACTTTGCTTCATCTTTTGAAAGAGTAATTGACTCTTGCTTCTTGCTCAATCATGAAACAAGTTTGTTTCCAAGAAAAAATACATTGCCACTAGTGCTTCTTCTATCATCCACACTTCTAGCCCAATCAACATCTATATATCCTATCAAATTGAAATCTTAACTTTTGGGATACCATAGTCCATAGTCAATAGTACTCTTGATATATCTAAATAATATTTTTCAATGCATTGACATGAGACTCTTTAGGAGCATCTTGGAATCTTGCAACCATACAAACTACTTGCATGATATCAGGTCTTCACGTAGTTAGGTACAAAAACCTACCTATCATTGATATATACATGGTTTTATTTGCATCACGGGATTCATCTGTCTTGCTCAGGCTATATATAGTTATCATGGGTTACCAACTAGTTTATTGTCTTCCATTCCAAACTTCTTGAGAATTTCCTTAGCATACTTAGTTTGAGATATAAATATCCCATCATTAGTTTGTGCTATTTGTAGACCAAGGAAGAAAGAAATCTCTCCAAGCATTCACATCTCAAATTCATTTTTCATCTTTGTAGAAAACTCCCTGCACATTCTATCATTTCTACCACCAAAAATAATATCATCCATATTGAAACATAGAAAAATAGGGTGGTTTAACAAAATAGGATTAATAACCCAATTAGGGGGGCCTATTTTTCTTCTATTTCATTAGGAAATGAGATCCACACAATAAAATGACTTACAACCCTTCGGTGAATCAATTCAAAGTGTGAATATGTTGATTTCCTTTTTTTGCAAGGATGAGGGTCCTAATTAAACAACACTTTGGGGAGAAAGATTAAAAATATAAAATCAAACCCAAAATGAAATCTACAACTTGGATCTTGACAATTAAACTCAATGTTGGTGGAACTAGAATCAAATCACATATTAGAGAGAGGTAAGATGATGTGTACCTATCACCAAAAGTGATTTGTTGAAGCTAATCTAGGACTCATTCACCCAGGGGAAAATGGGCCCTGAGTTAGGGCTTGTCTACAACTTCCGAGAGCCTCTACTATAGATATGATTCCTTCAATTTTCCTAGGTTTCAAGTTTGGAAAGCTGGAAATAATATTTGCAAGTGAGTTAATGTGAGATAAGAACTTTTGTGACAAATTTTACAACTTCTTCTACTTTTCTCTCCAAGAGGTCTTCAAGATTTCTTCCACCTAAATTTGCAAACACAAATCAATAGGGGAAAATATTTTGTTTTTGGTGAATGGGGGTTTTCCTTGGTCAAACCCCATTTTGGTAATTAAACCTTGAAATGAAATGAAATAGCATGAAAGGAATGATGAATGAACAACTCTATTTCACAACTCACCAAACAATTGAATGAACCTTGGAATATAGATCTACAACTTGCATGAAATGGCTTCAATGTATTTGGATCTTGATCTTGAAACTTGATTTGAAACAATTCCTTGAAGCTTGATAGGATCTTGAAACTCACATCAACATATTAGCTCCAATAACATGCATGATGCAAGAAGACTTTAATGTGATAATTTGATCTTGATTGCTGCAATAATTCTTCACTAAATCTTCTCTTAAATTACTTGAATTTCTCTTGAAATTCTCTTGTGAAAATGCTCTTAAGATAACTTGAAACTACTAAGTGAAACTTAGTGAAATGGCCTTATATTTATAGGTATGTAACATTAATTTCCCAAAATTAAAATAACACAAGCTAACATCTAAATATAGATTTGGAAGTTTTAAAATATTGCCAAAAACATAATTTAAATTTAGGTCCTAGGTCTAAGGGAGGACCCATTCGCCCATGGGTGAATGGGTCTTTGGTCACCCACCTAGGACACACATTGCTCAATGAGAAGTGATATGCTAATGAATTAATGAATGTCGGATTTCCTCTTTGGAAAATGCAATTAATTAGGCTTGGATTTTAATTAAAGGAGCCAATTAAGTCAAATTAGGCTCAATTAATAAGTGAGCCCTAGATAAGTGTGAAAGTGTAAAGAGGTACACTCTACAACACCAAAAATAAGGCACAATTAAGTCCATTTTATTTAATAGGGCCCTAAACTTAATGTGAATATGTAAAATACATATTACAACACTAAATTAAGGCATAATTAAGTTCATTTTAATATTAATTCCAAATTATATGTGAAAATATAAAAGGGATACATTTTTCTACTCTACATTTAGCCCCCACTTTAGTGAGAGGAAGAGCACTAGTGAAAACTCACACTAAAGTAGACATTCAAAACATATATGTGCGAAAATGATAAATATACTCAATCATACAACATCAAAGAACTAAAAGAAAAGGTGAGAACAAAGAGGGCGAATCAAGCCTTGACTATCCAACACGATGTAGAACATGTCTCAATTATTTATCCAGGGATGTTCACAAGAGGAATGTGATGTACACTATGCAAAGAATGGCACACACTCACTCCAGGCTAATGGAACCTCAGGTTGTCCACTAGGTGAGCCCCCAATGGGTGGCAAATGAGAGAATCTTATTAGGCTCCCATACCATATCAAAGTTATCCCTCTGACAACTTCAATAAGGCACCAAAAAACAAATAATTTGGGCTTCATAAGGCCTAACAAGTTTCATTATGCTAAGCACCTATGAGAAAACAAGAGCAAGGCTCCACTAGAAATAAAAGTGTGTTATGCTTGTGTTGAACATCTAGAATACTAAGAGGGGGGTAAATCAATATTTCATAAAACCATTCTAATAAAATCCATTTATCCATTATCACAATTTTGATTAAATCAGTAAGAGAGAACATAGAAAAAAATTAATGCAACCACACACATGAACACCAAGATTTTTATGTGGAAAACCCAAAAAGGGAAAAACCATGGTGAGGATTAACTCACAATATATTATATCCAGATACAAAATATTACAGGGCTCACTACTAGTACTCACTATCCTTGAAAAGCTCACTGCTTGAATACAAAAGATGGCTAACCGCCAAGATACAATAGTGGCTCACTGCCAAGAGTTTGAACTAAGAGAATACACCTTCAGTGTGTAGGGTTTAGTTCCATTGAAGCTCAAAATATGAAGTATTGCCTCACACAGCAGTCACTCAACAAATTTTATTTGATCCCAATTGATAAAGAATTTAGCCTTGAATCTTCACATACACCCTAATCCTTTTCACACCTTTCTTCCACTTCCACTCACCACACTTCTCACCTCTCCTCAGTTGCTTTCAAAATATCTCATATATACAAGTATATCTTATTCATTAATTAGGCTGGCCAAATTAGATGAAAAAAAGCAATCAAAATATTCTTGTCAGCCCTATATATGATTTAAAACATTTTATCCATGTAGAGAATTATACCAAGTTGGCTAACATCCATAAAGCATAACTAGTCTTCATAGTAAATTGCATATGTTAGGTCAGCCAAGACTAGACATAATTCACATAATCTCCAAACCAACAAACAATCCTCAAAGAAAAAACCTTCTGGATCTAAGACCACATCAATTTCTCATCATATTTCTAACATAGAGACTACCAACAAACCTGCAACATAAGAATTTTCTCCTTAAGAAAATGCAGAGTCTCCCATACTAATACGTAGAGAAAGGAACACCAGTAAGATATAGAGTTGAACTCTGTCAGAGATAACTTTCTACTCATAAACCAAAAATTCTAGATATCTAGGATATAGATGTCTGAATGAGACGTGATAACATGGTTAAGAGATTAGAGTCATATTATTTCTTGGAGTTAATTTTAGACTCAAATACCAATGCACCGATTCATCACAAAAGAAGATTACCGATAGAGAACAACTTTCGATAAACCAAGTAAACTTCCCATATAGTTGTTACCATATTAACATCAATGACAACACATAAACAACCAACACAAACCATCTACACTTCATTCCTGTGTTGCAAGGCTCCAATAGCTTGGTGGTTATGAAAGGGTTTTGGGCTTCACAAGGTTAGAAAGTTGTATTATGCTAAACACTTATAAACAAAGATTTAAGTAAAGGTTTTGTTCAAAGGGATCTTTCTTAGTTCATGTAAGGTCTCTTCTTAGGGAACATTGTGCCTAATATCTCCAAGAGAGGACAAGTCAATAGTAAAAGATTCACAACTTAGGGAATGCAACATGTAGCATCACCACTAAGAGGAAAGTCATACACTAAGAAATATCACGCTCTTGGATGACATCAAAACCAATGTCACCACCAATAAAAGGACACATCACAAGAAGAAAGCAAATCACACAATGAAAAATGAGGAATGCAAAAAATAATTCCAATGTATGCCCCCACTTTAAATAAATTACTAGCACCAATGTTGGGAGAAATTTTCTTTAAAGTAGCCAATATTCAATGCTAAATAAAGAAGACATGAGAGCTTACTCGAAAATATCTATGCCAAGTTATATTTTCCTAGATGAAGCTACATCATTAAAAAGAAGGTGTTGCCCCAAAAATGAAATCCCAAAACACATAAGGGATCCAAGGATTTGGGGTCAATATATCTTTGCTACAATGTTGTTATAGAGCTTGAAAATTTCATCATTCCCCAAATACTCATAGAATAGGAAGAATGACACATAGAGAGCGAAAACAAAGAAAAATATTTTGGGTCAACATGGAAGAGACATAAATGTCTTGATGCCTTGCATCATCCCTAGAAGGAAAACACAAGACAAAATTAAAATATAAAGGTTTATGACATATAGAAGAATGTAGGTAAAAATAGAGGAATGCACACAAAGAGAGGGATACATCAATGAAATAGTACAAGGGATCACATTACGCACATGCAATCACACAAGAATATGCAAAAGAATATAAAGAAAAATAATAGTAAGTCACATGCAATTCAACCTATAGCAAGTCGTCTACATCCCAATCTTGATCAGTATATGTGAAAGGTGGATAACCAGCCAAAGAGACAACATCAAGTGCCAAAACTAGGACAAGGCTATCTAACCCGTTGACCCCACTAAGTGTAGGACAAGGATAAGCTCAGATAAGTGATGAGAATGAGCTCCTTGCAATAAAGAAAATGATTTGTAATGAATGTTAAACATGTAATAGTGAGCATGCTATGATCCTACAACTTTTAAATAGCAAGGAGCAAAGTGCATGCTTTAAGTCAAGATGGATCCCTAGGGGATCTAAATTTATTCAATA
This sequence comes from Sequoiadendron giganteum, assembly GCA_007115665.2. NCBI lineage: Eukaryota > Viridiplantae > Streptophyta > Pinopsida > Cupressales > Cupressaceae > Sequoiadendron > Sequoiadendron giganteum. The sequence continues at coordinate 236,284,767 of CM021107.1, read as the reverse complement.
ATCCCTTTAAAGGATGACAATTATTAGTGTGATGTCCAAAGAACCTATGATAGGAACAATATGGTCTATTTTGATAAGTTTTTTTTTCGGTTAGATTTTCGTGTTTAGGTGGTAAGTTGATTAATCCCCAATGTAAAAGAGTGTAAAAGACCTTCTCAGTCTTGGATATCTTTAATAGTTCATCAAAGGATTCAAGAAGATCGTATCTCTCTTGTAGCTGAATTTTTTGATGTTCATGCAATTTTGGCTTCTTCTTCTTTGGTTTGATAATTGTTTGGTCATCAATTTCATCTTCTCACTACAAGTCCTTTCCTTTTTAGAAAAGGATGTGTTAGGAGTAGTAAAGTGATAAGAATTTGTGTCTTCTTTTCTCTTATGTGTGGGACATGTATTGGAAGCTAGTTGGGGAGGAGGAAATTTTTTGTTAATGAGATGTACCAAGGTGCATATAAATGCTATTCCTTCTTCATGCTTAAGCATATTTTGTATGTTCCCTATGAGAGGAATGGCATTAGCAGCAATAGGTTCAGTTCTCACAAAGTCTTGTAAACTTTTTAATTCTTCATTTATCTTTTGTGCATTTTTAGAGACACTAGCAATCATTATTTCAACATAATGCACATTGTTTGTAGGTAGGGAAGTTATTGGAAATGAGGTATGAATACTATGATCCATAGAGGGTTGATTAATCTCAACACTATTAGTGAAAGAGTTGGAGAACCCAATATCCATGGTGAATGGTGTATTGTGGGATGACATGAGTCTTGAACTACGTCTCAAAATAGTATTGATAATAGCACACCAAGTTGTAAAGATCATGCAAGTTTCACAAACACAATGTATAACCAAAATGGAAAGAAGGTGAAATGCAATGAAGTAAACTAGAATGTAAAGTGCAATGCAAACATGTAAATGCAATTTTCAGATCTAAAACAAGATAATTTTATGATAATGCTATGTAAAAATCTGAAAATAATATCTTGTAAATGTAATTTTGAACTCAAAAAATGCACTAAATTATCAATGAAGCTTAATATGATCAATTCCAAGTAACATAAATTTTTTAAACTAAAATTGAAAACTGAAAACAACAAAGTAAAATATAGAAATAGATGTTTTGATGTCTAGAAATTTAGGAAATAACCTTTACCAGGGACTCATTTGCCTAGGGGAAAATGGGTCATAGCTTAGGGTTTTTAAAAAGAAATTGTAGATTTTTGAGTTGAATTTAGTGGTTTCCGATTTTTGATTTAAACCAATGAGTTACAGTTTGAGTTTTCTATAAAATTAAGGTTGAATGAAAATACAAAATTTGACAAAATGAGCAATTAGGAGACCTAATTTGATGTGCAATTTTGATTGAATTTTCAAATTTAAATTAATTATGATACAATGTTATGTAAATGATTTGCAAAATGACTGATTTTTTTATATTTTTTAGATTTCAAGAGATGCAAAAATGCAATCCTAAAACCCCAAATGAAATGCAAAGTATATGCAAGTTAAGAAACCCTAAATCAGATTCAATTCAATGCAATGAAATGCAAATGAATGCAATATCTAGATCAAGGGTGAAAATGGACTCCAAAATTAGAAAATTGCAATGATCAAAAGTCAGGTTCACCAAAATGAAACATAGAAAAATAGGGTGGGTTACCAAAATAGGATTGATAACCCAATTATGGGGACCTATTTTTCTTCTATTTCATTAGGAAATGAGATCCACATAATGAATGACTTACAACCCTTAGGTGAATCAATTCAAAGTGTGAATCTGTTGATTTCCTTTTTTTGCAAGGATGGGGTCCTGATTAAACAACACTTTGGGGAGAAAGATTAAAAATAGAAAATAAAACGCAAAATACAATCTACAACTTGGATCTTGAAGATTAAACTCAATACTGATGGAACCAGAAATCAAACCACGGATCAGAGAGAGGTAAGATGATGTGTACTAGTCACCAAATGTTCTCTACTGAAGTTGATCTAGGACTCATTCGCCCAAGGGTGAATGGGTCCTGAGTTAGATTTTTCCTGCAACTTTTGGGAGCCTCTACTAAAGATCTAAATCCTTTAATTTTCCTTGTTTTAGGTTTGAAAATCTAGAAATAATTTTTGCAAGTGAGTTTTCGTGAGATGACAACTTTTGCAACTTTGAAAACTTCTTCAATTTTTCTCTCCAAGAGGTCTTCAATATTTCTTCCACCTAAATTTGCAAACAAAAATCAAGAGGGAAAAATGTTTTTTTTTTGGTGAATGGGGTTTTACCTTGGTCAAACCCCAATTGGTACTTAAACCTTGAAATGAAATGAAATAGCATGAAAAGAATGATGAATGAACAACTCTATGTCACAACTCACCAAACCCTTGAATGAAACTTGGAATGTAGATCTGCAACTTGCATGAAATGGCTTCAATGGATTTGGATCTTGATCTTTAAACTTGATTTGAAACAATGCCTTGAAGCTTGATAGGATCTTAAAACCTACATCAACATATTAGCTCCAATAACATGCATGATGCAAGAATAATTTGATGTGATAATTGGATCTTGATTGCTGCAATAATTCTTCACTAAATCTACTCTACAATGCCTTGAATTACTCTTGAAATTCTCTTGTGAAAATTATCTTAAGGCAACTTGAAATTGCTAGGTGAAACTTAGTGAAATGACCTTATATTTATAGGTATGTAACATTAATTTCCTGAAATTCAAATAACACAAGGTGGCATCTGAATTTAGATTTGGAAATATTAAAATACCACTAAAAACATAATTTAAATTTAGGTCATAGGTCTAAGGAAAGAACCATTCGCCCATGAGTGAATGAGTCCTAGGTCACCCACCTAAGACACACATTGCTCAATGAGAAGTGTTATGTTAAGGCATTAATGAACGTCGAGTTTCCTCTTCGGAACATATAATTAATTAGGCTTGAATTTGAATTAAAGGGGCCAATGAAGGAAAATTAAGTTCAACTAATTAAGGTTGCCCTAAATAAGTGTGAAAGTGTAAAGAGGTACACTCTACAACACCAAAAATAAGGAACAATTAAGTCCATTTTAGTTAATAGGGCCCTAGACTTAATGTGATTATGTAAAATACATATCACAACACTAAATTAAGGTATAATTAAGTTTGTTTTAATATTAATTCCAAATTAGGTGTGAAAATGTAAAAGGGATACATTTTTCTACACTACACACATATACAACAATAATTAGCATATGCTCACCTTTTAACTTGAAGTACAAATTGTTGTCTGCACATCCCTTTTTGCATACTTGTTGTTGTAAGTATTGGTCTAATCTTGAATACCATGCTCTAGGTGCATGTTTTAGACCATACAAATATTTTTTTAGTCTACAAACATAATCTTCTTCTTCTGATAGATGAAAACCTTCAGGTTGTTCTATGTAGACTTCCTCTTCTAGGTTTCCATTTAGGAAAGTAGACTTGGCATCCATTTGATAGAATTTAAACTTCATATAAATAGAGAATACTAGAAACATTCTTATAGCTTCCAATCTAGCAACAAGAGAAAATTTTTCTTTAAAATATATACCTTCAACTTGTGCATATCCTTTGCACACCAATCTTTCCTTATTTCTTACAACTTCATCTTCATTTAGCTTGTTTCTAAAAACCCATTTTACACCTATCACATTCTTATTCAGGGGTATTAGAACTAATTCCCAATTATTTGTCTTTTCAATTTGGCTCAGTTCTTCTTCCAATGATTTTATCCACCTCTCATCCTTGTCGACTTCAATATAGCTCTTGGGCTCTATTTGAGATATGGGAGAAAAATTTACTTGCTCTTTATTCTTTGTAATTCTTCATCTTGTCTGAAATCCTTCATCTGTATTACCAATAATTTGTTCTACATGATGATCCTTTTAAACATATCTTGTAGGTGTTGTTTCATTCTCTTCTTCAAGCTCTTCATCAACAACTTCTTCAAAATCTGATTCAACTTCATGTATCTATCTCTATCAAGTTTAATATGCTTCAAATCTTCATCAACCTTGATATTTATACTCTCTACAATTCTATGAAGCCTCTTGTTGTAGCATTTGTAGGCTTTTATTTAGGTGGAATATCCAAGAAATATTCCTTCATCACATCTTGAGTCAAAGCTTCCCCAACTATCTTCTTCTCTTTTGATGTTGCACTTGCTACCAAACACTTTGAAGTAATTAATAGATGCAGGCTTCCCATACCACAATTTATATGGGATATTTCCACTATTCACTCTTAATTGTACTCTATTCAGGGTATATACTATTGTATGTACTACTTCTCTCCAGTATACATTAGGTAACATAGCCTCATTTACCATTGTTCTAGCCATCTCCTTAACTATTTTGTTATTCCTTTCAACCACTCCATTATGTTGTGGAGTCCTTGCTCCAGAATATTGTCTTTTGATTCCATTATTCTCATAATATTAAATGAACTCGTTTGATGTGAATTCTCCACCTCTATCATATCTTAAGTATTTGATCCTTCTACCAATCTCCTTCTCAACCATAGCTCTAAAGATTTTGAATCTTTCAAATGCCTGTGACTTATCCTTCAAAAAGGCTACCCATGTCATTATTGAGTAATCATATATCAGTAACATGAAATACCTTTCTCCTTTCAATCTCTTTGTCCTTGTGGGGCCACAAATATTAGTATGCACTAACCCCAAAGGCTTTGTAGTTGCATAATCTTTTATCTGAAATCTAACCCTTGTTTGCTTGCCTATCTAACATTCCTTGCAAGTGGTGTTTTTTGGTTTGGTTATCTCATACTTGTGCCTTATAATTCCTCTTTAACTTACTTTTACCAGATTATCAAAGTTTACTCTCATCAACTTGTCCTATCAAATAGATTTGACCATTCATTTCACTGAGATTATAAAGGTCTCTTTCGGTCCCTTTCCTTTCAACAACCAATCTTCTTGATTTCCTTATCTTGCATCCTTTTGCATTGAATGTAACTTTGTAACCATTGTCACACATTTGGTTGAAACTAAGTAAATTATTCTTTAATCCTTCAACATAAAGAACATCACGAGTAGGCAATTTTCCATTTATGCTTAGAGTTCCTATACCATAAATCTTAACTACAGTGTTATCTCCCAAACTCACAAATCCTTCCTTACACTTTCTAAGTTTGATAAATTTTCTCTTATCACTAGTCATATGCTTAGAGAAACAAATATTTATTACCCACATATTATGCTTTTTGGAATGAAGTGTAGTTCTCCCAATCATTGATTGTGCAGACTTCTTCTCTTTCTCTTTCCAAACCTTTTTAGGTTTCTTTTCTACCTTATCTTCCTTCTTTTCATGGATTTGTGAACCTTTATTCACACTAGGAGGCATGCTTTTCTTTTTACTTTGTACAATTGGTCTCACAAATTTTGGTCTACATTGCTTAGCTATGTGACCAAATTTATTGCAATTATAGCATATTACATTCATATCTACCAAAGGAGCAAAATGGATTTCTACTTACAAAGTTTTTACTCCTTCTAGGTGCAATTCTACATTCACTAGACCTATGACCAAACTGATTACCAATATAGAAATAAAATAGAAATATGAAGAGTACTTGGTCATATAATTTCTTTGCACAAGATGAGGAGGTCTTCTTTGCTTTGTCTTCTTCAAATCTCTCACCCTTATAAAACCATTTGCATCAACTTCCTTTGGGTTCTACTTATTCTTCAAGTTATCAAGGATTGATTGGTTATTCTTATTGTCTTTTGTAGGATTCTTTTCTCCATCGGCTTTCTTCATCTCATTAGTTCTTTTTCCATAGTTTTCATTTTTAGAGGCATTATTCTTGCAATCATGCTCATTCTTAGTACCAGACTTCTCTTCTTCTTTGAATTTATCGTGTAAATTTGCAGATGCATTGATAGTGGAACACTTTCCTTTTTCAAACCTAATGTTAGACTTTTATTTTGAAGGCTTTTGTGATTTAATCAACTCAACAAGCATCTCTAAGCCTCCTTTTAGCTTCAAACCTCTATCAATATATTCTCTATCCTTTTCAAGGTCTTTTTTCAAAGCCACTATTTCAGCTTCTAGCTTCATACATTCATCAAATTTAGACTATAGTTCAGTTTTTACATCTACTATCCTCTTGGATTCTTCCACTTGTTTCTTCAAGCTCAACGCCATTTGATCAAATTATTCAATATTTTTGGATGGTTTTTCAATATCTTTTTGTGTAAGATTTGTTTTCTTTTTGTTCTCCTTCCTTAAGTTATCAATCTCATCTAGAGCACAAATGAGCTCACCCTATAGATCAACTTCTCCTTCTTTTTTATCTAACGCTTAAACTTCTCCATTTTATTGATTTGCAGAGTCTTTTCCATGAATAGGAACTTGTTTCCCTCAACCACAAAGGCACAATCATGTTCCTCATTTGGGATATCACTAACATCAAGTGATTCAATTTCTTCTTGTGTGTACAAACTCTTCTTCTTCTTTAAAAATTTATTCTTCTTGGAGAAGTAGGGTTTCTTATTTTTGCTATCCTCTTCTTTCTTAAAGTTATACTTTTCATTGTAGGGGAATTTAGTAACAAAATTTTCTATTTTACAATAGTTAAAGCATTTAAAGGGTAACTTACCTTTGTATTTTCCAAAGCTTCTTCTCAATATTCTGACAAAGTTTTCTTCTTCTTCATCAGCTTCCTCAGTTCCAGATTTTGATGCTTCTACCTTCTCCTTTTTGGCCTCTTTGAATTGAAATTATCTCTTGGATGTATTTGCATCTCCCATTCTCATCTCATAGGCAGTAAAGGTGCCATGCAACTCATCAACAATGAGTTTGTCCAGATCTATTGCTTCCTCTATTGCAGATATTTTAGAGTCATACCTAGATGGTAAGGATCTTATAATTTTTTTGACAATAACACACTCTTCTACTTCTTCTACCAAATATCTAATTGCATTAAGAATTTCATCTACCCTAGAAGAAGGTAGACTGCAATTTTCTCTTCTTCACTCATCTTCGGACTCAAATTTTCCTTTGTAAGTTTGTATCTTAGCTTGATTTACCTTATCATCACCTTTATAGATGCTCTTCAACTTGTCCCAAACATCATGTGCAATTTGACAATGCATTACTTTCACAAACTCTAAGTTAGACAATCCACAAAGATTATCATTATTTTCCTTGGAATTGTTCTCATATGCTTTCTTGTCAGCCTGATCAATAGGAGGTGTAGAAGGAATTATATATCCATTTACAATAGAAATTCAAACATTAAACCCTAATGAATATAAATATGCTTCCATTCTAATGCTCCAAAATGCATAGTTTGATCCGTCAAAAAGAGGCACTTCTTTTGAAGATGAAACTTCTTAACTAGCCATTTGTGTTCACTATCCAAGATCTACCTGAGCTGATCAAGCTTCTCCAAAGGAACTAATACTCATACCAATTGTTGGAGCACAACTATCTACTAAGAGGGGGGTGAATCACTAGATCAATTAAAAGTATTTATTTAATACTTTTAAACCAATACAAAAGTATATTAAAAAGATAACACATGTAGAGATCACACATACACACAAATACCCATAGCACACTGATACAAAAGTATATTCAAAACGATAAACATGCAAAGATCACACATACACACAAATACCCATAATACAAGATGTACGTAGAAAACCCAATGTGGGAAAAAGCCACGGTGAGAATAGTTGTTAGGATCTAGTATCCTAATCTAGCCTCACAATAGAAACTCACTGGCTACAAATTTTAAGGCCACAAAGCCTAAGGAGATACCAATCCCTTGATTTAAGAGCACCAACTCTAGGGAAGCGCCCACTCAGCTATAAAATAACATCAACCAATTAGATTTATAATGAAATTGTGGAGTAACAACTCCTAATTACAAATGATTTATAAATGAATCCAATTCTCTATCACATACTTATTTTGCAACTGCTCAAACTCTACTAGTTAGAACATCATGTGTTCTATCTTTCTTTGTTGTTGTGTTTCACACCTCTACTATTTTGAATGCATACCCTAGATGATGTGCTCTATGTTATAGTCTAGGTCTATTTTCACATCATCCTCTCACTCATCATTCATGATAACACTACTCCAACTTCTATTTTTTCTTCATATCTTCTTTTCTTCATTGACAATAATTCTTACCTTGAGCCATGCACCATCGATCTGATCTCTGTGATTTTTCTATATTTAGCATGTAGCAAACCATAAATAAGATATGCATTAAATTCCATACCTTGCATGATTGAGCTAAACCTGATTTTGTAGTCGACTATGTTTTGATGTCACCAACCATACCTTTCAATCACCAATTAAAATTATAGTTGGAGTGATTATAACAATTAATTCCATTCCATGTGTTGGTTTTTAATTGTTTCCATTATGTTTTATCACCTAGCCATTGGAAGAATTCAATCCATCAATCTTCAAATTCGCACCATGATCTAATGGTTATCATTTAAACTCTCAAATTTAATGCATGGCCGTAAGATCATATTCTCTTTAAACCTACGTCATTGCATATGCTAGGTGAATATTATGGTTTGGATGAGCTCACAAGTTTTCCAATGTCATCAGAGACACACATAGCCATACCGCATTTCCACCTACCATAATAGGGACCCACTATCTTCTTTAAAGAATAGCAGACACTATTTGATCTTCAAACTCCATCATCCCTCGTTAGATCTTAAACCTGGAACACTTTACAGAGCATCATAGTATTGGTCCCACCTAGATACCTATCATATTTCCATGCTTTTGTGGACAATACTAGACATCACCTTCTAAGTAGTGCAGGCATGTGGGAGCCTCCCAATCGTCAGTCGCCAATCTCAACCATTGACTTGCTTGAACAAATTTTTGTTGTTAGACAAGAAATATTAAATTCCACATTACTCACCGAGCTAGTAAAACCTAGGTTGAGGGGCTGATTTCTTCATGCCTTCAAAGGCTTAAGTCATAACTTAAGCTACCGATAACCTTCGATCAATATTCAACACAAAAATAGGAAACCCTATTAGGCACCATGACTAAAACACTTAGGATATCTCCTACTAAACCCTATCAAGACCAAAGAGCATATATAATTCAATTTTGATCTCACTACTTGTCTTCTGACTATGTGGATCACAATATTGCAATGAGCATGAAATACCCATGTCAGATTTTCCATTTGATTTCTCAGCAACCTTACAAAAATATTCTTTATAATAACATGTCAATATTGCAAGACAACTTTGCAACATTGTGCAACTTTGCAATATTTACAAAACATGCTCTTCTCTCCACCATACTTAACCAACCAACCTAAGATAGATCCATTATCATCAATGACATCCTATGATGCCATTTTGACATCAATCAATAGGGTGTGAGCAAAAAGATGGGGCCCAAAAAGTGGTCACTTCACTTTTTCAACCCGAAAATAGTGAAAACACAAGCACATTATTGTAAAACATGCTCGCTTATGGGTTGATAGTGAATGATCCTAGGCTCGTTCATTACCAATTCAAAACACGAGCATATTATAGTGTTATAAGATGCTTGCATTATGGTTTGAATTTCAAAAAATGCACATTTTTTGAATTTAGAAAAGATTTTCCAAAATGAAAGCATGTTATAATATGCTCGCACTTTATGAATGCATTGACAAAACATGAGTGCGTTATAACACACTCACATTTTGGTCTACATTGAAATCTTTATTTTCTTTTTTTTCTCTTTCTTCTTGTTATATTTTAAGGAAACTATATACATGAAATAAAAATTTGCATATGCACATTTACTTTATTATACCTTAAGTTATATCTCATGTATATAGTTTTAGGATGTTTGAGAGTGGTTTCAGATCTCTAAGTGTTATAATAAAAATTCTAGTTTTTGGAATATCTTAAAAAACTTTTGACGTCAAATATTAATAATCAGCGTGTCAAATTTCAATAATCAGGAGGTCAAATTTTACTAATCAGTAAGTTGTATTATTTCTCTCTCTCTATCTCACTCATTATTTATCCCTTACAGTGTAAACCCCTCTCACTATATCCATCCCTTTATCTGACTCTCTTCGTTGAGCTCAATAACTACCTCTCTACCTCTTCATCCTTTGCTCTCTCCTTCCCCTTATAATTCTCTCTATCTCACTCCATCCCCCTCTCTCCCTCCCTTCATCCCCCCTCTCTCTCTCTCTCTCAATCTCCCAACCTCTCTCTCTCTCTCTCCATCTCTACGTCTCACTCCATCCTCCCCTCTCTCCCTCTTTCTCAATCTCCCCAACTTCTTCCTCTCTCTCTCTCATCTTTCTCTCTCACTCTCTCCTTCCCTCTCTACTATCTATTGAGCACCATTCTCTCTCCCTCTCTCCCTCTTTGTATCTCACCTCTCTCTCTCCCTCCATCTTTCCCTCTCTAATATTCTCCATCTCTCCATTTTTCTCTCTTCCTCCCACCCACCTACCCTCTCTACTTCTCTCTATCTAACCTATCCCTCTCTATATCTCTCTCCCTTCCTCCTCTCTCTCATTCTCTCTACCTTCCTCCTTCACTCTCTACTTCTCTCTCTATCACCTCTCTCTCTCTCTCCTTCCTATTGGATGTTGTGGTTGTGTTGTTGCTATGTGGTTGTCATTGATGTCAACACTATTAGCATTGATGATTCTAAAGGTTGTATATGTTGAGGATATTGAGAAAATTATAATAAATATGTTGCAGGTAGTCTATGAAGCTGTAAAGATCAGAGTGGTGGAAAGTTCAGTACATTGATATTCAAAAGTCGCACATTAAAGGGTTTGTTTTTGAGCCTAGCTAGTATGTTCCCCAGAAGTTTCAGAGGTGCACATCAAGATTGGAGAAAATTATGACTTTCTAAGTTCCTACAGTTATTTTGTTACTGTAGCAAGTGTTTCTAGAAGAAGAGAATGCAATTCTGGTAAATTAAGTTGTTGTGTATGCTCCTGAGATGTTTAGTAATGTTTGTAGATCGTTCTCTATCATTTTGGGTACATCTACGTTGATTGATGTGTTCGTGATCGAAGATTTTTCCTTTGCGTGTTTGAGTTTTCATGTTCTTGGCCAACATGGTGGTTGTAGCATGTTGTGGATCTTTGTGGATTAATTTTTGAATGCTTGGCATGTTCAAGGATGTTGATTTAGGTCTTCATTATGTTGTGACCGACTTAGCTTGGTACGCATTGAGATTTGTTCATGTATTGGGCCAACAGATTGTATTCACATAATATTTATTTGTGGCCAACAGAGTTGATGTAAATCCATGTAGCGGATATATAAGAGTGATTATTTCCTCATTTTGAAGTATGCAAGGTGAATGTATGCGAAGTGTGTGTGAGATATGTGTGAATAAAGATTAGATCATTCAATTACAGAGTAGAGTGCGAGGGAGTTTTTTTGTTCCTAATCAGAACTGTCATCAAGCTTTTCAAGAAGCTAATTTCTTAGTTGAACCTCATCAGATGGATTTAATCTGATTATTTTATGTGAGGCAGTGATCCTTCCCTTCTTAGCAGTGACCTCTAGGAAATGTTCCTGAATGCATGTGCATTCCTTATTCATTTCTTTTATCCTTTTAACAGGGTATAAATTGTGGATTAACCTCCACTGTGTTTTTTCCCCTAATAGGGTTTCCATGCAAAAATCTTGGTGTTGTGTGTTTTTGATGTGTTGTTGATTCATGCTTTCACTGTTAATTATCTGATATGAGATTAAAGGTTGATAAAGGTTAAATAATTTTAAATTTTGTAACAAATGATTCACCCCCACTCTTAGTTGTCTATTCTTGTTTTTCCAACAATTGGTATCAAAGCAAGTTCCTCTAAAGAATTTTAATAGCTTGAGGTGATCTGAGATGGCATCATACTAGAAGAACAATCCCAAATTCAATGGTACAAATTACTCTCTATGGAAGGTTAGAATGGAGTTTCATTTGAACTACATTGGTGAAACCTTCTAGAAGATTACAAAGAACACATATACTATTCCTCAGAATGGTCCCTCTACTCCTGATGAGATCAAAGAAGTTGAAACTAATATTAGGGATATTGAAGTATTATTGAGTGCTTTGATAGATTCAGAGATGAAAAATTTGATAGGTATGAAGATAGCACATGAGATATGGAATAAGTTGGAAACATTGTATGAAGGAGATGCATAGGTGAAATTTTCCAAGCTACAAAGTTTGAAAGGCAAGTGGGAAAATGCGAAGATGAAAAAATTGTTGCTTTCATGCAAAAGGTAAATGAATCGGTGATGGGTATTAGATGTGTCGGTGGAATTTTAGAAGAAGATGAGATTGTGGCTAAAGTTCTCAGATCAGTGCCTATTTCTTACAAAATGAAATCTGGGTATGTGCAGGATCATGATGGGCCAAAAAGTGGCGATATCTAAGTGATATGATGGCCCATGTGGTTGACGACTTTTTTTTAATCCAATATTGATGAAACAAAAAGGGTTTTTAAAGGAGATTCTCAAATTTCCACCAATATAAATTATGGTTTACTTTGAATTTAATAAATTATTATTATTCATTTTCTATTTGAATTACGACTAAAGTCCTGATTGATAGGCTAATTGAAAAAAATCTATAGCTTTCAAACAATATCACATTTTTTGAATCAAAAACATGTGTCATATTCTATGCTTCACATGCTATAGGATTAAAAAAAAAAGAATTGAATTTCACGGATTTTTGACCAAGTTAAGGTGGTTAGACATACGAGTTTTTATATTTTTTTAAAGTTGTAATACAAAATTCATAATTAATTATTTACTTGGAAAAAAATTAAAACAAAATATGCATCACATCGGGACATGAGTCCCCTACTTATATCTAAAATCTTATAAAAAAATATTATCATTTTATTGTGGTTAGGGTGGTCAGACAGACACCTACTTCTTATTTTTCCCTGAAATTTAAGTACTACTACATTGAAATTTCAAATTTTCACCAAATAGATTTTTTTTTTTAAATATACCTAGTAGTTTAGAAACTACATTCAATTTTCTAAAAATTATATTCTTACATATTTTTGAAATAATATAGATAACTTATTCAAATTTTTACGTCAAGTTGCCTAACTCTGATTTTCTGGATTTTATTGCCACTTAAGGGCCTGTTTTTTCCATGATGATCCTGCACATACCCATCTCATGCTATTGAAGAGCTCAGGACAGTAACAAATGTGACAAGAGAAATTTTAATTGGTAAATTTTTTTCCTTTGAGTTGAGTGAATTTGGTGAATCTACTCCTAAAATAGAATCTATACTTAAAGCTACTATATTCGGGAAAATCCAACAGAGATATGATCTGGGAGAAAGTTCCAGAAAGATATTCAAATATGAAGATGAGATGAAACAGATTGAAGATGAAGAAAGAGAGCTAGAAGAACTTGAAGCATTGATTGTGAAAAGAGAAGCCAGAGGACAAGGTAAGTATAAAGGAAAATTGTCTATTAAATGTTTCTCTTGCAGTAAGATAGGTCATTTTGATCAAGGTGTCCTAAAGAATTTCTAAGTACAAACCTGACAAGTCTAGATTTCAAAAGAAATGTTATTATGTTGAAGAAGGTGTTACTGATGATGAATTGGATAAAGAAACTAGAAATGGAGATGGATGGGTATTCATTGCTATCAAGGAAAATGGTTCGCTGTCCACTAAATTTGCTAGTAATCATAATATTGAGAAAGCTCTTGCAGCTAGAATTGATGAAAATGATGAGTCGGTGATTGACAGTGGATGCTCACATCATATGACTAGTGACAAAAGCAAGTTTATAAGCTTGGAGAAATATGACTGTGGTGTTGTAAGATTTGGAGATAACAATGCTGGTGTGATTTGTGGCAGAGGCACTATTTCTTTTGGTGGTAAATATAATAATGATGATGTTCTATATGTTGAAGGATTGAAGCATAATTTATTGAGTGTTGGAGAGATGGTAGACAAGGGATACAATCTTCAGTTCAAAGATGGAAAATGTCGGATATCGGGAAGCTCTGGAAATGTAATTGCTTCAGGTACAAAGACAAGAGGTTTAATTGCTCAGGTTGATGTAAGCTGGCTATGGCATAGGAGGTTGTGTCATGTTAATTTTGATAACATTATCAAAGTAAGATCCACTCAAGCAGTCAAATATCTACCTAAGTTAGTGAAGCCTACTAACACCATATACAAGGAATGTCAGATGGGAAAGTGGACTATAATTTATTTTCGAAGAAAACAACATCATACTAATGGAGTACTGGAGTTGGTTCATACTAATCTATGTGGTCCATCTAGAATTAGAAGTCTACAAGGAGAAAGGTACTTTATGTTGCTTATTGATGATTACTCTAGGATGATATGGGTTGCTTTCTTGAGAGAAAAACATGAAGCACTAGAAAATTTCAAATGTTTCAAAGCTATGGCAGAGAATGAGACAAGTTTGAAGGTTAAATGCTTAATATCAGACAAAGGTGGTGAGTTCACTTCTCGAGAGTTCAATTCATTTTGTGAAGAGCATGGAATCAAAAGATAGTTATCTGCTCCCCAGACTCTTCAACAGAATGAAGTTGTTGAGAGAAAGAACAAAACAATTTTAGATGCTACCAGAACTGTGATGTTGGAAGGTAATGTTCCTCATATCTACTGGAGATAAGTTGTAAGCATTGTTGTATATACTATCAACTAGGTAAATGTCAATGGTAATTCTGGTAAGACTCCTTTTGAGCTATGGTTTGGTTATAAGCCTACTATTAAATATTTCAAAATCTTTGGAAGTAGATGTTATATCAAGAGAGATGAAGATATTGGAAAGTTTGATGCTAGAAGTGATGAAGGAATATTTTTGGGTTACTCTACTAAGAGCAAAGCCTATCGGTGCTACAATAGAAGATTAAAGAAAATGGTTGAAAGTGCAAATGTTAGAGTTGATGGGGATACTATCAGATCATTCAGATACTGTGGATATGATTCAGATGACCAACATGATAGAACTGATAATGGAAAGACTACTCAGACACATAATCAAGTTCAAATTGTTTCGGTGAATCAAGAGAATCATGAAGGAGAAGCTAGTGGAAGTGCAAAAAAGAGAACAAAAGAACCAAAATTTAGAGAGAATCTCAAAGTCCCAAGGTATGTAAAGCTAAATCACTCTGAAAATTAGATTATAGGAGACAAGAAAAAAGGTGTGTAGAATAGAAAAAGAATTGCAGAAGAGTATTATCTGATTTCCAAAACTGAGCCTAGCAATGTCAATGAAGCATGTAAAGATGAATATTTGATGGAAGCAATGAAGGAAGAACTGATGTAGATAGAGAAAAATGATACATGGATTCTTATTCCTAGACCTCAAGATAAAAATATAATTGGAACCAAATAGGTCTTTCAGAATAAGTTGAATGAACAAGGTGAAGTGGTCCGAAATAAAGCAAGATTGGTATGTAAAGGGTACTCACAGATGGAAGGTATTTATTTTGAAGAAACATTTGCCCTTGTTGCTAGAACTAAAGTTGTAAGGTTGTTTCTTGCTTATGCTTCTTTCAAGAATTACAAAGTCTATCAAATGGATGTGAAGTTAACATTTCTGAATGGTGAGTTAGAAGAAGAAGTTTATGTTGAGCAACCAGATGGATTTCAAGTAACTGATGAAAAATACATGGTGTGTCGGTTGAAGAAAGAATTGTATGGAATTAAGCAATCCCCTAGAGCTTGGTATGCTAGATTAGATAAATACTTGTTGAAGCTTGGATTCAACAAAGGTACTACTGACAACAATTTATATTTCAAGGTGGATCAGGATAAAGAATTGATTATTGAAGTCTTTGTTGATGAAATTATTTTTGAAGGTGATGATGACTTATGCATGAGGTTTGCTGATGAAATGAAAAATGAATTTGAGATGTCAATGATTGGAGAGCTGAAATTATTTTTAGGATTGCAAATTACTCAGTTAGGTGATGAAATATTTATATCTCAATCCAAATATTTGAGATAATTACTGAAAAAGTTTGGCATGTGGAAGACTCAAATCCTGTTGGTACATCCATGGTAATTGGATGCAAGTTAACATAGAATGATGATTCTCCTAAAGCTAATCAAACAAGGTACAAGTCAATGATTGGTGGATTGCTCTATTTGACTCAAACTAGACCAGACATTATGACTGTTGTATGTATGGCTGCTAGATATCAAGTTGATCTGAAGGAATCACATGTGACTGCAATAAAGAGAAGTTTTAGATACTTGAAAGGGATAGTTGATTTTGGGCTATGGTATCCTAAGGATGATGGTGTAACATTGAATTCCTTTACATATGTATATTGGGCAAGAGATGTGGATGACATAAAAAGGACTAGTGGTGGTGCATTCTTCTTGGGGAAGAAGTTGGTGTCTTGGTTAAGTAAAAAGTAGAATTCCACTTCATTATCTGCTGTTGAGGCAGAATATATTGTTGCTACAAACAATTGTACTCAAGAAATATGGATGAAACAGATGTTGAGAGATATCAGAATTGGGTATGATGAGCATATTGCTATGTTTTTTGATAACTCAAGTGCCATAAATATTTCCAAAAATCTGGTGCTACATTCAAAGACAAAACATATATCTATCAAGTATCACTTTTTGAGAGACAAAGTGAGTGATAAATAAGTCAGATTGGAGTATGCACCCACTAAGGAACAAATTGTAGATATCTTCACTAAGTCATTTCCTAAGGATACTTTTGACTATCTCAGAGGCAAGTTAGGGGTGATTTCCCCTCCTAATCTGAACTAAGATACAAATATTTGCATCAATCTATGCACTTACAGTCAGATCTTGTTTCAAATTGATGTTATGGTGGCTACTACTCAGGGGGAGTAGTCAGATGATTCAGATATGTGGTTAAGAGCTTGTGTACCTTTTCCATTGACGTCAAAGGGGGAGAAGAATAATGTGAAAAACCTTTGTAGAAGAAAGGGGGAGAAGAGCAATAAATACTAAGAGGGAGAAGATGGAAGAGTCTAAAGTAAGGAGGAGAAGAACAGTGTGTAAAGAGTTAGTTGTGTTGATTGTATTTTTCACATCATGTGTTTCCATCAATGCCAAAGGGGGAGATTGTTGGATGTTGTGGTTGTGTTGTTGATATGTGGTTGTCATTGATGTCGACACTATTAGCATTAATGATTCTGAAGGCTGTATATGTCGAGGATATTGAGAAAATTATAATAAATATGTTGCAGGTAGTCTATGAAGCTATGAAAATCAGAGTGGTGGAAAGTTCAGTATGTTGATATTCAGAAGTCACACATTAAAGGGTTTTTTTATGAGCCTATCTAGTATGTTCTTTGGAAGTTTCAGAGGTGTGAATCAAGATGGGAGCGGATTATGAGTTTCTGAGTTCCTACATTTATTTTGTTAAGGTAGCAAGTGTTTCTAGAAGAAGGGAATGCAATTCTAGTAAATTAAGTTCTTGTGTATACTCCTAAGATGTTCAGTAATGTTTCTAAATTGTGCTCTATCATTTTGGGTACATCTGCATTGATCAATGTGTTCGTGATCAAAGATTTTTCCTTTGTGTGTTCAATTTTTCATGTTCTTGGCCGACATGGTGGTTGTAGCGTGTTGCAGATCCTTGTGCATTATTTTTTGAATGCTTGGCGCATTCGAGGATGTTTATTTAGGTCATCATTATGTTGTGACTGACTTAGTTTGGTACGCATTGAGATTTGTTCATGTATTGGGCTGACAGTTTGTATTCACATATTATTTATGTGTGGCCGATAGAGTTGTTGATGTAAATCCATGTAGCGGATATATAAGAGCGATGTTTTCCTAATTTTGAAGTATGCTCGGTGAATTTATGCAAAGTGTATGCGAGATATGTGTGAATAAAGATCAAATCATTCGATTACAAAGTAGAGTATGAAGGAGTTTGAGCGAAGTGTGAAGAAGTGTTTATGTGTCTAACCAGAATTGTCATCAGGCTTTTGAAGAAGCTAATTTCTCAGTTCAACCTCATCAGATGGATTTAATCTGATTATTTTATGTAAGGCAATGAGCTCTAGGCAGTGTGCCTGAATGCATGTGCATTCCTTATTCATTTATTTTATACTTTTAATAGGGTATAAATTATGGATTAACCTCCACCATGGTTTTTCCCCTAACAAGGTTTCCAAGCAAAAATCTTGGTGTTGTGTGTTGTTGATTCATGCTTTCATTGTTAATTATCAAATCTGAGATTAAAGGTTGATAAAGGTTAAATAAGTTTAAATTTCTATTCTTGTTTTGCCAAAAATTACCTCTCCACTTCTCCATCTCTCTCTCCCTCTCACCCTCTCTCTCAATCTCCCAAACCCTATACTGAATATCATAAATCCTAATCCCTATACCCTAAACAGATACACCCTCATCCCTCATCCCTATACCATATACCCTCAACCTTATAACCTAAACCTTGAACATTATCCATCAACCATAAACTTAAACCCTAAAACCTACATTCAATCTTGTACCCTAAACCCAATACCCTCAACCCTATACCCAATATTCTAAACCCTAATGGACCTATACCCTATACAATTAACCCTATACCCTCAACCCAACACCTTAAACCCTAAACCCTACACCCCCAACTCTCAACCTTATGCCCTAAACCTTAAACATTATCCCTCAACCTTATACTTAAACTATAAACTCTACACACTCAACCCTTAACCCTATACCTTATACCCTCAACCATATACCCTATACCCTATACCCAATATCCTAAACCCTAATCCCTATACCCTATACATTTAACCTTGACCCTCAACCCTAAACATTATCCCTCAACCATAAACCTACAACCTTGAACCCTATACTTAAACCCTAAACCATACATTCAACCTTGTGCCCTCAACCCTCAACCCTCAACCCAATACCCAATACCATATACTCAATATCCTAAACCTTAATCCCTATACCCTATACCTTGAACCCTGAACACTATCCCTCAACCCTCAACCCTATACCGTAAACCCTAAATCCTACACCCTCAACCCTCATTTGTCTATCTCTCTTTCTTCCTTCCTCCCATACACCTTCCATCTCTACTCTCTATCTAATATATCCCTATCTACCTCTCTCTACCTCCCTCCTCTCTCAATCTATCCACCTTCCTCCCTCTCTCTCTCCATCTCTCTCTCTCACCTCTCTCTCTCCCTAGATCTCTCCCTCTCTCCCTCCCTCCCTACCTCTCTCTCTCTCTCTCCCTAGCTCTCCCCCTCTCTCTTCCTTCCTCCCACTCTTCTCTCTCTACTTCTCTCTATCTAACATATACCTCTCTCCCCCACTCTCTCTCCCTCGCTCCCTCCCTCCCTCCCTCCTCTCTCTATATATATCACCTCTCTCCCTCTCTCTACACTTCTCCCTCACTCATTCCCCTCTTTATCTCTCCTTCCATATATACTTCTCTATATCTTGCTCTCCATGTCTACCTCTCCCTACCTCCTTCCATATCTCTCCCTCTCTCTCCCTCTCCCCCATATTTATCTCTCCTTCCCTTTCTACTCTTTATCTCACCATTATCTCTCCCTCTCTCGCAATCTCCCAAGCCCTATACCAAATATCCTAAACCCTAATCCCTATACCCTATGCACTTAACCCTATACACTCAACCCTAAACACTATCCCTCAACCCTCAACCCTATACCTTAAACCCTAGACCATCAACCTTATACCCGAAACCCTAAACATTATCCATCAACCCTATACATAAACCTTAAAACCTACATTCAACCTTGTACCCAATATCCTAAACCCTAAACCCTAATCCCTATACCCTATACACTTAACCTTATAACCTCAACCATCAACCCTCAACTATACTTAAACCCTAAACCCTCAACCCTATATTGAATATCCTAAACCATAATCCCTATTCCCTAGATACTTAACCCTATACCCTCAACCTTGAACACCATCCCTCAACCCTCAAACCTATACTTTAAACCCTAAATTGTAAACCATCAGCCCTCATCCCTATACCTTATACCATCAACCTTATACCCTAAACCTTGAACATTATCCCTCAACTATATACATAAACCCTAAACCCTACACTCGCAGCCCTTAACCCTATACCTTATACCCTAAACTCTACACCCTAAACCCTATACCCAATATCCTAAACCCTAATCCCTATAGCCTATACACTTAACCTAATACTCTCAAACCTTAACCATCAACCCTATAATTAAACCCTAAAACCTATATTCAATATTGTACTCTAAAACTAATACCCTCAACCCTATACCCAATATCCTAAATTCTAATCCCTATACCCTATATATTTAACCCTATACCCTCAACCTTGAACACTATTCCTCAACCCTCAAACCTACACCTTAAACCCTAAACCTTACACCCTCAACCCTCATCCCTATACCCTATACCCTCAACCTTATACCCTAAATCCTAAACATTATCCCTTAACCCTATACTTAAACCCTAAACCCTACACTCTCAACCCTTAACCCTATACCTTATACCCTAAATCGTACACCCTAAATCCTATACCCAATATCCTAAACCCTAATCCTTATACCCTATAATCTTAACCTTATACCCTAAACCCTCAACCCTCAACCCTATACTTAAACCATCAACCCTACATTCAACCTTGTACCCTAAACCTAATACCCTCAACCTTATACCGAATATGATCTTAAATCCTAATCCATATACCCTATACACTTAACCCTATACCCTTAACCCTAAATACTATCCCTGAACCCTCAAACCTATTCCTTAAACCCTAATCCCTACACCCTCAAACCTCATCCCTATACTGTATACCCTCAACCTTATACCCTAAACCTTGAACATTATCCCTCAACCCTATACTTATACCCTAAACCCTACAATCTTAACCCTTAACTGGGTATACCTTATAACCTAAACCCTATACCCAATATAATTAACCTTATACCCTCAAAACTTATCCCTCAACCCTATGCTTAAACCCTAAACCCTAAATTGTAAGTCCTTAGCCCTAAACCTAATATCGGAACCTTGTACCCAATATCTTAAACCTAATTTCTATACCTTATACACTTAGCCTTATACCTTCAACCTTGAACACTAGGGGGAAGGTGGGTGAGAGGGAGGGAGAGAGAGAGGGAGAGAGAGGGAGAGAGAGAGAGAGATAGGGAAAGAGGTAGAGAGGGAGACATAAATGAGATAGAGAGAGACAAAGAGAGACACATAGAGAGTGATGAAGGTAGAGGTATGTAGAGAGAGGGAAATGGGATATAAAGATAAGTACAGATGGAAAGAGAGATAGAGATATAGGGAGTAGAGATAGAGAGGAGCGAGTGAGAGAGAAAGAGGGGAAAGAGAGGTAGAGAGAGTGAGATAGAGGTAGGTAGAGGGAGAGAGAGGAGAGATAGAGAGTAGAGAGGGAAAGAGGTAGGGAGGGAGACATAGGTGAGATAGAGAGAGAGTGATAGAGGGAGAGGTAGGTAGAGATAGGGAGAAGGAAGATAAATATAAGTAGAGAGGAAAGGATAGGTAGAGATAGAGGTGTGGTAGAGAAAATTAGACAGGGGAGGGAGGGATGGAGGGAGAGGTAGGGAGTAGATCTAGAGGTGTGTGTGTGTGTGAGAGAGAGAGAGAGAGGTGAGACAGATAGAAAAGAGGAAATGAGATAATGAGAAGAGAGGGAGTGAGACAATGAGAAAGAGAGAGAGGGAGGTGGGATGGAGAAAGAGAGAGAGGGAGGTGGGAGGGAGGAAGAGGTAGAGAGGGATATGTGAGATAAAGAGAAGTAGAGAGGGAGAGAGAGAGGGAAGGAGGTACGGTGGGAGAGAGGAGAGTGAGGGAGAGGTAAAGAGGGATATGTGAGATAAAGAGATGTAGAGAGAGAATGGTTAGATAGAGAGGAGAGGGTGGAGGAAGGGAGGGCAGGGATGTAGATAGAGGTGTGGGTGATAGAGAGAATGGTGAGATAGAGTGGAGAGAATAGGGAGTAATGGAGAGAGGGGAGATATAGAGAAGTAGAAAGTGAAGGAGAGAGAGGGATAGGTAGGGAGGGAGGGAGAGATAGGTGAGAGAGAGAGTAGAGAGGGAAGGAGGGAGAGAAGGAGGTAGGGAGAGTGAGATTGATAGAGTGGTGAGATAGAGAGTAGAGAGGAAATGAGAGAATGAGAAAGGGGTGAATCCATAATAGTGGTTTACAATTCAAGTGAGGAAGGAAAACTCACAAAAAAAGAATACATGGCAAAAAACTTGATTTTAGGGTTCGTACGAAACTACTGGTTCAAGTGAACCCTTTTAATTCTTTCTCGCCCAAAAACCCAACAAAATCCCTTATGGAAGGGTGGTTCGCTTGAACCCCTAGGGGTTCATACTAATCCCCCTTGAGACACAAAAAAACCTAAATTTTGGCACTTCGAACCTCGAGTTGAGGATGAAAATGGAGGAATCTTCACAAATCCAACTAAAATCAGGTAGGCCTCGGAATGAGCTATCCAACGAATATATTTTTAATATGTTTTGGTTTTATTATTGTATAATTAATTTTTTTAGTTTTATTAAACATAGGTTTTTCATCAAAAATGAAGGTCTTTGTTCTGCACATGTGGAAAAATAGCAGATTATCAAAAAAAAAATTGAAAAATATGAGTGCACTAGATATTGAAGTCCTTAATCCAACAAAATAAAATTGAATTTCGATATATACAAAAAAAGTTATGCATTATACGATAGCGGTATGTCTGAATTGTAATTGGTTTGACTTCGAAACCTGATTAAAGAAAAAATATTCAATAAAAAACTATCTAACTAAGTGGAAGCACTTGATATCGTAGTTAAAAATCTAAATTCAAAAGAATTATAATTTTATCCTTCATGGAAAAAAAATTAAGCGTTATAGGATGTGCGCCATTTTTTTAAAATGTTGTTTTTTGAAAAAAAAACATTTTTCGTGGGAGATGGAAAAAAAAGTGCAATCTTATTCCAAAAATTTTGAAAAAAAATATTTTTAGAATCTACAGAAAAAATGTGACAAGACTCTAGTTTGTATCATCTTCAAATTCCTCACGATTTAGCTGCTATACGTGCCCGAATGTGAAGATTTAGTTAAAAATAATAATTTCAATGTCCAGTTTGACCAAAAATTGTAAACCACTATTGTGGGATCACTCAAAGAGAGAGAGAGGGAGGGAGATGGGAGCAAGGGAGAGGTAGAGAGTGAAAGGTGAGATAAAGAGAAGTAGAGAGAGAGGAAAGGAGAGAGGATGGGAAAGAGAGGGGAGAGAGAGGGGAGGGAGGGGTGATATAAAGAGAAGTAGATAGAGAGAGAGAGAATGATGAGATAGAGAGATGGATAAAGTGAGAGAGATGAAAAGAGAATGGTTAGATAGAGAGGAGAGAGTGAGAGAGTGAGAGAAAGAGGGGGAGAGAGGGAGGGACAAAGAGAGAGAGAGAGAGAGCTAGATAGAGAGAGTAGAGGGGGAAAAAGGTAGGGAGGGAGACATAGGTGAGATAGAGAGAGACAAAGAGAGACACATAGAAAGAGGGAGAGAGAGGGATAGGGAGAGAAGTATAGTGGGGGAGAGTGAAAGAGAGAATGATGAGATAAAGAGAAGTAGAGAGGGAAAGAAAGAGTGAGAGAGAGGTCTAGAGCATAAGGGATACATGTAATGAGAAATAAATATGATACAACTTAATAATTACTAAAATTTGATCTCTTGATTATTAAAATTTGACATGTTGATTATTTAAATTTGATTGAGTTTGAAAAACTATAAGATCTTCAAAAAACTAGATTTTTCCTTATAACTCTTATAGATCTAAAACCACACTCAAACATCCTAAAACTATATACATGAAATATAACTTAAAGGATAGGAATGTAAATGCCCATATGTAAATTCCAACTTAATTGTTTATTTCATGTATATAGTTTCCCTAAAAAATAAGAAGAAAGAAAAAAAAAGTAGAAAAAAAATATGCGCTCACATTTTGTCAATACATTCACAAAATGTGAGCACATTATAATGCACTCACATTTTGGCAATGCTTTTTGGCGCGTTTTGGTAATGCATTTTGGTGTATTTTTTAAAATTCATTGATAAGGAACAAATTTCAATACAAAACATAACGTAAGCACATTATAACGTGCTTGTATTATGTCTTGCTTTGGGAATCCCCAAGCCTTAAGTTTGGATTTGCTTTGGATTTCCAACCCAAAGGCTTGGAGTTCCTTTCCAACATCTAAAGATGTGTTTTTGCATATTCTACAAGATTTCACATAATCTTGTTCGTGCTAATTATTAGGTTTGCACGTGTTTCAAGGTCGGGTAAATCGAACACCTGGGTAATGTTAGGCTCTCTCTTAGCTATATAACTATGTAATTTTTTCACATTTTGATAATGTTAAGACTTTCATCTTTAATTTATTTTGTTTGTGTATTCATTTTTTTGTCAAAAACTAGTGGTATTTTTAACTTTATTTTTTAATTGTTCATTGAAATTTCAAATAAATTATATTTTTATAAACTAGACTCCATTTTACACCTATCCAAAAAAAATGATTTGTGATTGGTTTTCAAAAATTATAAGGGTAGCACAGCCAAAATTCTATTTTTAGGATGTATCCACTTAGAAAATTAATAAAAAATTAAATATTCATTAAAAAAAATATCAGAAAAATCAAGCATAAACTACATGTTTTTAGCTAATTTTTCACCAAAGTGATTTTAAAAATACCAAAAAATTTAACTTTTTGAGGGAGCCACAAAAGACGCTATGTTATATTTTTTTGACAAAAACAACACCAATTTCTATTGCTCCCTTTTTTGAACCCCTTAATCTCTACTATTTTTTTTTAAAAAAAGTAGTTTTGAAAGTAGACTCAGAGCACTACGAACATTGTTTTTGTTCCATCTTAAAATTTTGAGTGTAACTATCCTCAATTTCTCATCCAAGGTAAATATTTCTTAATTTTAGAAAAAAAAATGGCCACTTAAGGCCTCTTTTTGGCCCCCATCTTTTTACACTTTGCCAACATAATCCCCATCTGATATTATTAGGATATCCTTTTGACATCAATGACAACCATATTGCCAACAATGATATCTCCCTAATGTGAAAGACCACCTTTAGTTGTTTAGTATTTTCCACCTCAACCAATTTTCAAGGATGATGGTACCAAATATAAATCAAGTGGTGGTTCCAAGAGCACAAATAGTGGAAATAGAAGGAGTAGGTTCAACATCTTCACCCTCTCAAAGGGAGGAAATACAAAATTTGTTGGAAGACTTAAGGAGAAAAATTTGCATCTTAAAAGCATATTGTAGCAATGTAGACAAAGTCTTGTTATTGCTACATGTACACCACTTTAGAGGACACATGTAGGTTGGCAATGACTACACAATTCCTTTTTTCTATGAATCATTTGTACATTGTTGCAAGTGGCATCATGAAATATGTTATGGGGTTCAATTTTCAATGCTAATTGCAACATGAAGGGGTTTCTCTAATAATAAGAATGTTCTATGGGCGGAGGATGTGATGGATGCTAGGCAAGCTCAATAAGGTTGCATGAAGAGTTGGGGATGACTTAATGCTTTGAAACTTTAACTTTTGATATTGCTATCAGGATTCAACCGTGTAGTTTTTTGAGTCAAACTCATTGACCCATGTTTCATGAGTAGTAGTTCACAAGAACCCATCTCTCATGATAATGAATGATCCACTTAGCACTCATTGCATCTAGGTGATGCTCACAGGGGTGAAGAATTGGGCCTTCCCGAGAGGTCACCCATCCCATGAGTACTCTAGCTCAAACGTACTTAACCAGAGAGTTTTCCCCAAAATTAAATCCTTGTTTATCTTTTGTAAAATGATAATATAATGATTGTAGATGAATAGAATAATTTTTTTTATCTAATAATTTTAAATACTGCATTATAATTTTTTTTAAAAATAGAACCCCTTTACATTCTCCATTACTTCATAAAAAAATAAAATCTAAATAGTCCATTAAAAAGGTTATTCTTCCTTCACATATACCTATATTTATAACATGCCCAAAATGATAGGTGTAAAACCCAAATATAAAAGTGAGATGCACTTTCATCGCTCGTACAATAATGGCTTCGATTTTCTCTCCCGCTTTTGACGACACTCATTTCATTATCTCCATTCACTCTAACTGTCTTCTTCCCGCCTCTCTAAATTCCTTGTGGTCCCTGTCCCGTCCCAGGCGGAGATACCTCTGAGCCAGATAAATTGAATGCTTCGTATATACGCTGAAACATGCCTATCCAGACAATGCTATGGATGCTATCGAAACATGTGGATACTACATATTTTATTAAAAACATTTCCTTCATATGCACCGACAATCGTAGAATTTGTATTAATCCTTGGTAGAAAGCGTCAATACAGGAGAGTTAAGTACTAACTTCTCTGGTCTTCTTCCATCATCGTTGTCATCATCACTTCCAGAACTCTGACTTCGTCTGCCATGGCCATTCATGTTCTCAACAACTTTATGAAACTTTGACTTCGTTGCCATCATTCTCAGCTTGAATTAGCGTGGGTTCCACTTCTTTATTATCTGCTTATTCGCAATTAAAAGGATCGTATTAGGTGAAGGACGACTTCAGTCCCAATCTGATGCGTGCATTTCACCTGCTTAATTAAACCAGACTACTTCTTGAGATCGTCATTGCGATAAGCCCACGCCACCGGTTAAGCCATCGGACCGTAAATTAAGAAACCCATGGCCGAGTAAGGAGATCGTTATTATTTGTGGAGGAGAAGGGCAGTCCCATCACCCATGGCATTTAAGCTGCCTCTCTGCTGTTTAATGGTAAGGAAGTACAGTAAAAGGAAAAATGGGGCTGTGAGGAACCTCAGCACAACTGGTCACTCGGGAAAAGTTCAGAAGTTTTCATGGGAGGAAATCCAGAAAGTTACAAAGAATTTCCGTGTGGTAATTGGCGTGGGGGGCTTTAGCACTGTTTACAGAGCAGTTTTGGCGGATCAGAGAGTTTGTGTAGTGAAGGTGCAGATAAGAAAAACTGAGCGCCTGCGCGAGGCTTACAGGCAAGAATTGCATGCCCTGTTACGAGCGCGGCATGCAAATCTGGTGAACTTGGTTGGATACTGCGACGAAAGTGGTAAGTGTCTTAAAGTCTTAACACTGGTTTCCTTATATGTTAGAGACATTTGATTTGTTGAGATTTTATATATGTTTTACAGTTTTTTTCATTCTGACAATTGGATCATGTAGTATGATTGGAAACGTTGATGTAAATATGTAAATAAATCGCACACAGTTAAATCCAAAAAATAATGATTGGAAACATTGATGTAAATAAACCATACACAGTTAAATCCAGAAAATAATGATTCGAAACATTGATGTAAATAAACCATACACAGTTAAATCCAGAAAAAGTTAAATCCAAAAAATAATGATTCGAAACATTGATGTAAATAAACCATACACAGTTAAATCCAGAAAATGATGGACCACATAATTAGAAATGTCCATCTAAACAAAACGCATACAATTAAATCTAGAAAAAACAATCTTTACCTTATATGTTATGCTGAGTTTTTATATATTGTACTGTGAATTTGCAGAAGCGGGGGTACTGGTCCTGGAGTACGTAAAAAATGGGAATTTGCATGATACTCTGCATGCGGATGATCAATTTCTTGCATGGCCACGTCGGGTGGGCATAGCACTTCAAATTGCGTCGGCCTTGCAGTATCTTCACGAGGTTTGCGACCCTCCCATTCTTCACTGCGACATCAAATCTTCCAACATTCTTCTGGACGAGAATTACATTGCGAAGCTCTGCGACTTTGGATTCTCTAGAACAGGAGATAATAGTTATTTGACTAAGAGTGGTGTAATGGGTTCCCCTGGTTATATTGATCCCCATTGTTTCAGGAGTGGGATTGTTTGTAAAAACACCGATGTATACAGTTTTGGAGTGCTGCTTTTGGAGCTTGTTACAGGCATGGAGGCCTTTTGTGGTGAGAAGCGGGAGCTCCTGGCCGTGCTTGCTTCGCCATTTTTGGAGGACCCCAGCAGACTATGTGAAGTCATTGATTGCAGGTTAAATGGTTGCTATGATTACAAGCAGGCGGTGTCCATGGCCCGCATTGCTGCGTTGTGTATAAGTGGGGAGCCCGAATTGAGACCTTCGATGAGTGAAGTTGTGAGATTGATGAATGAATAGCTTTGCAAACACAGGTACGGTTCTTCAGAGTTCCCCATTTGTGACTGGCGTGTAAGTTATGCTCTGATGTGTGTAAATATAAATAGGCCTCCATTAGTGTGAAGAGATCTGTGATGAGTTTTATAAACTTGTGATTTCTATGGTTTCACAGAGCCCAGATTATACTGTTAAATTTTGTTTTTTGTTTTTTTATTTTTTAAATGAATTAAATGAGTTGGGTAAGAATAAATATGCTCTGAAGGACCTGCAAACTTGGAAAGAAAGCACGC
Organism: Sequoiadendron giganteum; assembly: GCA_007115665.2. Classification (NCBI taxonomy): domain Eukaryota; kingdom Viridiplantae; phylum Streptophyta; class Pinopsida; order Cupressales; family Cupressaceae; genus Sequoiadendron; species Sequoiadendron giganteum. The sequence continues at coordinate 236,256,247 of CM021107.1, read as the reverse complement.
GCGTTCATATAAAGTAAAAGGAAGGAATACCTGCCACAATACGGGGTATTCAATGTCACATCCTTGCCTTATAGGAAACGGAAACGATTAAAATGAAAGTGATGTCATTGTAAGGAAGAGGAATGATATGCCACTTTACATTAATATCATTTGCTGTAATGATTACGTAATTTTACATTTTATTTATCTAAAAAATATAAATGATTATCATGTTTTTGTTGGTGAAAATTGACTTTGTATAATAATAATCCTTCCAAAAATTAGTTACTGAAGGGCACATCACATTATTATATTCATTGATGGGACACCAACATTGTAAGGGAAAAAAATCAAATAAAGCATTAAATAATTAATATTTTTATGTTTTCTTTTATTTATGTGTTTGGTTGTAGACTATTTCTCTCTTCGAATTGAGATTTAGTCTTGAATCTCATTGGTGGTGAATTGACACCCCGTTCAGAATGGACCTTATCTGCGTCATGATGTCCTCATCCTTGTCCGAAACAGGCTAAGGGAAAAAATACCAAAAAAATTATTAAATAAGTAGTATTTTAAATGAATGATTTGGGATTGATATGATATAATCAAAATAAATGTTATAATTAATGTGAAAATAAAATAAGATAAATGTAAGGTAGATTTAGTTTCATATTTGATGAAAATTATATTTATTTGAATGTTAGAAATTCACTTGCCAAGATATATGAAAATAATGGTCTATTATACAATTCTCGTTGATTTAGAAATTTAATCATAGAACTCTCTTGTTCACCTTTTCAAGTGTAGAGATGATCTCAATGAGTGTAGACTTAAATTTGTATGCAAAAATGAACTTGTAACTCGTAGTATTAATTTGGTTGAGTTTTGCTATCTAGAACATGTTTGTCTTCTTATATGTACTTTGAATCTTATAAGGAACATATGGTGTTTAGAAACACCTCTGGAGAATTTACTCAATTGTAAAGGTCATGTTATCATCAATTAAATCCATCATTAAATTTGTCCATTTATGATTTTGACCAAGGGTTGGTGAAATCCCCAAAGGTCTTCCCAAACCACAACAATCAATTATTATAGGTGGATAAAAGCATAATAGTGAGCCCCACTTTTTAGCATTATTGAACCATCAAAATCAACATTTTCCAACATTCAATACATTATGTCCATTATACCAAATAAATTGTCAATAATTTAAGGACAATACAAATTAATATTTTATGACATTTTCTATTTGGATTCAATTTATATATTTTTTAAATTAAAAAAAATATTTCTAGCCTTTTTGGTTAGTTATTATAATTTCTTATTATATTTCTACTATTTTATATCAAGTGACATTTTACCATGATGTATAACTTTTACTACAAATAATTTTTTAATATTATTCTTGAAAATAGATAATAAAATCCAATATCTAGTGCACATATGTCTCTTGATAATTTTTATTAAATAATTTATTTATTATTGATTCTTAATTATTAATATAAGAAATATAGGCCTATATTTTATTGTAATATGATTATGTTTGTTTTTTTATTGAGATTATTTTCTTTTCTCAATTGAAATATGGACATCAATACATAATGGATTGCAATCATTTGAGTTTTTTTGACATAATTTACTTTTACTTTTGTGTCTCAAATAGAGGTCATTACTTTTTATAATGGTCCTATGTTGCATATACAAAGGTAATGCTAAGGGATGCATATCTAGAAAATATCATTTTTGAATGGTGTCCTTTCACATCCATGCGCATGAAGAAATTGTCCTATTTTTTCCTTTAAAATTGCCACATGTAGCTAGGAGTGGAAGAGGCTACCGTGGGGAACCACATAAGCATGTTCTATTTGAGTATAATCAATTTAAGTTGTTTAAATTGTAGCAACTTATATCTAATCATGCTAGATAAAATTCATAGTCTATTCATATAAAGTGAGAATCATGTCAAATCTGTGTAAGAGTCGCATAATAGACTCAAGCAACTAGGATTGAAACTACAAAAACAAATAATAAGAGAATAAAAATAAATTAAAGCTAGATTAAATGAATACAAGATATATATTGTACAAGAGGATCCTTGCTTATATAAATAAGGTGAAGGATAGGAAAACATAGGATTATGAAAATTGTCACAATCATGTTATCACGAATTAGACCCATCATTAAATTTGTCCATTTAGGATTTTGTTCAAGAGTTTGTCAAATCCCCAAAAGTCTTCCTAAATAGTGACAATCAATTATTATAGGTGGGTGAAATAATAATAGTGCACATCCCACTTTTTAGCATTAGTGAGCCACCAAAATCAACATTTTCAATATTCAACACATTTTGTCAATTATATTACAAACAAACTATTAAGAATTGAAGGACAATGAAAATAATATTTTATGAATTTTTTTATTTAGATTTAATTTATAGTTTTTTGAAATTATAAAATACATTTCTATTATTTTTTTTGTTAGTTTTTAATAAATCATTTATTATATTTTGACTATTTTGTATTGAGTGGCATTTTATGATAATGTATAACTTTTACTACAAATAATTTTAGTATTAATTTGATTCTTGAAAATAGATAATTAACTCTAATATCTAGTGTACATATATATTTTGATAATTTTTATTAAGTGTTTTATTTATTATTAATTTTTAGTTGTTAATAAATAAAATATAGACTTATATTTCATTGTAATGTGTTTCTCTTTTTTATCTATCAAAATTAATTATTTTTTTATTAAAATAAGGCCATTAATATGTAATGAATTGTAATCTTTTGAAAATTTTATGACATATTTTATTTTTATTTTTTTGTCTTAAACATAGTTCATTACTTTTTATAATAGACCTATGTTACATATATAAAGCTAATTCAAAGGGCTACATATCTATAAAATACATGTAGCTAGGAGGGGAAGATACTATTAGAAGGGAATCACATAAGCATGGTCTATTCATGTAGATTCAATTGAATTTTCCTAATTGAAGCAACTTATATCCAAGTTTGCTAAATAGAATTCATAGTTTATTTCTAGAAATCAAGAATAATGTCTCATTAGTGTAGAGTCACATAATAGACTCAACCAACTAGGATCAATTGTAAAACCAAAAATAACCTTCCACAAGAGAATAGGAAGAAATTAATGCTAGATTAAATGAATACAAGATACATATTGTACAAGAGGAACCTTTCTTATAGAGGCAAGGTGAAGGATAGGAAAACATGGGATTATATAAATTGTCAAAATCATATGACATGAGACTCAAAAATGAAATGACATAAATATATACTAATTAAAATCAACTAAGTGTAAATAGGTCCGCAATGACATCTAACTAGGTAATGTAACCTATTTTCACCAACAACCCTTCTTAAGTGTAACTTAGAGATCAACTACAAATGTAAAAAATGAGAATATTTGTATTGGTAACAAAACCTTGTTAGGTACGAATATATAGGTATTTGCACCAAGTTGTGACACAAAAATGGCTCTTAAGATGCTACTTTTTTCTGAAATCGGCAATTTGTTGTTCACAAAAAAATGAAGATAGTTACACTCAAAATTTTAAGATGCAACATGAACAAGAGTTCTAATGCTTCGAATCTACTTTCTAAGCTACTAATTTCTTTTAAAAATAGTGAAGATTAAGGGTTTGAAAAAGGGGGAGCACACAAAGTGTTCCTTTTTTGATAAAAAAAATAGCATATCATCTATTGTTTTTTTTTTAGCAAAAGTGGCAAGCCACTATAATTGTATTAATATTAAAATATAGATATTACAAAAACCTTAGTTCAGGCAAGCATACCGGTGGGAAAGAACCAAGAAGAAAATCCTCGATTATAGCTCGAGAAAGTAAATAAGATTCCTAATTATGTTCCATGACTAACTCTTCCCTAATATCGACCTTTGTACATTAACAGATGCCATACCCCTTTTACATTTTATAAGAGGGGCCCCCCTGACATTTCCAAAATATAGACCCATCACCATTTGAGTATCAAATCCCCTTAAGTAAACCTTTACATTGTCAAAAGATAGCCCCATTACATGACCAAAATACAAACCCTTTACAATTTATGTATCTAAACCCTTTTTCATAACATTACAAGATAAAATTATAACTATATTTCACTCAAATTTGACTAGGAACCCTGAATACATATTCACCGATAGAGAAAACTGTAACATATTTAATACATTGATTAAAAGGAAGCCGGATTGTTCCCTATTCTTCGGGGACCATTTGATGAAGTCGTATTGTTGAACACTCTTAATTAATGCATCATTTTCCAAATAGAGTCTAATAACAAGCTTACTGGAATTTACTTTGAAGACTTTCTACAATTCTTCTTTCTCGATAAATGTTGAGAAAGGCTCTTCCCATGACTTAACTATAATCGATGCCTTGTAATTTCTCACTTGAAACTCCTTAATCTCCATTAACCTATAATATACCAAATACAACACTCTATTATGCAAATCCATTGAATTTCTGATAAGTGAAAATGAAACAAGTCGAGTTATGTTTAAAGGTGAGATTTCCATGCTTTTCACTTGAATGTCTATCGTACAACTCAACAGGTCAACCAAGTTAGTGATTTTCAACCATGTTCCACCTTCAAGACCATCGATATGACCAACACCATCGATGAGAGACTGGAAAGTCCCATCGATAACCCAAGTCACCTCGATGTGCCAAAAGAACCATCACGACCATGAGCATCAGCAAGAGTCTCACCGACGTCAACCAAACAACCTTATCAGCAAGAAATCAAGCATCAGAGATAGTCAAAAATGTTTCACCAAGGTCCCAAGTCATCTCGATGACCTTTAGTTCAAATGCAATTCGAAACACCTTATCGGCAAGAGTCACACAGATGTTCAACTAGAACAGACTCATCAAAAAAATAATGTGCATCAGAAGAAGTTCAAAATGTCTCATCGAAGTTCCATGTCTCCCCGATGACCCAAGTTGGATGAGCTTTCCTCGGATCGAAAAGAGTGACATCGATAATCAATAGCCATCAGCAAGACCACCGAAAGTGGTATAACATTCTCGGGTCCAACCGAAGGCCAATGTTACCCCGATGCCACTGAGATCGGTAAGACTCTCCCCGACGAAACTTCTCGGCCAGAATTCTAATGTCTATGAGAGATAGAGAGCTTGCACCGATAATTCAAGGTCACACCAATGACTTCCTTTAGATTCAATTTGGCAAGAATAGTCACTTGTCACACCAATCTGATCACTCTGAAACTTTAGAAACAAAACACTCATCGACCAAACATTTGACACAATTTATTAAGAATAGGATCTTACAAGGATGACACACATGGAGAGTCTTGAAATTTAAAATGACTACTAAGTTTCCTGTAATCGTATGGATTAGAATGTCAGCTTTGTACTAATTTCAGCATTGACACCATCGACATGACCAAAACTATCGACAAGAGACTGAAAAGTCCCATCGATTTCCCATGTCACACCAATGTTGCAAAAGAACCATCATGACCATGAGCATCGGCAAGAGTCTCACCAACGTCAACCAAACAACCTTATTAGCAAGACAACAAGCATCAGAGATAGTCCAAAATGTTTCACTAAGGTCCCAATTCATCCCGATGACCTTTAGTTCAAATGCAGTTCAAAACACCTCATCGGCAGGGTCACATAGATGTTCAACTAGAACAAACTCATCAGAAAAACAATGTGCATCAGAAGAAGTTCAAAATGTCTCATCAAAGTTCCATGTCTCCCCGATGACCCAAGTTGGATGACCTTTCCTCGGATCAGCAAGAGTCACACCAATGATCAATAGTCATCGACAAGACCACTAAAAGCGGTATAACATTCGCAAGTCCAACTAAAGGCCAATGTTACCCCCATGCCACTGAGATTGGTAAGACTCTCCCCAATGGAACTTCTTGGCCAGACTTCTAACATCGATGAGAGATAGAGAGATCACACGGATAATTCAGGGTCACACCAACGACTTCCTTCAGATTCGCTTCGGCAAGACCAGTCACTTGTCACACTGATCTGATCACTTTGAACCTTTAGAAAAAAAAAGCTCATTGACAAAAAATTTGACACAATTTCTTGAGAAAAGGATCTTACAAGGATGACACGCATGGAGAGTCTCAAAATTTAAAACGACTGTTAAGTTTTATATAATCGTATGGATTAGAATGCCAACTTTGTACTGGTTTCAACATCGACATAAGTTAGCAGCTTTCATCTGTAATCATTAAAAAACATCCCTGTAAAAAGAGTATCGATTGATAAATCGACTTTGGCTAAATTCGAATACCTTTCAATGCTAAAACTAAATACAAATTTAGCATTGTCGATTACAAACAAATCTCTAGACTTAATCCAGGCATGTTGTCCTTGTAAAATCTAATGAATGTTTCTTATTAAATGCACGCCAGGTGTCAAAGTTCTCCAGCTCGAATATGTGGAGAACGTACCTCTGTGCCACATATTAAACCTGCTTTACAACATGTGTCTGAATTTCCAATTGAGAACCCTGCACTTTACATGATAAGACATTAATAACACATGAAGTTTATTTAAACATGTCTGTTGCAAATGTTCGATGTATGCATACATTAGAAAACTTTACTTTTTTCCTTTCACTATGCAAAGATAACTTTGAATATTTATCTATGCATCCTTAGCATCTTTCTTTATTAATTCAAGCAATTGAGGGAAATCATTTAAAGCACTCAAATCATTAGTTTCCCTAATCTTTGTTTTATCACTTCCTAACCCTGCTAAGAAGTCTGCTACCCTATTCCCTTCTTTATAAGTGTGCGAAATGACTGAAGATTCAAGTTTATCTAATAATGCCCATGCTTTATTTAACACAAAACTTAAACTCCAATTGTGAACTTTCCTTTCCCTAAATGCATTGATGATTATCAATGATTCCCCTTCTATGTGGAGCTTTGAAAACCCCAGTTGGATTGCCAATTCCAAACCCAATAACAAAGCTTGAGCTTCTGTGCAATTGTTTGTTCCATTTTGTAAATGAAAAGAAGAGGTTGCCAATACTACCCCTGATGCATTTTTGATGCAGATTCCTGCTCCTGAGGAGCCTAGGTTACCTTTAGATGCCCCATCGAAATTTAATTTTACTAAATCCCTTTGAGGTGGGAACCATTTCACTGATGCTCTATCTACCTTTGTGCTGCTATTTTTGAATAGGCTACCATCAAAAGGCAATTTGATGTCTTTCCAATTTTTCAAAATAGAACTATCCCAATTTATAAAAGGTGAATTAATGAATTTCTCTTTCTGGACACATGAGTTAACCCCCTCTGATATTGCCTTTTTTGTCTTCAGAAAAACCAACTCTATTGGAGATTTTATTTTCCTAAAAATTCTCATGTTTCGTTCCCACTAGAGGTTCCATGTTACAAGTGTCGGGATGATAAGCCAAATGCATGTGAAAAAAGAAGAGTGATACAAAACTGGCCAAGCTTGGAAGAGGTCCCAAATGGAGTTTGGTAGGGGAGTGTAGAGCTATAACTTATTTTTAATAAAGTTCCAACATTGATTGGCAAAGATACACTGCACAAATAAATGATTTGCTATTTCTAATTCCACTTCACATAATGGACACTTGAAAGGATCAACAATCTTCAATTTGACAAGATGATCACTAGTTAAAATTATTTTTTGTAAGGAAAGCCATGCAAAGCTTCCCACTTTCGGAAGGACTTTATTATTCCAACAAAAGGAAAATGCACGTTGAGGTTCAATAGAATATTTAGATTGTGTTAATATTGCATATCCTTCCTTCATAGAGTATGAGCCTACTTCTGATGATGCCCATAATATTCTATCTATTTTTGAAGATAAGTAAAATTTTCTTTCCTTCATGCTCTTACAGAAAATATTAGACTACCGAGTGCTTAATAAACTACTTGAGGGAGTTTTCCAAATTACTTTACTCGTTAGAGGGCTTGATGGCTGAATATAATCTACAAGATTTTCACCCCAAGCTTGAGATAAAAAAATTCTTACCTCTTGAAGATCCCGATTTTTTGAGAATGAAGGCTTCCCATTCCATGAATCTACCCAAAAATTTACGCTTCACCCATCATTTACCTCCCAAGATGAAAATTTTGTGATGAGGCTTCTGCTGTTTGTGATGAAGTTCCAAATGGCAGACCCCTTTGGGGGGTCCGCCACTGTAAGTATTCTTGTTGGACTTTCATTATCTAAATATTTGGCTTGCAATATTTTTGACCATTTGGCATCTAGATTAGTGTACATTTTTCATGCAAGTTTGGCCCCAAATGCTTTGTTTCTCCAATTGAGATTCTGAATACCTGCCCCACCTTGTTTCTTTCCTTTTTCCAAGCCTTCTAAGGAGATTAGGGGTGTCTTTTTCCCTTCAAAAATATTGCCTTTCCAGAGAAAGGATCTTATTATCTTCTCTATTTTAGAGATAATAGAGGTAGGAGCTTTAAGGACCGCTAAAAAGTAGTTAGGAATTGAAGATAAAACTGATTTGATTAAGATAATTATTCTTGAAAGTGACAACCACCTTGCTTTCCAAATTAGAATTCTTGACTTAATTCTATCAATAACCTTATCCCAGTAGAAAGCTTTATTTTACCCTTTGAAGAAAGGGATCCCTAGGTAGGAACACAACAGTTTTGCTTCCTGAAAGCCTAATATTTTGACTATTTTCTTTTTCAAATCATCGAGAGTATTTAAAATCTAAACTTTTGATTTTGCAGCATTTATCTTCTGCCCAAAAGCTAATGAATATTTATCAAGGACTTCTTTAACTTGCTTAGCTTCCAATAATGATGACTTGTTAAATAATAGAGTATCATCAACAAAAAGAGAATGAGTTACTGATATTCTTGAATTTGGTATTTGCACACCTTTCCATAGTTTTTGATTATGACTTAAAAGGATGTATCTTCTTAAAGCTTCAACCATAATTATGAAAAAGAAAGGAGAAATTGGATCCCCCAGCCTAACACCTTGTGTGGAACTGAAAAAGTCTACTGGATTCCCATTTATTATTACTGAAAACTTGTCCCCAGAAAGGCAAGACATTATCCATCTATTCCATTGAGAGTCAAGACCTTATTAAGAAACTTCCAATTTACCTTGTCATAAGCCTTCATCATGTCTAATTTGACAATGAAAGAGGGAAACTTTGATGTTGTTATTGTATGCAACACTTCATGTGTGAAAATTTCTCCTTCATGTGTTTCCCTACCACGGACAAAGCCTCCTTGCTCGAGAGATATAATCTTTGGAATGAGTGGTTGTAATCTTAGATAAATCGCTTTAGTGAAGATTTTGTATACTGTATTGCACAATGAGATAGGCCTGAACTCAACAAACATTTTAGGCTCTTTGACTTTAGGTAGAATTACAATATTGGTTACATTGAATTGCCTAAATATGATCCCTATTCTCCTAGACTCTTCAAGTGCCCATAAAAGCTCAAAGCATATGAATTCCCAATATTTTTGAAAGAATAGAGCTGTGAAACTATCTGGGCCAAGGGGCCTTTTTTGGGGGAAACGAAAAAACTACATATCTCAATTCCTCCAAGGTAAATGGTATCATCAATAGATTATTATCTTCATTGTAAATAAGATGTGGGATTGTGCCCAATAGTTCATTTTCATTACTGATTCTATTGGCATCTGTTGACTGTGAGGCTGAAAGAAGTTCTGAGAAAAACTTAACACCTTCATTGGTAATATCCTCTTCTTTTGTTAACCAATTTCCTAAGGCCATTTACTGAATTGTTTGAATTGATTTAGCCACCTTTTTAATCTGTGCAGAGGCATGGAAAAATTGTGTTGCGGTCACTCTCTTTTAGCCAAAGCTCCCAAGACTTTTTTCTCCAATATATTTCTTCCCATGAACATAATTTTTCCCACTCTTCTTGTAATAACTTTTGTTTATCATAGAGGGCAACATCTAATCCATTTTGTATTATAATCGCATGAACTGTTGTAAGCTCTTCAAACACTAACTCTTTCTGATGGAAAATATTTCGAAAAACTTGCTTATTCCAAATTTTTATTTGTTGTTTGACATGAATCAATTTCCTATGAAACTGAAACATCTTAGTCCCTTCCTCATATGGGGCGTTCAACCACCATTGCTTCAGAAGATCCAAGAATTGAGGGTGTCTAAACCACATAATTTCAAACTTGAAGGAATATTTTCCCTTGACACTATAATATTTGATATGTCTAGACAAATTGCATAATGGTCTGATCCCAGATATGGCAAGATTTTTGATTTTAACTTATGCAGAGAGATGAACCAATTCGGGGACACCTAAAATCTATCTAACCTTTCTGCTATTTGCAAGAAACCTTTCCTTTTATTAATCCAAGTGAACTTTCTAGATATTGGTTGAACATCCCTCAAAGCATTTGTGAGAATGAAATGGCTAAAATCTACCATTACCCTGGGCGAAGGACTTATTCCTCCACCTTTTTATTTCAAAGAAGTTATTGCATTAAAATCCCCAACGATGATAATTTTCTCATTATGAATCGTACCTATTTATCTTGAAATTTCATCCCACAAATTCTTCTTGCCTAATGTAGAGGTAGGGCCATAAACATTTATTAACCAAAAATGAAGGTCAAACTTTGTTACTTCTACAAGTTGCCAAGAATTTTCATTTTTGTGAGATTTGACATTTACTAATTTTGGATTCCATAAAATCAAAAGCCCTCCTGATGCCCCTTGAGCTGGTGAATGTGTGGATTCCCACCTATGCCATTTATTCACTAATGATTCAAACACTTCTATTGAATTTTTGGTTTCTTGAAGAAGAAAAATATTTGCTCCACAGGCATCTATCAATTACTTGATATGAGCACGCTTGTCAAAGGCATTAATTCCCATGACATTCCATGAAGAAATTATCATTGAGCTCGAGGAGAGTAACATACTCTCCTCGACCTCTTGCTTGACATGGATTCAAAGATTTTTTTTCTGCACCCCTGCTACTATCTATTCCTTCATTTTAGTGAGGTTTGATTTTCTACCTCTCTTCCCAAGTGATTTCTTAACTAAAGGTTGAGATGGAGATTGTGACAACATCAAAGTATTCTTAGAAATTGTCATTTCCCCTGCATCCCCTTTAATTTTATTCTTTGTTATCTTTTCTTGAGGAGATTTCAATGCTTGTGAATTTTCTTGAGTTTCTTGATCTCCCATTTCCTCCAAAAGTTGATCTTCCATAGATAAATTTGTAACCTTTTGATCATTCAAGCCAATTTCCTAATGAAGAACCTCAAAAATATTTCCTGAAGACAACATATCTAACATACCACTTTACCATAATTCTTTTTCAACTGCTATTTCATCAAATAAATCTAACCCTATTGATAATAATATCTTATCAGCTAAAAGCTCAAGTTCAATATTCGTAGGCTGCCTAGTTGTGGATAAAGTTAGGCACTTACCTTCATGAATAGAGCTTATGTTTTCCTGAATATCCAAATGATTCATTTGCATATTATATTCAAATGACTGGAGGAAGATTAGTGATCTCTAGTGGCTTGAAACATTAGTTTCTTCACTATCTTTTCTACCTGATGCTCCAAGCTTAGTTTTTCCATAGGAGAGTATAAGTTGAGGGAAAGGCTAGAAAAAGTTCGCATTAAGCTCCATATATTATTTGACACTTTAAAATTCAATGCAACTTTTTTACTTTTTCTAGGGTTTGAGTAGAAGGCTAGCTAATTACCTTCCTCTACCTGAGTTCTCTTATGAAATAATGTTCACAATTGAATCTTTCACTCTGATTGCAATTGTTATGAGTTGGTGAACAAGAAATGGATTGCTCATTTTGAGTACAATCTCTCTGAGAATCCCTTCTTTTAACATTTATCAAATGAGCAGAATGTGATGAGATAGATACTAATGAGCACTAGGAATGAGAATGGCCTATACTATGACATTGAAAGCAAGTGGATTTAGGAGATTCAAAGACAATTTGTTGATGCCAACTTCCAAATTTTGAGATTAATAGAATCTGATCTGGAAGTTTCTTGCCCGTATCCATTAGAACACATGTTTTGATATGTTTTGAGGGATTTTTAAAGAAATCTTTATCATTCATAAGGAAGATCCCTATATGATTTGTTATTGATTCAATCAGGCTCAATTCCCTATATTCTAATGGGAGAGCAGGCATTTCAAACCAGAATGGGACAAATTTAAAAGGGGCATTTTCTACTTTGAAATTTGGAATCCAAGGTTGTGTGCATAACCCTGACCCTTGATAGACCCTTGATTTAATTCTAAAGATGACGTCTTTTCTTTTTTTACTATCAAATATGACTACAAATATACCCTTTTCAATATCCAAATAAAAAACTTGTTGCACCCCTTCCCAATCTTCATAAATTAAATATTTTAAATCATTTAAAGGAAGATTAAGATTCCAAAAATTACAAATTAGGGCCTTGTCTCGTAGGTCTTGAATTTGCGGACACAACATATCCTCTGGAAATGTGATTTTTAATATATTATTGCCTTCTAAAGGGAGGGTTTCGGCCTCCTGTTGCTGGGTGTAGAATGCAATTATTTTTCCATTAGCTTTGAATCTTTGGGCCTCCATACCTTCTTGAGTCCACCTTTATTCTTTGAGCCCTTTTTCTTTTTGTTCTTTGAGCTCTTTTTCTTTTTATTCTTTGAGCCCTTTTTCTTTTTACCCTTAAGAGCCACCTCTGAAAACCCTCACATGCTTTTATGTAGGTTAGGGTTTCCTTGATCCCTATCATTTCTTGTGTTCAATCCGATCCCTTTCTTTTGAATCTCTACACAGCTCAAATGCAAATCTTTGGTCCCTTTATTTTCCTGCTCTGGAGGTCCTACAAATTTATTTTGATCGCCTTTTGATCCAGTGTTACAAGATGAATTAAAGTCTATATCCGCTTCTTGATACGACCATTGAAAAAGAGTCGATTATTTCTCAGAGGTTTTTCCCTGAAAAATCCCTATTGTACAATGTGTCTCCAACACAGATGTCTACAATTTGTTGCCCATTTCTTTTCAAAACCTTATGAGGAGGTACTGGATGCCAATTGGGACGTGCAAAATGGTGTCTTCTCCTTTGCACTATGTTTTCATGCGTTGTGTTTGCATGATACCCTTCCAAATCACTCATGGGGTCCCAAGGTCAAAAATGTTGGTTTCGATGAAAGATTCTACCATGAGGATGGTGTATTTTGTCATTTTTTGCAATATAGCCATCAATTTGTTGCCTATTTCTATTCAAAACCCTATGAGGAGGTACTAGACGCTAGTTGGGATGCGAAAAATGGTACCTTCTCCTCTGTACTGTGTTTTCATGTGTTGTTTTTGCATGATACCTTTCTAGATTACTCGTGGGGCCTCAAGGTCAAAAAAGCTGGTTTCGATGAAAGATTCTACCACGAGGATGTTGTATGATGTCATTTTCTGCAATATAGTATTAGGTTGCCATTGTCACTTGGAAGCCATTTCTTTCAAACTCTCTTTTCACATATCATCTATTGTGCTCCCCCTAAAATGT
>CM021107.1:236170047-236242659 GCA_007115665.2 Sequoiadendron giganteum | reverse complement strand
CTCTCATTTTCTTCACTCTCCCCCTCACCTCTCTACCTCTTCCCTCTATAGGTATCTTAGTCACTCCTTGTCTACCTCTCCATCCCTCCTTAGCCATATATTTATCCTTGTTCTTCTCTCTCCTCTTCTTTCTCCCTCCCCTCTCTCCACCTCTCTCCCTTCCTCCTTACATGTCTTTCCCCCTTTGTGAACTTCTCTCTCTCATTTTCTTCACTCTCCCCCACAACTCTCTACCTCTTCCCTCTATAATTCTCTTAGTCACTCCTTGTCTACCTCTCCATCCTTCCTTAGCCATCTCTTTCTCTTTGTTCTTCTCTCTCTCCTCTTCTCTCCCCCCCCACTCTCTCCACCTCTCTCTGTCACTCCTTCCTTGTCTTTCCCTCTTTGTGAAATTCTCTCTCATTTTCTTCACTCTCCCCTCACCTCTCTACCTTTTCCCTTTATTGGTCTCTTAGTCACTCCTTGTCTACCTCTCCATCCTTCCTTAGCCATCTCTTTCTCTTTTTTATTCTCTCTCTTCTCTTCTCTCTCCCTCCCCTCTCTATGTCATCACATCTCTATCTCCTCCTTCCTTATGCCTCTCACTCCCTCCATGTGTACCTCTCACTCCATCCATTATTACTCCTCTAGGTTGATAGTTCCCTTTGTCTCTCCCTCTCTTCTCTCTCTCGCCCTATCTCTCCCCTATGTCTCTCACCCCTATCTCCCTAGGTTGTAGGTCTCACACCATTATATCACTCCCATCTCTTGTTATTTTCATCCCTCTCCATGTCTCGCCCTCCCTCCTTACCCATATTTCCCTCTTTGTGAATGTCTCTCTGTCATTTTCTTCACTCTCACCCTCGCCTCTCTACCTCTTCCCTCTATAGGTCTCTTAGTAGCTTGTTGTATAACTCTCCATCCCTCCTTAGCCATATCTATAATGGCATCATGAATAAAACTACATTCAAGTTTAGAAATTTGGTCCATAATAACATATATCACATAATTCAATAAAATGCCATAATCACATTTGACGATATTTCAATTCCATATAAACACAATTCTTAGGACATTTAATTACAAAAAAAATAATCAATTCAATATTTGATAATTAATAAATGCAACATAACCTAATTCATCTTAGGAGTTCGATTACTTAAGCATTCATGTCAATCACATAATAAATGAAACAACCTAATTAATCATTAACTCATAGCATATCATCATAAACAAGATCAAAGTTATTCTATGGATGTAAATATTACCAAACCATAGTAAAATGAAAAACTCAAATATCCAACACCATAGAAGTAAACAATAACATAAAATGTCCAATATGCTAATAAGTTAACTAGAATAGAAGTATAGGTCATGGAAGGGTAGGTTTCACACTCTAAGGACATCATCAAGTTCAACACCATTCAAGAAAATGTTCACAAAGTTTATATGCAGGTGATGGAGTAGCACAGTATCCTAGAGAAGCATGATTCCAAGGTTGTGTCACAAATCAAACAACTTTAACAATCATTAATTGATGCTACCAGTTGCTGAGATGGGCATAATTTTGGTTCAAATTCAAGTCCTTACAAAAGACATTGAATTTCACAAGTAAAAAAAATAGTGCAAGTGAAAGAGCTTCTAACATATGTGAGGCAGCATGTTGTACCACTTCCTCAACTGTCTTATTGACCTTTGACACTAGCACCATTTTACCTTGTTCCAATTATTTAGGATGCCATGTGTGTTATTTTTGTGACTTGGATGTGTGAAAAGTTGATTGAATGAGGAAAAATCTCTTCTTCATTATCATTAAAGATAATTACACCTCTCCCTCCATCCCTTGTTACTCCTCTAGGTCTCTCCCACTCTTCTCTCTCCCCTCTCTAGGTCTCTATATAGGGTTGAGGGTTGAACACATGCAAAATATTTATAAAGCTCATTTGGCACTCACAATATTTGGCGAGTGCCAAATGGCCTTTGCTAAAACCAGTAAAAAAGGTATTAGACCTATGATATAAACCTTTAATTCCCTGCTTTTGTCTAGTTATTGTGCTTTGTCCAACAAGGAAATTATTTTTCATGAGCTGTTGACTTCTTATACCACCATATTTTTCTTACTCCATCACCTTTTCAACACCATTTTGTTTGTTTGACAATGTATAAGAAGAAAATTTGAAGTTTTTCCATCAAATTTGATTATCTCAGGTAATATTTTCATGTTTGTTGAATTGAAATCTTTATTATAATTTTTTTTTTTTTTTTGACAATATAGACCCTTTATTTTCATAATTTTAATTATCATAATAGATTTACATAAAATTCAATATTGAATTAGAAGGAAGTTGCATAAAAAGTCAAAAAATTTAAGAGTTTGAAGAAAAAATGAAAGAACATGATATAATTTGCTTAATGCAATATTGACCACTTATGTTATTTGTACCATTAATCACTTTGCCATCTTCGAGATTAATTGGTGATCTTTGAACATAATTGATCACTTATATTATTTAGACTATATGTATATTTATGCAATTAATAAATTTTGTTCATAAGAGTAGCTATAAAACTTGATTAGTTGAAAAATGGATGCTTTATGGTTTTGGAAATAGAACATCACTTTTCTCCAACTAACATTCAAGGATGCTCTTGAGATTTCAATCAAATGATGAGAATGTAAGAAATAAATCTGCTAAGGGACTATCCTAGGGTATGTTTATAGATTAATTAGGGGTTCACCACCAAGTTTAGACTTGGAAAAGACAATGAAATGCAAAACCCTAATATGATGCAAACTTGAACTAAATGACTTAAAAATGCATATAAAACAAAATAACATGCTGTGAAATGAAATGTGTGCACTTGGGAATATGAAGATAACTGGAAGGAGCTCTGAAATGCTAGAAATTATGGCTTTTTGAAGTAGTGGGACTCATTCGCCATTTTAGGCGAATCAGTCCCAGTTCTAGATTTTTGTACCAGAGCAGGTTTTAGACAAAAGGGTATCTAAATCTACAATTTTTTTTGAAAAATAGCTATAGTGGGGCTCATTTTCCACTTGTGGCGAATGAGTCTAGTTTGGATTTTTTTGGTACTTCAAGGTTTGAATTTTTTCTTCTCAGTCTGCTCAATCTACTTCTCCAGGCTTTTAGATCGAAAACTCTAATTTCGGGGTTGTAGGTGACCTTTTAGTAAATATTACAACCTTGAAAATGAGGAGACAATTCCAACAAATTTCTCCAAGCTTGTAACCTAGTCTTCAATGATCTTTCAAGCTCCAAGACCCCTAGATCTGCAATCACACATGTAAAGAGGAGAAAACTTGTTGATTGCTAGTGGATGGGGGTTTTCCTTGGTGAAACCCCTTTTAGGTAATAAAACCAAATGATGAAATAATGAACATGAAACATGAAATATAGGACATGAAACATGAACAATGGTACCTTGAATGATGTCTTGTAAATCTACAACTCAACATGAAATGGCCATGAAGGATGTAGATCTTGATCTTGACAATAGGTGTAGAACAATGCTTGATCTTGGATCTTCAATGGTACATCACAACACTAGCACAATAACATTATTGATGGTTGATAATATTTGACATGATGATGGATCTTGAATTTTTGCAACAATTGATGAAGAATCTACCCTTGAATGCCTTAGAAATGATCTTGCAAACTTTCCTAACAATCTTGTGAAGTATTGGAATCCTTAACTCATGAATGCTTGACTTGATAATATGAATGCTTGATGAAATAATGATTTGAAAGCTTTTTTATATAGGCAATACACTCAAATGGTCATTTATTTGATCTTAAAGGCCGACATAGAAGAAATTTGAACTTAAAATTAAATTTTCCTGCTCAAAACCTTGAAAATAGGCCAAATGGGACTCATTCGCCAACCTGGGTGAATGGTTCCCACTTGGATGGGACTCATTCTCCCAAAGTGGTGAATGGGTCTCATAGGGCCTATTTTGAGTGCTAAAGTGTTGGGGAGTGTGTAAATTAAGCTTATTTGTTGATTTTGTAGGGTTTTTGATTAAAATATGCCTTGGAATGCATAATATAAGGTCATAGGGGCCTATTAATGATGATATTAAAGTAGAAAATTCAAGAGGTCCCTAAATACAATGTGAAAGTGTAAATACATACACTTTACAACACTAAATTAAGGCAAAATTAGGTCTTTTCAGTTTAGAAGGGTCCTAAATCCAATGTGAAAGTGTAGAAAACATTACAACACTAGATTAGGTCTATTTAGTTTATAAGCCTACTAAATTTAATGTGAAGGTGTAAATAAATACACTTTATGACACTAAATTAAGGTAGAGTTAAGTTTATTTAGCTTAGAAGGGCCCTAAACCTAATGTGGATGTGTAAAACGCATCACAACACTAGATCAAGGCGTTATCAAGTCCAATTTATCATTATTTATTCCCAAATTAAGTGTGAAAATGTACACAATGATATTTTTTGACACTAAATTTAGCCCCCACTTTAGTGAGAGGATGAACTTGTTTCATACTCACACTAAAGTAGACATTCAAGAGGGGTCCAATCATAACAATGCAGACAGTCTAGGATAACAAAGGTCAAGGAGGTAACCAGGCCCCTAGGATTCAAGATCCTATGTCAAACCGAAATAAGCACAAAGGGACACACACAAGGGTGTGTAATATGCAACAAAACAAAATACACAAACATGAAATGTCAATAAAGAAAGGAAAAAAAAAAATAAGAAAAAATAGAAATAGGTGGATCAAGCCTCAACCGTTTGTCCAACATGATGTGGATCAGATCTAAGTTGTTTGTCGAACAATGCACACTTAATTTAAGGCAATGAAACATCATGTTGTTCATTGGGTGAGCAATCCAAGAGGGTGAGACACATACACACACGACTGGTATGTGCTCAGCACATAGGCGAGTGGCTAAGGGAAAGTCATTCCTCAAATCAGCTTCCTGTCAAAACATGCCAAAGTTATACCTCCTGATAAATTTGATAAGGAATCATGCAAAGATGAACTTCGAGCTCCATGAGGAAAGAAAAGCGTTGTATGCTCAAAACTCATAGACATTGTAGATGCAAAATAGTGTAAGGTTTTCTCAAAGGGATTTTTCTTAATTTGTGAAAGGTCTCCTCTTAGGCAACATCGTGCCTAACGTCTCCAAGAGAGGACAAGTCAAAGAAATATCATGCTCTCGAAGGGAATCGAGCCCAATGAAACCATCAAGAAAAGGATGCATTGCAAGAAGAAAGAATATCACACATTGAAACATGAGTGTTCATGTATGCCCCCACTTTAAAGCAGTTGCTAACACCATTGTTGTGAGAAAATGCTTTAAAGTAGTAGAAGACATTAGAGCATATTCAAAAAGCCCTATGCTAAGTCATATGTTTCTGAATCGAACTACATGGTGAATAAGTATGTCACATCTGAGACAACTTAAGGCATTTCATGCACATCCCAGGATTTCTCTTATATGTAAATGAAAGGTGATCAACTAACCAAAAGAGACAATGACAAATGGCATACGAGGACAAAGCTACCTAACCCCTTTCCCCCACTTAGTGTAGGACAAGGATGAGCCGAATAAGATGAAAGTGTGAATTAGAGGAATTAGGTGCTTCAACACAAGGAAGAGCACAACACTCCTTGAGATGTTGAATTTGATCTTTTAAAGCCTTACATTCATTATTAGAATGACCATGAATTCTATGATAATAAAAAAATGAACTCTTGTAGTAAAATCTATTTTGCATTCATGGAGGGAGGGATATCAAACGATCTTGGAGGAGTCTCGACAAGATACCTTCTTGATCCAAAGTAGAACATGTTCCTTTATTTTGTGACAAAGATATCTCTTCCTTAGTACATGATGTCATACTTACACAAGGCTCTTTAGATTGTGATATTTTGTTCTCTCCTTTACAGGAGGGTGTAAAATCTACCGAATTTAAATCATTAGTATTTTACGAGATGACGTTAATTTTAAGTGAGGATTTATTTGTTTCTTTCATGTCTTCCAAAGGATAATAATTAGGAGAATTTATGTCTATTAGTTGAGGATGCATTACTATTAAAGTCGGCTTAGAAGAATCTTTTGTAATAGTGTTGACATTGAGTGAAGGCTTGTTTGTTTGTTTTGAGGGACAATAACCAAGACCACTAGTATTTTATTGCATGTGAGACTCTATAGGGACAAAAATACCTTGTTCTCTAGCACCACATCCTTTTCCACTATAACCAAGCTGTTTCATAATCTCATAACCTCTTCCATAAAGTTTTTTCATTTCTTTCTGATTTGGTGGTTGTTGATAATCAGCTTCATCAAAGTTTTTTGTATAATTTTTTGTCATGTGTTCTAAAGTGGTTGAGGTGGATTCTTTCGAAGGGTCTTCTGAATTTGGTGTTGACATTATCACTTTTTCTTTTCCCTTTTCAGAGTCTTTATGTATGATATTGTATTCCCCCATGAATGTTGGTTTGAAGTCTAAGGAACCCAAATCATATTATAATAGCTTCATGATTCTTCAATGTGTTTTTCTTTATCTTTCTGTTGTATAGGTTCCACTTGTGTAGTTGGTGTCAATGTTACTAAAGGATTCTCCTTGTTTTTCTCAATGTTTAAACAATTTTTTGGGTTAGGGTCAGCTTTGAGTGTGTACACTTTGTTGTTGTAAATATACTTCATTTTACGATGAAGAGTAGAAGGCGCCCCATTCATTGCATGAATCCATGGTCTTCCTAAAAGAAGATTATATGAAAGATCATGTGAAATAACATGGATTTATGTTTCTAATGTGGCATTTCTAGCTTTAATAGGTAAATTTATTACACCAAGCGGTTTTTTCCTACATTGTCAAATCCACGGATAGACAAGGAATCAGGTTGAATTTTTGATTTATCCACATGAAGCCTATCCAAAAGGTTTATGCGACACACATTAAGGTTCAAGCCATTGTCAAAAACAGTTCTTTTTATTCATGTTTTATTGTATTTCACTAATATAATGAAAGCATCATTTTTTTTTTGCACTTCCAAATGGGGGAGTTCACTTTGGTGGAAAATAATGTCAGCATTTATTCCTTGAGTCATGGTTGTTATGTCATTCGATTGCACATTAGAAGGGACACAAACTTGTTGTAAGACACTTTGAATCATGTTGTGATAATAAGGGGAGGCTTGAATAAGGTATTGTTGGTGTATCCAGTTGATGGTCTAGCATCTCCTAAAGGGTAACTACTCCTTATACTTAGATACCCTAGGTCAGTGGCCAATGAGCAAGAGATGACTGATTGGAAAGCCTCTCCTCCACACTTTAGGCTCTGCAGCACCAAGGTGGGTATCCCTATACATTAAGGCAGATCATCATACTACAATGGTGGAAGGCCTTCAATGGGATAAATCATCTACACAACCCTCCCTTGTCTTTAATATCCTATGGTAGTATGGAAATAAAAATAAAAGAAAATACAGGGAATTAAAAGGTCTTCTTATGAATTGAAATTGGATCCACCTGAAACTTAGGCTTACAAACATAGAATGACCAGTGCCTTATCCAAACAAAGTCCAGAAATGAAGTAATACTTCTACAATAGACCCACCCTAGCTTCTTATAAATTTTTTTCCTTACAAAAAGAAACAAACAAAAGAACAAAACTATCAAACTTCTTTGAAATACCTATTGCTTCATCACTACCTTAACATATGAATTGAAAGAAATTACTCTACTCCTTCAACAAAAACTAACAGATCAAAAATTTAGGATCAACAAATGTGATTGAGAACCAAAAATAATCCTTGATTATATTGATTCAAAGATAGTGAGTACAAAACTACAGAGAATGATAGAGCTGATACAATATTTAAGAGTAGATTGCAATGAACATTTGGGTCATCTATTGTTATTACAGAGCAAACATTACAAAATTTCATTTCTAGGTGTAAGACAAAAACACTATATAGACTAAGACCAAAGACTTACAAAACTTTAGAGAGAATGGAACCCCAAAAAAATGTAGAAAATTTTCCTTTATAGTGTAGGCATAACTCAGATTGAATTTGAAATTACAAACCCTAACCAGACTAGGGTCTCAGACCAAGCACCCAGGTTAAATTGCAGTCTGTAGAGAATTTCCCCCAAAATGGTGCAACCACTAGACTTGAATGCCCTTGACACCTCGAGCACACTCCAACAGAGTTGCTTGTGAAAATAATCATGGAACCCTTGAGAAATCTGTGATCACATCTAGGAAGAACATACCCTCACATCAACTTTAACCCTTGAATCACAACATGATGTCCATAGCTCTGTTTAGCAATAAATTTTGCTTAGGAGAAGCAAGAATTTGATTTGTAATTGTCCTGGATCAATCCTGGTAGTTGGTTGTAATTGTTCCATTACTTTTGGTATTAACTCGTGAATATTCAAACAACTAGCAGTTTACATTTGAATACAGGCTGTCAGATGCGAGATAGACAATTGATATTAGATCTCCAATGAACTTTGAAACATCATTGTCAATCCCCAACATTAAATCTGGGCCATTAGATTACTACCAGCATTACATGACTCACAACAATGATGTGAGTCATCCAATTGAGCAATCAAGAAATGCCACCTGGCAACACGTCATCACACACTGCATCGTCTGCCATCCCACTAGGGTCCCATTCGTGACACATGCCACTAGCCTACTAACCTCGCTAGGTTCCTTTATTAATTATTTTAATCGTTCAGGGTGCGTGAGGAATTGTCAGGATCAAATCACAACGTTGCATCACAACTATCGGATTAAAATTTATCGTGCCAAACATATTAATGGAGGCTAGGCCCCACTCTTGCAACAAGACACGTGCCCATAGCTTGTTGACCCCACTAGGTTTATTTATTGATTAATTTAATCAAGTGGGGTTAGTGGGGAATGGTCGGGATCAAATCCCCTTATCCAATGGTTGACAATTTTTCACATGCAAAAAGGTTAGTTTTAAGAGGGAACCCGACTAGGTCAATGGGAATGAGGCCCTGGAGATCAAAGAATTAAGACGTAAGTCATAAATGGGAAGTATTCACTTTGCCCGACTTAGAAAAAGAGTCAAAAATTAAAAGGGGGCCACACTTAGGCAAACGAGAAATGATGACACAAAGTCATAACTTAAAAGGGACAAGGTTGTCAAGGCGCAAAAGCTCAACGATTAAATAGACCCAAACTAGGGTTTTAGGAGGGTTTAAGCAAATAGTGAAGGCCAGAGGGGTTTTGATCCCTAAGACAAAACCCTGATGCATGAAAAATAAACCTTGGCCCCCAAGAGACTAAATATTTTGAAAAAATTTCCATGGATTTTGTAGGTTCCACTAGTGGATCCAGTTGGGGATGGATGGTTGACAAAGCAGTGCAAGAATTTAGTTATTTATGGGAGAGTAGACCACCAAAACTTAAAACAACAGCGATAAAACAAGAAACTATGATACAAATGTGCATGGATATGTCCTACTTATGAAAAGTAGGGTTTGAGGAATTGTCCATGCACCGAAAATACCAACACTTCACCATTCATATTTTGCAAACAATAGGAATCTTTACCATGATTACCCCAAACAACATAAGGGCCAATCTGGCCTCAAATTTACCATGTTTTCCCTTGTCTTGAATTCTTGCATTCCAAATTAGTACAAGATCTCCTGCAACAAACTTTCTCTATGTAGCCTTCTTGTCAAAAAAGTATTTGACCTGCAACTGTTTCTTCAAATTAACATCTTATGCTGCTCTTCTGGATTCATCCAATTCTATTAGTTGATTGATCCTATTACTCATGATATCATTAATATCCTCTTCATATTCCTAGATGAATTTATAGACTGGCAATAAGTTTTTCATTGGTATTCTTGCATCTAGTCCATACACTATCTCATAAGGAGATCTTATTGTGGCCTTCTTTATGGTAGTTTTATCAGCCCATAAAACTAATTTCAGCTTTGAATCCCAGGACTCTTTGTCTTTCTCCATGAATCTCTTCATGATCTTCATGATGCTTTTGTTACTAGACTTAGCTTATCCATTTCCCTATGTGTGATAAGGGGAAGAATATGACATGGAAATTCTATAACTTCTGCAAAAATCAGTGAATTCTTCAGATTTGAAACACATAGAATTTTCCATAATTAACTTTACAGGGCATCAAATTTGATCAGTATATTGTCCATAATGAAATTAATGACAACCTTACTAGTTGCCTTCCTTGTAGGAATTGCCTCCACCCACTTGGTGAAGTAGTCTATGGCAACCAATATCCAACTATGACCACCACTATATTTTTCATTGAACTCGCCAATAAAATCTATGCCCCATTTCTCAAAAGGAGCCTCAACATTTTGTGTTTGAAGAGGCAGAGCACCTGAAAACTTCAACTTACTAGAAAAACTTTGGCAAGCATCACATTTCCTCACCATTTTGGGTGTATCATAAAAGAGAGATGGCCACCAATACCCAGATCTCAGGATCTTGTGGGTGGTTGTTCTGGCTGTGTAATGGCCTCCACAAACTCCACCATGCATCTATTCAAGAATATTCTCTGCCTATTCTTCATCAACACATCTCAACATAACACCAGCCCTGTCTTTCCAATATAAGAAACCCTTAATCATAAAATATTTAATTGCTTGTAGCTTTAAGGTCCTTTTCTGATTATCTATCATGTGATCAGGAAATGACATATATCTTAGATAATGTTAAACATCTTTATACTAGATGCAGTCCTAGACCGTGCACTTCTTTATGTGAACATCTTCACTGAGTTGATTTATCTGATTGACTTCCAAGTTTGATTCAGCCATCAATTTGGCTAAACCATGTCCTCTAACCAGTGTAGTGATCTGAATATGAATATTGAGTTCTTGAATTTTATTGATCCACCTACACCTTCTTCCCATGAATTTTTTTTGAGTAAATATATCTTTAACTACGACACTAGGTACATAAGCCACTATCTTAAAACCCACCAAATAGGATCTAAAATTCTTCACTTCCTTCACCAAGGCATAGGCCTATTTTTTCATGATATTATACTTCAATTCGGCTGCCTGGAGTGATTTTTTAAAGAAAGCAATGGGTTGTTCATACCCTTCATCATTTTTTTGTAATAGGACAACAACAATAGTGTGGAATGATGCAAAAGAAAACAAATGAAAAGGTTTATTAAAATCAGGTGATTTGAGCACTAGTGCCTCTTTGATAGCCTTCTTGATGTTATTAAAGGCTTTAATAGGCTCATCACCCCACTCAACTATTTCTTTCTTTCTCAACATTTTGGAGATAGATCTAGTAGTTTCAAAAATTTTTGTAACAAATCTTCTGACAAAATTAATTTTGCTGAAGAATGACTGGATCCCCTTCACTAACTTAGGAACTAGGATTCTATAAATTGCTGCAACTCTTTCTGGATCAATTCTTATCCCATCCTTTAAAACTATATGCCCCAACAATTTTCCTTCTGTAACCCCAAATGTACATTTCTTAGGGTTCAATGAAATGCCATATTCCAAAGCTCTTATGAATATCTTTTCTAGGTGCATGCAATGCTCCTCCTCCTTCTTGGAATATGTTGTAAGGTCATCCTGCTATATAGCCATGAAAACATCTATGAAATCTGAAAAGGAAACATCCATGGCCCTCTGAAATGTAGCTCCAACATTTGTTAGGCCAAAAGGCATTCTAACATAGATGTACGTTCCCCATGGTGTAGTAAAGTAGTCTTATATTGCTCAGACTCTTACCTTTACCTGATTGTAGCCAGAAAATCCATCAATCATAGATAAAAGCTCACAACCAGTAACATTATGTAACATTGCCTCCATGTTAGGCAACATGTAGTTATCTTTCAATGAATATATATTTAAATTTATGAAATCAACACATAATCTTATATCTCCATTCTTTTTTCTTATTGGTACCAAATTTGATACCCAAGTGGAATGTCTGATAGGCTTTATGATTCCACCATCTTTGAGCTTCATGAGCTCATACTGCATCTTATGTGCTAATGTAGGATTTATTGGCCTTTGCTTCTACCTAAAAGGTTTTTCACTTGGCTTTAGTGGAATCTCATGTTGGAATAAATACTCTTAGAAGCCTTTAAGTCATCATATGACCATGCAAATACATGTTTATATTTCCTTAGCAAGGTGATCAACATAGCTCTAACCCTAAGGTTGAGCCTCTTACCAACATACACCTTCTTAGGTGCATCCTTTGTCCCCAAATTGATCTCCTCAAGGTTTTCATCTTGTGTAGAATTTTGCTTCACATCGCATTTGTCTGAGTTATCAAAAAATATTTCTAAGGCTACCAATCCTTTTGGGATTTTATTGGTCTTGAACTGAGTAACTTCCTTACCAAGAATGGTATCCTTTCCATCCACTTTCTCCAAAAAATTCTAGAAATCAATTTCTTGACTTTGATACTTATCCACACAATTCGAGAACTTCAACAAATTCTTATCATCATTGAATATCTACCAACTTTGAATATTATCGAGAATAGAAGGCCTCATCTAAGTTTCAACCTTTGACGTACTAGAGTAGGTAATATCATCCAGTCTCAAGGCAATACGGGAAAGGAAATATGCCATCACATTTTTTCCCTTTCTACCCATTCAATGGAAAATTCTTCAAACATTTTAATGATTCCCAAACAACATTCCTATATTTCTTTAACTTTTTATTTTTAGACTCATATTTTTCTCTAATTTGGGAAACAACTAATTTAGAATCACCTAAGACTTTGAGCACTTTAATTCCATCCTTGACAACAACTTTAAGTCCAAGGAGTAAAACCTCATACTCAACAACATTATTTGTACTATGATCCCTAAATGTTTATCCTATTCTAAAGATTCAAAACAGCTATTATGCACTAATGGAAGAACACAAAAGGTACACCTCAAGATTAGCCTAAGGAATGATAACACAAAGAAAGATAGATGAAATAAAGATTGCAAATGATTATACCTTTGTGCTGTTGAATCCCTTGGTTGGCCCTTTATGTTTGAAAACTTGTGTGCTCCTTGGATGGCTATGAAAATGGTGTATGCAAGATGAGCAATGTTATAAAATGCAAGTGCTAATGGCTAAATGGGTAAGGTAATGATTGCAAATTGAGTGAGAAATTTGGTAGCATGTGGGTGCAAATGGCTAAGTGTTTCAAATAACAAAATGGCAAGAGTTTGGTATCAATTGCATGAGGTCCCTAAATGAGAGAAAAGAGGGGGTATTTATAGAGGGATTTGAATTCTCTAGAGAATTCAATGGTTGAGATTAAACCAACAAGGCCAAGATGGAGGGCTATGGTGAGTTGAGGACTCACAAGCCCTCACATCTTGACATGTGGACTGTGAGATAGCCTAGGATGTGATGATGTGGAAGGAAGGTACATTATGTGGAGGAAGGACAAGTACCTTGGAAAGGGGGTGATGTGACCTCTTAATGATCACGTAGGGAAGATGAGAATCTTGGGTGAATAAAAGTGAATTAAATATTCACCTGATTAGGGAATCTTGTGGATAAGACAAGGTTCCAAAAGGAGAGGTGGAAAGTAACTTGGATAAAACAAGGTCCTTAAAAAGGTAAGTACTTACCCACATGTGACTTGATGTGACAAGTCAAATATTCTAGAAGACTTTAGCACATTTGATGTGACAAGTCAAAGGTTCTATAATTTGCATGGGGAAGAGAAAATTCCTTGGAGGAATAAAAGTGAATTAAAAATTCACATGGGGAAGAGAGGATCCTTGGATGAATAAAAAGGAATTAAAAATTCTTTGGGGCATGGGGAGAGTTGACCAAAGTACTGATTAGGCTTAAATGATCAGTCATTAAAAGATGATTAGTGGTTAAGGAGGATTAGAAGCCAACTTGAAAAAATTGGAGGATGTGAAACATCCTTAATCAAGGATTAGGTATGTGCACATCCCTAATGAAGAGATTAGGAGGTGGGTTAAGATTAAGTGAAAGTGATGTGACATGTGAAGAATTAAATAAATGTCATATTTATTTAATTCATTTGATGAAAGGAGAATTAAAGGGGTAAGGTATTTAATTATTTAGCTAGATACCTTAGAGATTTGAAGAACTTTAGATGTATTAATTAAATAATAGTGATATTACTTAATTAATGCAAATAAGAGGATATTAGATGAAAAGGGATAAATTTGGACAAATGAAAGTTTCTAAAATTAGGTGTCTACATGTACATTCAAATTTGAGTGAAAATGAATATCTGTAAGACTTACCTCTTGGTGACATGAGAATCACCCCTACTCCAGATCCTTCTTTTGAGAAAGCTCCATCAAAATTCATGGCCCAAAGACCATCTGACTGAACCTCTTGTTTTATCTCTTCAACTATTTATGCATCTTTGACCCTCATTGGTTTTGCATCTACAACTTTAAACTTGTCCATATCTATGTCAACAAAATGCACATCCTCATGTGGACAAATGTCCTCAATTATATGTTGAGATCTCTTCTCCCTGATTAGCATGACATCCCTACCATTCATAGGTATGGTAGCATAAGAAAGGTCCAACTTCATACTTCCCCCAACTGTTGTTGCCCACCCCCTTGACATGAGCATTCCATACTGAGCATGAATATCAACAACAGTTACACTCATAGTGTAATTCTTCTTAGGAAAGACAACCAAATTGAAAGGAACCTTATTCAAAACTCCAACCATAGGGACCTCCCTGAATCCATGGAAAAACATTTACCATATGTATGGCTAGCATGCAACCCAAGCTCCTTCATGATTACCAAAGGCATGATATTTATGGAAGCACCAAAATCTATCATGCAATTTTTGATCAACTTGTCATTCACTTGCAACGTTACATAAAATGGGCCTATACGGTTGGGGTTGACATTTAAAGTGGTGCCTATGAATACTTTAGGCAACTCAATATGAATTCTTTCAAGTTCAACATCCTTCACCCCTTCCTTCTCCCTTTCACATTCGTCTCTTCCTTATTACTAACAATGGTGGTACCAACAATAAGGTCCAATTCCTTTTCCTTGTGTTCCTCTATTCTCATCATTTCTAACAAAGGCACTACCACTTTTATTTGTGATAAGATCTAATTCATGTCAACAAAATTATGTTTTGGAATATCAAGGCTTGATACATCCTTTTCTTTCTCTTTTATTTGCTTGGATTCAAATTTAATTTTTTGAACCATAGTAGTTCCTTTGTTCCCTTGATCATCCTTTTCCCTTCTTGATTTTTATTTAACATAGGAAGCTGTTAGGAAAAATGCGGAACAAACTTTTCCTAATGTCAAAACTAAGAGGAGAAAGAGATAAGCCTTTTAAACTTTGCAATCACAGTTCACTAAGATGCATACAAAAGAAATAACATAATTGAGAAATACATTCAAACACAATTGACACCAGATTTACATGGGAAAACCCTTATGGGAGAAAAAACAACCACACCAAAGAAGAACTCTTGTATTATAGCAGAATAATTTACATACAAGTTTTAGTCTCTCCTTCATAGGTGACAATTACTACAACAACAAAATTTCCTTGATCAACCTTACACAAAATAACACTGTTATAATGCTTCTCTAGTTAGCATACAATGATATTCACCAACTAATCACACATCGATCATACAACCATCTAATATTCAATCCGTTATGATTCTGGTGTGTTACCATGCACAACAAATTCCATGATCGATTCATTTTCTGCACAACCGGTTCGATTCAAATTCCCCTACAGACTAACCGTCGAAACTTCTCAGGAATCCAAACGACCTTTGTCCAAGTCAACAACCTCCACTAAATGGTGTACACATCAACTGTAAAAAAGTCTATGCGTTTTCCCCTTCATATTCTTCTTTTCGTGGCCAAGGTCCACCAAGACATGAATACACTGCTTGTGAAGTTTCAGAGAATCAAAAAAGGAATCTACAATATTCCCAATAAGTCTCCCGAAAATGGTTAACATGAAAACACATGTTCAAAGCTTGCACACCCCTCATGAGTCACTCGAGACCCACCACAAGAGGCATGAGACTAGCAAGCACTGTTGATTAAGCCGACAAGTGTCAAACACTCAGTCAATTCTACTTGCTTCACAAGAGTATGTCGGTCCTCACCACAAAGGAGCGCGGAATAGAATGAGTATCATTGGATTAAACACATCACAACTGTAGATCAAGATCACCTCAACTGATAAACTATGTTGTGGTCCCCACTGCCATTAGAATCCAAGTCGCTTTCATCTGCAAACGGTCCATCGACGTAGCTCAGTGAAAAGTTCCACCGATAACCCCAAGTCACATTGATCCAGTGTTTATCGCATATCAACATATCACTGAGACAACAAATTGTCACTCACCAATATGCGATCATTATGTCGATGAAGCCAAGGTTCATCGTGCTACCACCAAGGAGAAGGTAGGACTCCACAGTATAGGGGAAAAGGCATGAACATAAGCTAAGTTCGTCAAGTTCTTAACAAAGGTTTAAGCCAGCAAGTTGAGGCACATTTTCTATCAAACTCCCACTTGAAAAACACTTACCGGCTTCCTCCAGACTTTAGACTTACTGAAGATCATAGGCTCTAAGGCCCATTGAACTTGCACACCACTTGAACTTTTTTGTGCTCACTGGCTTTGTCAATGCATCAAAAAAATTCTTCAGAGTATCCACCTTTTCTAAATAGACCTTTTCATCCTCCACCATATCTTGAACAAAGTGATACTGCACATCGATATGTTTCATCTTGGCATGGAAAATTGGATCTTTTGCCAGACAAATGGCACTCTAACTGTCACAACAAATAATAATTTTCCCTACATCAAAACCATTATCAGAACACAATCTTCTAATCCAAACGAATTCCTTACAGGTGTGAGTTGCTTCCATGTACTCAACCTCTGTAGTGGACAAAGCGACTACAACTTGTCGCTTGCTCATGCAACTAATTGCACCACCATTCAACATGAAAGTATATCCATTGGTGGACCTTTTACTGTCAATTCTCCGTACCCAATCAAAATCCACATATCCATGAATGCTGAGGGTCCTCTGTGAACCAACCAAATTTCCATGGTAACACATAGCATATTCTGAAGTTCCCCTCAAATATCTAAAAAATCTTTTCATAACATCCCAATGTTTCCTTCCTGGATTCGCCATAAATCTGCTAAGAACTCCCACTGCTTGGGCAATGTCAGGCCTTGTACAGACCATTGCATACATTAAACTACCAACTGAACTAGCATAAGGCACTCTGGTCATGCCCTCCATTTCAGTAGGAGATTTTGGACAATCTTCAACAGATAGCTTCATCCCCTGCAAAACTGGAACAACAAGCTGCTTGCAATAATTCATACCAAATCTCTCTAGAACAATATTAATATACTTAATATGGCTAAGCCAAAGTTTTTTTCTTTCTCTATCCCTGCTTATTTCCATCCCCAAAATATACCTAGCTACACCAAGATCTTTCATTTCAAACTTTGCAGAAAACTGAGACTTTAGATCAAAAATCATTAACTTACTATTCCCTATGAACAACATATCATCAACATAAAGGGAAATAATAAGAACTCGATCATTTTTAGTCTTGTAATACACACAATGATCTGATTTTGATCTTACAAATTCCATTGAAAAAAAAATGTGTCAAATTTCTGGTACAACATTCTAGGTGATTGTTTCAAACCATATAGAGATTTTTTCAACTTGCAAACCAGATTTTCTTTATCTTTTCTCACAAAGTGCTCAGGCTGGGACATATAAATTTCTTCTTCAAGATCAACATGAAGAAATGTTATCTTCACATCCATCTATTCAATCTCCAAATCATAGGTTGTTGCAAGTGACATAAGAAATCTGATAGATGTCAGGTTTTCTACAGGAGAAAAAATTTCCCCATAATCAATTCCCTCTACCTGGGAATAACCCTTCACAACCAATCTCTCTTTATACTTTTCAACACAGCTGTCTAGACCAATTTTATTTTTAAACACCCATTTGTAGCCCATAGGATTTCTACCTTCAGGCAGTGAGACCAAATCCCAAGTATCATTTTTCCTTAATGATGACATTTCTTCATTCATGGCTTCCAACTAGCAATCTGAATCAAACATTTCAGTTGCCTCTTTTATAGTCATAGGCTCATCCATGTTAGTAATCAAAGCATAGGCACAACTAGAATCTAACATAGAGAATCCATACCTATCTGGTTGTTTCTTCTCATGTGTAGACCTCCTCATAGGTTGAGGCTGAGGTTGTGGTTCTTCTTCTTGTTTAGAACTCTCAAAGCTGTTTGAACTCTCCTCAATTTCAGGTACACTTTCAATGTGTTGTTCCTCTTTTTCAGGAGTTAGAGGTATCTCAACAACATCATTATCCTTTTTATCTTCTTTCATCCCTGACTGTAGATCCACTGAAGAAGGTTTCAGTTCCCAGAAGATGACACTTCAATTGTACAATACCTTCTTAGTCACAAGATTCCAAAGCTTGTATCCTTTCACACCAAGGCCATACCCAATGAAGATAAAATTTTCAGCTTTTTTATCCAATTTAGATATTTTTACATCTGACACATAAACATATGCTTCACAACCAAAGACACAAATATTTCTGAGAGAGGGCTTCTTACTAGACCAAGCTTCCATAGGCATTTTGTCAACAAGTGCTAATGAAGGGGAATGATTCAATAAGTAACATGTCGTAGCCACAACCTCAGCCCAGAACTTCTGCTCCAGACCAACATTGCTTAGCATACTTCTAGCCTTCTCCATCAATGTCCTTTTTAACCTTTTAGCAACTTTATTTTGTTGCGGAGTGTAAGGTGTTGTTTTATGCCTCTTAATCCCATGGTCTTTGCAATACCTTTGACCTCATTAGAACAAAAATCATCACCATTGTTAGTCCTTAGACACTTTATTTGTCTTCCAGTCTGATTTTCCACAAGGTTTTTAAATTCCTTAAAACAACTGAACACTTATGATTTACCTTTTAAAAAGTACACAAATTCCCTTCTCGAATAATCATCAATAAAAGAAAAATAATATTTATACTTCGATAATGAAGGAACATCCAATGGACCACACACATCAGAATGAATATAATCTAGAACACCAGAAGATTTGTGAGGACTAGAGTAAAAGAAAATAAGACGTTGTTTCCCATATATACAATGTTCAAAAAATTCAAATTCCAGGTTACAATCATCAAGCCCCTCAACTAGGTTTTTATTTTTCAAGGATTTCAAACCTTTTTCACCAATGTGACTGAGCCTTTGATGCTAGAGCATAGTCTTTTCTGCTAGAAGTTTAACTTCCAAGGAATTTTACCCAATAGGAACATTTTCGTTCTTCTCTTTATGAACAACGTTCAGTGACTTTGCAGAGACACTATTGCATTGAACAACCAGTGCATGTAGCATGAACAGAGTACCAATCTGGGCACCCTTAGCTAGCACCATCGAGCCTCTAGTAATTTTACAACCATTTCTAGAGAATTAGACTTGCACTCCAACATCGTTCAACTTACTTACAAAAAGTAAATTTTGAGCCAGACCTGGTATATGCATTATGCCATCAATTCCCTTAATTCTACCATTAGGAAACTAAATTATGACTCTTCCACAACCAACTATCTCCAGAGATGAATTGCTTTCTAGATACACCTTTCCACCATCGCATTCTTCATACTTAGTAAACCAGTCTCTATGAGATATCATGTGGAAGGATGCTGCAAAATCAATCAGCCAGACATCATCTGATGCCTGAGCTGCCAAGGCTACAATGAAGGCATCTGCATCGCTCTGAGAAGAATCATTGTGGGAAGAATTCTTCTTCCACTTATTTTTATCCTCTTTTCAATCCTTTCAGAGATGACCAGGCTTCCCATGATTCCAACACTTCACCTTGGACTTCTTGCCAGGAGACTTTGATCTCCCTTATGATTTTGATTTGGACTTCTTGTCCTTCTTCTTTCCTTTTTCTTTCAATCTACCTCGAATAGCTAGAGCCTCCTTCGCCATCTTAGAAGACTTTATTCTCATCTCTTCTGATAACAAAGAAGAAACCACATCTTCCATCTTGAAAGTGGTTGTCATGCTCCCAATCGCCATCACCAAGTGATCCCATGAATCCAGAAAAGAACACAACAAGAGCATACAATGATCTTCTTCATCAATCTTCACACCTACAAATGTTAATTGAGCAATCAACATATTAAAGGTATTCAAATAATCAACAACATATGTTCCTCCCTCTATTTTCAAAGAGTACAACTTCTTCCTCAAAAACAACTTATTCACCAAGGACTTTCCCTGATAAATATCTCCCAGTCTTTTCCATAAAGAAGATGCAGTCTTCTCTTCATGAATATTCAGAAGAACTGAATCTGCCAAACAGAGTCTTGCCAACCCTTTTGATTTTTGATCTACGAGGTCCCAATCT
Organism: Sequoiadendron giganteum; assembly: GCA_007115665.2. Taxonomy (NCBI): domain Eukaryota; kingdom Viridiplantae; phylum Streptophyta; class Pinopsida; order Cupressales; family Cupressaceae; genus Sequoiadendron; species Sequoiadendron giganteum. The sequence goes on along the minus strand of CM021107.1, from coordinate 236,222,188 downwards.
TCTTGCTTCATGATTGTAGGTTTCGTTCCAGACACAACAACCCAGATATCATGGTCAACCAATAGATCTTCCATTTTGAGTTTCCACAACTCAAAATTGCTGCCATTGAATTTCTCAATATCAATTCTTCTAGACGCACTTGTCGATGCCATCTCCCTCTATAATTAGACAAATTCAAGACCTCTACAAAACTCCCACTTAATAGAAATTGACACAAAAAAATAAAACCTACCCACAAGGATAACACAACTGGCCAGGCTATGATACCACTTGTTAGGAAAATTTTGATTGCGGAACAAACTTTTCCTAATGTCAAAACTAAGAGGAGAAAGAGATAAGCTTTTTAAACTTTGCAATCATAGTTCACTAAGATGCATACAAAAGAAATAACAGAATTGAGAAATACATTCAAACACAATTGACACTAGATTTATGTGGGAAAACCATTACGAGAGAAAAAACCACCACACCAAAGAAGAACTCTTGTATTACAACAAAATAATTTACATACAAATTTCAATCTCTCCTTCACATGTGACAATTACTACAACAACAAAATTTCCCTAATCAACCTTACACAGAATAAAACTATTACAATGCTTCTCTACTTAGCATACAATGATATTCACCAACTGATCACACATCAATCATACAACCATCTAACATTCAACACGTTATGATTCTAGTGTGTTACCATTCACAACAAATGCCATGATCAATTCATTCTCTGCACAACTGGTTCGATTCAACTTCCCCTATAGACTAACTGTCCAAATTGATTAGGAATCCAAATGGCCTTTGTCCAAGTCACAACCTCCACTAAACGACATACACATTAGCAGTCAACAGGTCCATGCATTTCCCACTTCATATTCTACTTGTCATGGCCAAGGTCCACCAAGACACATGTACACTGCTTGTGAAGTTTCGAAGAATCAAAAAAGGAATCTACAATATTCCCAATAAGTCTCCTAAAAATAATTAATACGACATGTGTTCGAAGCCTACACACCCCTCATGAGTCACTCAGGACCCACCACAAGAGACATGGGACTAGCGAGCACTATTTATTAAGCTGACAAGTGTCAAATGCTCAGTCAATTCTACTTGCTTCACAAGAGTCTGTCAGTCCTCACCACAAAGGAGCATGGAATAGAATGAGAATCATTGGATTAAAGACATCACAACCGTAGATCAGGATCACCTTAACTGATACACTTTGTTATGGTCCCCACTGCCATCAGAATCCAAGTCGCTTTCGTCTGCCAACGGTCCATCGGCATAGCCCGGTGAGAATTTCCACCGATAACCCCAAGTCACATCGATCCAGTGTTTATCACATATCGGCATATCAATGAGACAACACATTGTCACTCACCAATATGTGATCATTTTACCGATGAAGCCAAGGTTCATTGCTCTACCACCAAGGAGAAGGTTGGAATCTACGGTATAATGGAAAAGGCATGAACAAAAGCTAATTTCGCAAGTTCTTAATAGAGGTTCAAGCCAGAAAGTTGAGGCACATTTTCCAACAGAAGCCTCATCTTGATTTTTAGGATCCTTAACCTCCTTTCCTTTGATCTTCCTATTTTTTGTAAAATTATCCCCCTCGCCTCATCATCTCCTTCTGTTATGAAGAGGCTGCCTAGATTACCTTCATCCTTGTTGACTATCTTTTTCCTCACGTTGTAAGAACTTTTGGCCTCCACAATAGAATTTTTAGTTAACAACTTGATATCTTCATTTGAAGGCCTCCTTAGCCTCACATTTTCTCTTGATTCTAAATTATTTACCCTAGCAATATCATCATTTTCATTATCAGGAAAAAACTACTGATGATAAGAATGAGCATCCTGCCTTCTGATACAAATATCCTCATCTAAGAATCCTTCCTCATCAACATCTATATTAAATCCAAACAACATGTTGGAACCATGATCCTCCCTTTGTGAATCATCATAATCATTATATGATTCAGGGTTATCCTCCAAGGACTAAGAAATCCTACACTACAAAGAAGAATGTGGCAACTGACAAGGGTCTCACCAAGGAGCATCATCCAAAAAGTTTGTATTACTTATTTTCAAAGGATCAAGAGTCTCATTTTTCTGCACATTTCTCTGATTGTTTTGAATAGGCCTACCATTGTGCTAATTGGTATTATATGGCTGATCTGAAAGCTTAGGCATTATTTCTTTCCCTTGATAAGTTGGTTTATTATGAGATAAACCTTTGTCATTTCTTGTTACCTTGTAGGTCAAATCCTCAATGGAATTCATCATTTTATCCATTTTCCCCTTATCATCACCCTTATCATTTATGTTCCCCTTAGGGTTTCTGAGAAGTTTTACATCTTCTCTCCTTCCTGTTTTACTCAAAGCTCTTCTATTGAATTCAATATGGATTGTAATCTTGCATGCATATCTTAAGGTTTGAGGATTATTATCTCTGAGATGGTAACCCATTTTAGAATCAAAGGCATTGAGATATGTAACCAAACAAACATCTTCATTTAGTCTCAAATGTGTTGGGAGTCTAGACATAGTCTTTTGGTCAGATACCATTTCATTTTGACCCTTAGAAATGTTATTGAATTCATTCAACATGAATCTTGGGTCTGTTTTGTCACCATACTGCTCTCTGAAAACCCTTTGGAATTCTTCCCAAGATCCAACACTAACCTATGTAAGGCTTCTATACCACTCTCTTGCATCAATAGTTAAAGACTGCATGAATAGATTCATAATCACATCTTCATTCTCTACTTCAAAATATCCTAATAAGTTCATGAAGACACCCAAGTGTTCCTCACTTGTCAAGGAATCACTTCCAGAGAACTTAGAAAGGCACTGCCTAACCTCATTGGGAACTTGATCTGGGAATCCAAGGATTCCCCCAAAATCAAGTTGTCTATATGTATCCATTTGCAAGGGTCTTCTTCTAGGAACATTCCCTCCTCCAAAGTGTTGATAACCTCCTTGTCCATGAGGAATAATTTGTTGTATATATAGTTTTTGTGGTATGGGGACATGCTAGTTTCCCATATAAGGGGTAACACTCCCTTGCACTTGAGGACCACCTTGAAACTATCCTTGAGTGCCCGATATAAAATTTCCAACCCCTATATTTTGTCCCACAAATGGTGGCTAGGAAAAACTTCCATCATTTGTATTTGGTTGGAAATATTGACGTTGTGCAAAATTTATCTGAGGGCCCATTAAAACATTAGAACTCATGGGCATAAAACTCATTCTTGGATTACTTTGGTAATTAGAAGGCCTTGCACCTCCTGATGAAGTATTTCTTATATAGGTAGCACTAGTCACATTTTGTGAAGTAGTGTTTGGTCGAGGATTAGTCCATGTACTCACATGGGAAGTACTTAGAGGCATGCCTATTTGAATGCTAGTCCTAGCTTGAATTTGAGGTGTAGGAATAAGAACACTAGCAACATTTTGTGCAACTCTCAAATCATCAAGCTCCTTCATTGCTTCATCTCTTTTCTTTATAATTTCTTCTCTAGCCTTTTCTTGTTTCAATCTCTCTATTTCAAACAACAAGTCCCTGGTCTCATTTAGGACTTCTTCCTCGGTTTGGAATATATCATTTGAAGTATGGATTTGAGTAAGGACTTCAGTAGTATTGTGGGGGAACTAGGTTCTCAAAAGAAAAGGTGTAGCTTTTTCTAGCAGTAGGCTCAACTTGCAATTGTTGTATTACAAAATTTCCAAGAGGTGGATTTTTGTCTAAAAGTTCTTGAGTAGGGTCAACCCCATCCTAGTCTATATTTCTTGTTTGTATTTCTCTTCTTTGAGATTTTGTAGGTCTTATCAGTGGGGTAGTTAATCACTCTTCCTCATTTAAAAAAGCATATGCTTCTTGAGAAAAATCATAACTATCTTGACTATGTAGGATATAACGAGTATTGTTACCAAAGGTAGGATTAGACTTACTTGGATCCTTGATCTTCTAATTCTGATTCTTGTTTCTCCAAGATGATATACTTCTTGTGTCTCCTCCCTTCATCCTTCTTGAAGGGTCATGATTATGGATTGATCTTCTGTCTTGCATGATTGCAGATTCTTCTTTTCAACTAGTCTTTAGAGTATAGAGTTGCCACCCAACTTAATGGGAATAATACTTTTTTCCTTCTAATGCACATTGACAAAAACTTGAAAATTCAATGACTCTATTAATGCAAGGTGGTCTTCTACTAGATCTTCTTAACTTCTCCCCAATGGAGTCACTAGTCTATTGGTGTATCTAGTTGATGGTCTAGTATCTCTTAAAGGGTAGCTACTCCTTATACTCAGAGACCCTAGGTGAGTGGACAACAAACAAGAGATGAATAATTGGGAAGCCTCTCCTCTACACTTTAGGCTATGCAAGACCAAGGTGGGTATCCTTATACATTAAGTAAAATCATCATACTACAATGGTGGAAGGCCTTCAATGGGATAAATCATCTACACAACCCTCCCTTGTCTTCAATATCTTATGGTAGTATGGAAATAAACATAAGAGAAAATACAAGGAATTAAAAGGTTTTCTTATGAATTGAAATTGGATCCACCTCAAACTTAGGCTTATGAACATAGACTGACCAGTGCCTTATCCACATGGAGTGAAAAAATGAAGTAACACTCCTACAATAGACCCACCCTGGCTTCTTATAAACTTGCTGTCTTACAACAAGAAACCAACAAAAGAACAAAACTATCAAACTTCTTTGAAATTCCTATTACATCATCACTACCTTAACATATGAATTGAAATAAATTAATTTTTTTCTTGAATAGAAACTGACAAATAGAACATTCAGGATCAACAAATGTGATTGAGAACCAAAAAATTCCTTGATTATATTGATTCAAAGATAGTGAGTACAAAACCAGAGAGAATGATAGAGCTGATACAATATTTAAGAGTAGAATGCAATGAAAATTTGGGTCATCTATTGTTATTACAGAGAAAACATTACAAAAACTCCTTTCTAGGTGTAAGAAAAAAAAACTATACAAACTAAGATCAAGACTGACAAAAATTTAAAGAGAATGGAACCTCAACAAAATATACAAAATTTACCTTTATAGTGCAGGAATAACTTGTTGGAAACAAGCTACACTAAGAGGGGGGGTGAATCAATGTTGTGTAAAAATCAACTTTATTAACCTTTATCTCCAAAGCATTAACACCATTTAATCATAATGCTTAAATAGGAAAATAAACACAACACTATAACACCAAGATTTTTACGTGGAAACCCTATTAGGGGAAAAACCACGGTGGATGGCTAATCAACAATTATGATTTGAGTATACTCAAATGAAGATTACAATAAGGGGAATGCACTTGCATTCAAGCATACTGCCTAGAGCTCACTGCTCAAAGAGAAGGCTCATTTGCTTACTAAAGACATTCAAATTAAAACCATCTGAGAGTTTAAACTGAGAAAAGTAGCATCTACAAATGCCTAATTACAGTCCTAGTTAAGCTCAATAATAGATCTGCTACCTTACAAACTAATTCTATACTTCTGATTTTTCTACTCATACACACAATACAGATCTTCTATGCACAAGTGAAGCTACACTTAATCGCTCTTCTTCTCTGCTCTTATTTGCAATTCACATGAATACATAACTCATACAACATACAAAGTGATACAGATGATCTTATATATATCCACAATCATAGAATTCATTTAATATTTGTCGGCTTCAATAGAATATGGAAATAATTACAACTGTCAGCTAGATCCTTAATTAAATATTTATGTGCATCCTCCAAAGTCAGTTAAGACATAGAGGGGACCCAAAAAAACATGATCGAGCACGAAAAAATTTATTTAATTAATCCTTATACATCCACGACATAATGCATTTATGAAGTCGACTTCAATACAAGTAAGATTGAGAATACGCCAACCGAATCTTCTAACTTTCACATGAATTGATATGAGCCATTGCGCTTTTGTAGTAGCAAAGATAATATACCCAAAAACATTTCTTGAGATGCACAACATTTAAGAATAACCTAAAATCTTCATACAGATCGATGAACACTGTGCTACTGGATACTCTGTTCTACCTCACCAATCTTCAATTTGTCTGCTAGTATGATTGAATGATAGAGTGTGTATCTGATCATCGATTAGAGTTGCCATCAATGACAACACTAAGTGATACTGCAGTGTCTCTTGCCAACATAGCTCAGATTAAATTTGAAATTGTAAAACCTAACCAAACTAGGGTCTTGGACCAAGCACCCAGGTGAAACCACAATCTGTAGAGAATTTCCCCACAAAATGGTGCAACCACCAAACTTGAATTCCCCTGACACCTTGAGCGAACTCCAGTAGAGTCACTTGTGAAAACAAGCATGAAACCCCTGGGAAATCCATGATCATAGTAAGGAAGAACATACCCTAACATCAACTTTAACCCCTATATCACAGTAGGATGTCAATAGCTTTTTTCAGTAATAAATTATTCTTGGGAGAAGCAAGAATCTAATATGTAATTTTCCTAGATAAATCCTAGTAGTTGGTTGCAGTTGCACCATTACTTTTGGAATTCACCCATGAAGATTAAAAAACTAGCCATTTACGTCTGAATACAAGCTGTCGGATGCAAGATATACAATCAAGATTAGATCTCCAATGAACTTTAAAACATCACCATCGATCTCCAACTTTAAATCTAGGCCATCAGATTACTATCAGCATCGCATGACTCACAAAAACAATGTGAATCATCCAATCGAGCAATCGAGAAACACCACCTAGCAACATGTCATCACAAACCACATCATCTGCCATCCCACCAGGGTCCCACCAGCGACATGCGTCACTAGCCCGCTAACCCCATTGGGTTTCTTTATTGATTATTTTAATCGTGCAGGGTGCACAGGGAATGGTCAAGATCAAATCATAATGCCGCATCACAGTTGTTGGATTAAAAGATATGGTGCCAAACATATTAATGGAGGTCAGGCCCCAGGCCTACAAAAAGAAATGTGCCCACAACCCGTTGACCCCATTGGGTTTCTTTATTGATTATTTTAATCAAGAGGGGTTGGTGAGGAACGATCGGGATCAAATCTCCTGATCCAACGGTTGACAATTCTACACATGCATAAAAGGTTAGTTTTAAAAGGGGACCCAACTAGGTCGACAAGAACGAGACCCTCAAGATCAAAGACTTAAGACTTAAGTCATAAATGGGAAATATTCACTTGGCCCAACTTAGGAATAGGGTCAAAAAATAAAAGAGGGCTACGCTTAGGCAAACGGGAAATTATGACACAAAGTCATAACTTAAAAGGGACAAGGCTATCTAGGCACAAAAGGTCAATGACAAAATAGACCTAGACTAGGGTTTTAGGAGGGTTTAAGCAAATAGTGAAGGCTTGAGGAGTTTTGAGCCCTAAGACAAAACCCTAATGCATGAAAAATGAACCTTGGCCCCTAGGAGTCTCATAATTTTGACAAAATGGCAATGGATTTTGCAGGTTCCACCAGGTCCCATAATGATATCTTAGCGGGATTATTCTTTAGTTGTTCAAGAATATCATACTCCTTTCTGCTTTATGGAGGAAAATGAGGGGTACCTGGTAAGATAGGATTAAGAAATGGGAGGGACGTTGAAGTTGTTTGTCTTGGCTGCATATTGTTTCTAGTGTTATATGTATGAGCAATGGTATTGTGACTCAACTGCTGCAAAACATTATTCTTAGGTGCGTAAAGGATAAGTTCAGGTTTGTTTTGAGTTTGAGGTTTGTGTGAAGGTGGGTAAAGGATGAGTTGAGGTTGAATAATATTAACTTCCCTTAGTGAAGGTGAGTCTAATGTTACTTCATCATCTTCATCTAAGGAAACTATATCACTATTGTCAATGTTATCGTTTTCTTGCACCATGATATCCTCCCTAGGAGGAGAGTTTCTAGGAGAACTACAAACTAGATGTTCATGACATTTAGAGGTTGGTTCTTCTAAAATGACTTCATAGCTAGTAGGGGAATTATCAATGGTTGGATTTTCTTATTTATCAATAGTGGGGATATTAGAAGAAGTCTCTATTTGATTTTCCATGAGTTCATCCTATTTCTCTAAGGTCTCATTCTCTTGTGCCATACTATCTACCCTTGTAGGAGAGCTTGTAAGATGTTTATCACATTCCATGGTTAGGTTTTGTAAAGTAGCTTCATCACTAATAGGGGAGGCATCAAGAGAAGGACAACTATGATTTTTATGCTTACCAAATAGATATTTCCAAATGGTAGGAGCATTAGGGAAGGGAGGAACAAGATTATATCATGACTCTCAATCGGTACATCTTCTAACACCAACCTATCTCTTTGCATCGAGGAGGGATATTAGGAGAAGGAAAATTTTGATTGTCATGGCTATATATGATATCATCCTATTTCTCTATAACATTCTCACAAGAAAGGGATGAATGGAGACTAGGTAAGGTGATGTTTAGAAATTTTTCTATGATCTCATCTTCTTGTTTTCTAATATCTTCCAAAGGGGGAGGAGGAGAGAGACAATTAATACTCTCAATGCTTGTATCTTCTTTCACCAAGATACCTTCATCACAAATAGGAGAGGTAGTAGGAGAAGAACAAGTATGATTTCTATGATTATCTATGCTTCATCCTCTTGTGTTATGACATTCTTACAAATCTGATAGATACTAGGAGGGTATCCAACATGCTTATCAAAGGTTTTACTTTTCTTTCCTAGATTATGCTCACGAGTAGGGAAAATAGAATCATACAAACTATTTGATATTCTAGAAACACTAAATTCTTGAAAAGAACACATGCTAACATGAGAAAGTAATCTATCTAAATTATGAAATGTTTCTAAAATGTAAAAAAATGTCCTACAGATCTGAAACTTTTGATATCAAAATGATTTTTGAAATGCTTTAAAAATGACTTCACTACATGGATGATTTGACCTAGATACATAAAATAGATGTTCCTGAAACTTTTTTAGACTTATGCTATATGTTACTAGAAAGCTTAGGAAGCACATAAATTGGCTTTTTAAAGGTTTAAAAGGAAGTTTAAAATATAGAATGGGACTGATTCGACCAGAGGGGCGAATGAGTCCTAGTTAGGGTTTTTTTCAAAATTTTCAAAAAATTTCAATTGGTTTTGATGCTTTTTATATTGTATGACCTGAAGACTAAATGAAAATTTAGATTTTATATGATTTGAGATGCAAAAATGCAACCTATATACACTTTCACTAATGCAAAATTTAGAAACCCTAGATGCCAATTAACTAATGTAAATCCTAAGGAAAATTCAATGCAAGCCAGATCTAGGATGATGATGGACTCCAAATCATCAAAGAAGGTATTCTAAATGTAGGTTCACCAAAATGATTAGTTGAAAAATAGATTCTTTTTGTTTTGGATATAAAACATCACTTTTCTCCAACTAACATTCAAGGATGCCCTTGAGATTTCAATGAAATGATGAGAATGGAAGAAAGAAATATACTAAGGGACTATCCTAGGGTATGATTAGAGATTAATGAGGGGTTCACCACCAAGTTTAGACTTAGAAAATACAATTAAATGAAAGATAAAATGAAAAACCCTAATATGATGTGAACTTGAACTAAATGACTTAAAAATGCATATAAAACAAAATAACAGACTGTGAAATGAAATGTGTGCACTTGGGAATCTAAAGATGACTAGAAGGAGCTCTGAAATGCTAGAAATTTTGGCTTTTTGACCTAGTGGGACTCATTCGCTATTCTCGGTGAAATAGTCCCAGTTCTGGAATTTTGCACCAGAGCAGGTTTCAAACAAAACGGTATTTGAATATGCAAAAATTTCTAAAAAACACATAGAGTGGGACTCATTCGCCACTTGTGGTGAATGAGTCCAGTTTGGATTTTCTAGAACTTCAAGTTCTAAATCGATTCTTCTCATTCTACTCAATCTACATCTCCAAGTTTCTAGATCTAAAACTCTGATTTCAGGGTTGTAGGTGACCTTCTAGTAAAGATTACAATGTTGCAAATGAGGAGACAATTCCAAAGAAAATCTCCAAGCTTGAAACCTAGTCTTGAATGATATTTCTAGCTCCAAGACACCTAGATCTGCAATCACACATGTAAAGAGGAGAAAACTTGTTGATTATTAGTGGCCAAACCCCTTTTATGTAATTAAACAATGGTACCTTGAATTATGTCCAATAAATCTGCAACTCGACATGAAATGGCCATGAAGTATGTAGATCTTTATCTTGACAATAGGTGTAGAACAATGCTTGATCTTGGATTTTCAATGCTACATAACAACACTAGCTCAATAAGATGCTTGATGCTTGATAATCTTTGACATGATGATGGATCTTGAATTTTGCAATAATTGATGAAGAATCTACCCTTGAATGCCTTAGAAATGATCTTGCAAACTTTCCTAACAATCTTGTGAAGTCTTGGAATCCTTAACTCATGAATTCTTTACTTGATAATATGAATGCTTGATGAAATAATAATTTGAAAGCTCGTTTATATAGGAAATGCACTCAAATGACCATTTATTTGATCTGAAAGGTCGATATAGAATAAATTTGAACTTAAAATAAAATTTTCCCACTAAAAACCTTGAAAATAGGCCAAATGGGACTCATTCGCCAACCTGGGCAAATGGGTCCCACAGGGCCTATTTTGAGTGCTAAATTGTTGAGGAGTGTAAATTGAGCTTTTTTATTAATTTTGTTGGGTTTTTGATTAAAATATGCCTTGGGATGCATAATATAGGGTCATAGGGGCCTATTAATGATGATATTAAAGCCATAAATGCAAGAGGGCCCTAAATCCAACGTGAAAGTGTAAATACATACACTTTACAACACTAAATTAAGGAAAAAAATAGGTCTTTTTAGCTTAAAAGGTTCCTAAGTCCAATGTGAAAGTGTACAACACATTACAACACTAGATTAGGTCCATTTAGTTTACAAGCCTCCTAAATTTAATGAGAAGGTCTAAATAAATACACTTTACAACACTAAATTAAGGTAGAGTTAAGTTTATTTAGCTTAGAAGGGCCCTAAACCTAATGTGGATGTGTAAAACACATCACAACACTAGATCAAGGCAATATCAAGTCCAATTTATCATTAATTATTCCCAAATTAAGTGTGAAAATGTACACAACAACATTTTTTGACACCACATAACTACAGAGTCCTCCTCTAAGTGAACTTGTAATTTAAATTTTGTGTAATGCAATTAGTTTATTATTTGTCTCTTATATTTATATTTGGATGGACTTTTACCACGTATTATGCATATATAAAATAAATAAAATAAACTAACTATTTTATATACATCAAATGATAAGAGAAATGTGTTGTACATCCACTATCTATTGATTTAAACAATACAATCTTGACCATTGCTATTTACCATTAGACCATGACATATATTTGAAACCATCACTATTATTATCTACAAGCAACAAATTTGAAAAAAACATTTGAAGTACACATATCTAAACTAGTTTATTTTCTCAACCATTCTGTAGTGATGAATGAAATGCCAATATACTATTTGACCTAGCTAATAAGAAGATTTACATTAACCAAGATCTCTTCTTTCATGAGAAGAATGGGCCACTTGTCTTCTCCTTTTTAGGGTAGGTGACATTATAATTTCTATCCTAAGTTGATAATTGTATGTCTCCACATTCTTTGGAAAGTGTTTGAGAGGACATGAGGGAAAAAATATTTATTATTTATTTCCGTATGAAAAATTGTAATTGCATTCAAAGAGGTGGACCCTCTACGGTGACGGTTATAGGGAATCTCAAAAGAATATCCCCCTTGGGAATCCAACTTTGTGAGTGGGGACCACTTTGGTGTGCATGTCCTTGCATGTTATTTGCATGTTTTGCATGATCTTCCATAGTTGGATGCCCAGGTTTGCATGTTGGTGGATGCTCTTGCATGAAGTCATCAGAGTCATCAAAGAGTTATGGAGCACTTAGTATTGACTAGTTCTGATCTGCTATGGGTTGGGCGCCCATGTGAAGGCCATGTCATTATTTAATATTTTTATGCCATGTTTATGGGCTATCCACTAAGGGAGGCATGGGTTTTTATAGGTAATTTTTCTTGTTTTTTTGGGATACCATTTGTGGTATTCTCTCCCACAAACTTCTATATATTGGAGCCTTAAGATTGTGGTTTGTAAGGGTTTGTTTGTAGGTTTCTAGAGTGATGAAGTGTTGTTAGAGTTTAGAGAGGAGATTTGTATTGGTGTATCTCTTTTGAAGATTAATACAAACATTGGATCTCTTTGGGTGTGGAGTTCTTCACACAAGAGTTTCTCCATGTATATCTTGTGTCACTTATGTTTGATGAATTGTGGTATTTTTTATTTTCTTTCATATTTCTATTGTAGAAAATTTAAATGATTTTGTATTCTTTCTTTTATTCTTTGAAAATGAAGGATGGTGATTCTATTGTAAAAAATTTAAATGATTTAAATGATTATAAGCCAACTTGCATCTATAGATGTTAAGATAGAAGAAGATGATAAATGTTTTTTTTTAATTTGTTCTTTACTCAAATTTTGGGAAAATCTAATTATTGCTATAAGTGGTGGTGGTATAGAACCAAAGATGGATAGTCTCATTACTATACTTCTTTTAGAAGAGATGAGGAGAAATTCTATGACTGCGATCTCCCAAGATGGATTGCATGTGTGAGGAAGGTACAAAGAAAAAGGAGGGCTTAAAGCGGACAAGAAGATGGACAAGTCTAAAGGATGCCCTAAAACCCCCGAGAAGAGTAAAGTAAAGTGGTGGAATTGTGGTAAGAGAGGGCATGTAAAGGAGTGCAAAAACAAGAAAAAGAGTTCAAACACTTCCATGAAAAAGTCCTTAGAAGATGGTGATTCTGATGATTTGTTTATTTTTGCTAACACTATTAGTGATGATTCTTGGCTTATTGATTTAGGTTTCTCCCACCATATGAATCCTCACAAGGAGTGGTTTAATTCATATTCAGATTATGATGGGGGATAAGTTTTCCTTGGTGATGACAACATGAAAAATATTGTTGGTAAGGGAAAGGTAAATTTGTGTTTCAGTGATGGAAGGGTTAAAACCCTTGATCATGTTTTACATATTCCATAATATGTGATAAATTTACTTTCAGTATCCAAGTTTAATGATTCTAGAATGCATGTGACATTTGACAAGTCTAGTTATAGGTTAGCTAGGGGGAGGTTGGTGATAGCTAAAGGATCTCAGATTGGGAATTTGTTTAGGCTTAATACTTCCACTTTTTGTAACTTTTCCAATGTAATTGGCACTAAAAATGCATGTATGTTGTGACACCATAGATTGGGTCACATAAGTGAAAAGGGTCTTAAGACAATTTTGAAAAAAAGTTTGTTGAATTTTTTTTTATTATTATGTTAGAAAAAATGATATTTGTGAGAATTGTGTGTTTGGTAAACAAAATAGATCATGTTTTCCTAATGGGAATAATAAAGATAAGAGTTTATTAGAGATCATTCATTCAGATGTGTTTGGACCAATGAATGTTCACTCTTTTGGAAAATATCATTCTTATGTTACTTTCATTGATGATTTGTCAAGATACACTTGGATTTATTTTATGCATGAAAAATTTAAGGTTTTCATTAAGTTTAAAGAATTTAAAGCCTTAGTTGAGAAGAAAATGGATTATAAGATAGGGTTGTTGAGATGTGACAATGTGGGTGAATATTGTTCTATGGAATTTTATGAGTTCTGTAAGCATGTAGGTATTGTGATTAATCCTCATACACCTCAAAAAAATGGGGTAATAGAAGGAATGAACCAAACCTTGATGGAAAGAGCTAGGAGAATGTTGAGTGGTGCTAAGCTTGATAGATGATTTTGGGTAGAAGTTATAAGTATTGCATGTTATTTGGTTAACAGATCTCCTTGTTTAGCTCTTGTTGATAAAACTCCTATGAAGTGTGGATAGGTAGAAAGCCTTCTATTTCACAATTAAGAGTCTTTGGTTGTCAGGATTTTGTTCCTGTTCCTCAAGAGAAGCATACTAAGTTGGATCCAAAATCATAGAAATGCATGTTTGTTGGTTATAGTGAGAATGTAAAAGGTTATAAGCTTTGGAATCCACTAACCCATGTAATGGTTTTCTCTAGAGATGTGATTTTTAGGGATTTTAGAGCTTACTCAGGTGAAGAGCAACTAAAAGGAGAAAGATAAGACAAAAAAAATGCACTTTGAGACAATGAGAGAAAAGTAGGAAGATGCACATGTGGAAGAACAACCGAATGGATTAGAGGATGGAGGAGAATAAGAGGGTTCAGAGAGTTCAGATGATGTGTAGGATGGGTATGTAGAAGAAGAGCAATACGAACCCCTTACTCCTACCTTGAGAAGATCCACAAGAAAATGAAATCTAGTTGATAGGTATAGCCCATCCAATTTATGTTGTGTATTTTCTTTGTTGAGTACTAACAATGAACCTAGATCCTACAAGGAGGCTCTTTCTTTAGAAGAAAGTGAGTATTGGATGTAGACCATGCAGGAGGAGATGATGGATTTGGATAGTTATGATACCTAGGGTCTTGCGAGTTTTCCAAAAGGAAGGAATCCCATTGGTTTCAAGTAGTTATTTAAAAATAAATTTTGTGTAGATGGTTGGTTAGAGCGGTACAAGGCTAGATTGGTGGCCAAGGGATAATCCTAGAGAGAGGGAGTTGATTTCAATGAAATTTTATCTCCTCTTGCTAAGTTAACTTCTATTAGATTCTTATTATCTATTCCTACTGCTTATGAATTTGGAATAGAGAAAATAGATATTAAAACTACTTTCTTGCATGGGGATCTTTAGGAGGAAAGTCATATGCGACAAAATAACAATTTTTTTGTGAAAGGAAAAGAGCACATGGTTTGTAGGTTAAAGAGATTTTTATATGGTTTGAAACTGTCACCTAAGATGTGGTACCAAACGTTTGGTTATTTTTCATTGAAGTTGGGTTTTGTTAGGAGTGAGGAGGATCATTGTGTTTACACTAAGGTTATTGATGATAAAAACTAATCATTGTCTTGTGATGCAGAGCAAGGAGGAAAAATTCAAACTAACACAATTCCAACTGTTTTCAACAATCCTTCATTCACCAAAATTCTAACTAGGGTGATTCTTCATATAACTTCACTATTTCCCTTGTAGGTCTGCAACAATGAGGTCTTGTCCATATCTACTAGAATAATCATCAAAACCAATTCTCAATTGGAATTATAGATACCCATTTGCCTCAACTTCAACATATCTCAAAATCACATATGCTTGTTTTGGAACATCACCTCTAAAATTTGAATGGTACATTGTTTAGGGGCTCAATGAGCCCACTTTTACAAAGAGAATCCAACATAAACTCTTTCCCAACCCTGAATTCTTGTTGATAGACCTCACCCAGGCTACAAATACCCTAATTCGGAAAATTGCATCAACAGAAACAACCAAAAACTCTCCAAAGCACACAACCCTCATTCAACCTAGTTTTAATAAGGTTTATTGAATCTGAACATTATCAACCTCATACCACCTTGCAATCAGCTCAGAAAATTTACTATAGGCCTACACATGCTAAAAAAATCAACTTCCAACCTTTGTCAACATTCTTTCATCAAACATTAGCATCTACCCTCCATTCTTAGCTTAAATCATACATAAACCCAACTAGGGCATCATTCTAAAATTATCCAAATGCCTCCCTTTCTCTCAAAGACCACACTAAACAACATTATATACCTATCTATGCCATTCAACCAAGTATTTACAAGATTCACTAGTGGAATGGCTTAATTTCTTATTTTAAGCCTATAAAACCCTTAACTCTATATTTTTAGTAGATTTTAGGAAATTGCTTATAAATCACCCAAATATTCATGGAAACCAATAAAAAATATTGAAAATCAGCAATGATTCAACTCTCCATCTATTCCAATCATTAAAATAAACAATCACAGGCCGTTCAAGGCTATTTAGATGACTGTAGCAACACATTTCTATTAAAAATGTAGGGATTAAACCAATATCCTTTATTGCATCAAATATCCAAAATTACATCAACCACCTCTACTTAGAGTTTTCAAGCTTATTTTAAACTTTTAAAATCAATAACAAACTAAACAAATCGACTCAAACTGACTTCTTGCCTTCCTTGACCATTGGGCTTCCTTGATTTTGCATTTTTTGCAACTTTTAAGTACAACATTTTTGACAATTTGTAAAATATGATAAGAACTCAAACTGACTCTCTAGGTGACTTCAACATTACAAATAGTTTACAATGACCTTATTTTCTTGAAAAAATACTTAACATACCAAAATATATCAAAAGATATTACTAGACCATGTTTGCAAAATATGATGAACTTGGTGCCCCTACACCATACACCCGGGTTGAAAAGGTTTCCAAGTCCATTGGAAATTGAGCTGCAACTTGTCCACACTTGAAAACTTCATCTCCTTGATCTTCAAAAGATCTTCTACCTAGTGAATATCCTCTGATCTTTCTCTCATCTGATATTGATGCTAACCTGACTTTTGTATCTACAAATTTACCATTTCCAACTCTATCTTTGACTGTCCATTCCTTCCCTCTTATTGCTACTTGATCTTCCCAAGTTGTTCTTTTCAAACACTCTGATTCACCTCACCTTTTTCCTTTATCTTTGTCCTCAAGCTCTCTACCCTTAATACCACTCTCCTATCAAACCTACCAACCTTTGTTTTGATAGTATTAGACTGCCCCTTCACCTTTTTTGTTGTCAATTGATAAATCACTATCACTATCACAATTGCATCTTGTTTTTCTAACTCATTTTGAGTCTTCACAAGGAATTCATCCTTGAAATTCTCTATTTCAGACTTTGACACCAACTCATCAAAATTTTTCTTCAACATTGCATCACTCTTCAAATCCTCAAGCCTTGAAGTGGTTGCACACTCTTCCTTTTTGTCTTCCTCAATCTTCACAAACTCCTTCTTACCAAACATGATGACTTTTTCTACATTCATTTTTTCTTTACTATCCTCCTACAATGGTGTTAGTGTGAAAGTAATACCATCCTTTTCTCTTCCATCATAGAGTGAATGCCTATCAAACTGCCATGGCCTTCCAAGTATTAAATGACAATAATTCATTGACAAAACATCACAAAGTATCCTATCCGTGTATCCACCAATGCTAAACTAAACAAAATCTTGTTCATTCACCAAGATAGATTGATTATCATTTGACCAAGATACTTTATATGGTGTTTCACAAGGAATTTTCTCTAACTTCAATTTATCTACCATTTCATTTGACACCATGTTATCAATACTCCCTAAATCTATTACTACCTTACATACCTTTTCTTTGTATTTGTAGGTGGTCTTGAATAGTTCCCTTCTTTGAGTCATCTCATTCTCTTTTGATACCTTTAGGAGTTTTCTTCTCACCATCAAAGTTTCCCCAACTTTTGGAGCAACAAGTTGATTAGGAGAATTCGCACTTTCACAGTCATCTTCTTGCACCAACTGATTCCTTCTTTCACCTCCATGGGAACTAGATGCTTGTCCTTCATTACTCTGCCATGCTTGGTGTCCAATTTTGTTACACTGATAGCATCTACCTATGAATTTATTAGAGCCTCTTCCATGTCCACCAAATCTACCCCTAAAGCCCGATCTTCCACCTCTAAATCCACCTCTGTGATCAACAACTTGTTCTTGCATCTTGCTTGAGTTTTCTTGACTTTCTTGTGATTGTCTTGGTGTGGTAAATATTCCTCTTCCTCTTGAATTTATTCCTGTACCTCTTGTTTGTTTGTCTTTCCTTCTTTTGAGTTTCTCTTCAGCCCTTATTTCCATTTGGTAGCACTCTTCAATTGTCCTTGGATTGTGCAAAATCAACTCATCCTGAATGTTGAACCTTAGTTCACTAAGATATTTAGCCACCTTTTCTACATCATCATCCATGTGACCTTCTCTTATTCTCAACTTATAAAACTCATTAGTATAAGTTTTGACATCCATTTCCCTTTGTATCAAATCTTGAAGCTTCTTAGACATTTGAATTGCATAATCACTTGGTAATAACTTACCTCTCAATTTGGCCACCATTATGTCCCAAGAAATAATTTTTTCCTTACCTTTCTTTCTCCTTTCAGTTTGTTCATAATCCCACCATACTAGTGGATGCCCCTTCAATTAGGTTTTTGCTATCTTCACCTTTTGTTCATCAGGCACATCCTCGCATTCAAATTAATTTTCCAATCTGCAATCCAATCTAACAATTCTTCATCATTAAGATTACCTCCATACATAGGAAAATCAATCTTTACCTTATTATTATCTCCCTTAACTACCCTCAGTAGCTTGGCCATCTTTTTCTCTTCAAGGTCTAATTCTTCTTCCACATCTTCATACTCTTCTTCCTCTTCTTCCTCAAAGTCACTCTCATCACTCACAACCACACCTCTTTTCTGACCTATTTCAACAATTTCCAACCTTAGTACCAACCTATTTTTTAGTTCTTTCAACTTCCTAATATCTCTCTCAGTATTCTCTTCCATTTCTTTCATCTTCCTAGCCATATTGCTATGCTTAGGAGGCATCTTATCTCTTCAACTTCTCACTTGATTTCCCTTCAAAAGATCAGACCTATTCTCTGATACGAATTGATGCAGAGCAGGGAGGAAAAATCTAAACTAACACAATTCCAACTATTTTCAACAATCCTTCATTCACAAAAAATCTAACTAGGGCGATTCTTCATATAACTTCACCATTTCCCTTGTAGGTTTGCAACAGTGAGTTATTGTCCATATCTACCAAAATACTCATCAAACCCACTTCTCAATTGGAATTATAGATACCCATTTACCTCAACTTCAACATATCTCAAAATCCCATATGCTTGTTTTGGAATATCACCTCTAAAATTTGACTGGTACGCTCTTCAGGGGCTCAATTAGCCCATTTTTACAAAGAAAATCCAACATAAACTCTTTCCCAACCCTGAATTCTTGTTGATAGACATCACCTAGGCTACAAATACCTTAATTCAACAACTTTCATCAACAAAAACAACCAAAAAATACTCAAAGCACAAAACCCTTATTCAACCTAGTTTCAATAGGGTTTATTGAATCTCAAAATTATCAACCTCATACCACCTTGAAATCAGCTCAGACACTTTACTATAGGTCTACACATGCTAAAAAAATCAACTTGCAACCTTTGTCAATGTTCTTTCATCAAACTTCAACATCTACCCTCCATTCTTGGCTTAAATCATACATAAACCCAACTAGGGCATCATTCTAAAACTCTCCAAATGCCTCCCATACTCTCAAATACCACACTAAACAAAATTATATACCTATCTATTCCATTCCACCAAGTACTTACAAGATTCACCAGTGGAATGGCTTAATTTCTCATTTTAAGCCTATCAAACCCTTAACTCTGTATTTTTGGTAGATTTTAGGAAATTGCTTATAAATCACACAAATTTTAATGGAAACCAATAAAAAAATTTGAAAATGAACAATGATTCAACTCTCCATCTATTCCAATCACTAAACAAAACAATCACAGTCTGTACAAGGTTGTTTAGATGACTATAGCAGCAAATTTCTATTGAAAATGCAAGGAAACCAATATCCTTTATTGCATCAAATCTCCAAAATTAAATCAAACACCTCTACTTAGAGTTTTCAAGCATATTTTAAAATTTTTGCATCAAGAACCAACTAAAAAGATCAACTCAAACTGACTTCTTTCCTTCCTTGACCATTGGGCTTCCTTGATTTTGCATTTTTTGCAACTTTTCACTACAACATTTTTGACAATTTCCAAAATATGACAATAAGAACTCAAACTGACTCTCTAGATGAATTCAACATTACAAATGGTCTAAAATGACCTTATTTTCTTGAAAAATGACTTAACACACCAAAATTTATCAAAAGACCTTACTAGACTATGTTTGCAAAATATGATGAACTTGGTGCCCCTGCACCATCTTGTATGTTTATGACATGTTGTTTATGGGTAACAACAAGGTGATGATTAGGGAGCTTAAGACTTAGCTTTCTGACACATTTGATATGAAGGATTTGGGTGCTAAAAAATATATCCTTTAGATGGAGATTAGTAGATATCGATTCATAGAAAGATTTGGTTAAGTCAAAGTAAGTATGTTGATACCATTTTGTAGAGGTTCAATATGCATGACTATAAAATAGTTAATATTCCATTTATAGTTGATACTAAGTTAATTTTAGACATGTGTTCTAATTATGATGATGATTTTGAAGAGATGTATAATGTTCCTTATGCTAGTGCCATTGGTAGTTTGATGTATGCAATGGTTTAGAATAGACTAGATATAGGCCAAGCAGTGGGAGTTTTGAGTAGGTTTATGTCTAACCCTGGTAGAGAGCATTGGAATTTTGTTAAGAGGGCATTTATATATTTTTGTGGTACTTTAGATTACTATTTGGTTTATCATGGTACTAATGATATGGCTAAGTCATTGGATATATAGGGTTTTGTTGATGTAAATTGAGTAAGTGACTTCAATAGTCAAAGGTCCACTAGTGGTTATGTTTTTACTTTATTTGGAGGTGCAATGAGTTGGATGAGTAAGAGACAACCTACAGTTGCATTTCCCACTACAAAAGTAGAGTATATGGCTGCTGCACATGACTCTAAGGAGGCATTTTGGTTACAAATAATTGGTAAAGGAGTTGGTTTTTATTGCAGGGCAATGATGATTGGATGTGATAGTCAGAGTGCCATATGTTTAGCCAAAAATCCTATATATCATGCTCATACTAAGCATGTTGATGTGTAGTATCACTTTGTACAAGAAATGGTTGAGAATGATAAGGTCTTGATTGAGAAGGTTGACACTTTCGATAATGTTTTAGATTCTCTCATGAGTCTAGTGACTACAGATAAGTTCTTTTGGTGCAGGAAGGCCATGGGCCTTGATCACTATACTTAATTATATTTTAGTTTATATCTCATGGATGTAATTGCAATGTATAATGTTAAGTGGGAAAATTTTAGGATAGGTGACATTATAATTGCTCTCCTAAGTTGATATTGTGTGTCTCGACGTTCTTTAGAAAGTGTTTTAGAGGACATGAGGGAAAAAATATTTATTATTTATTTTCTTATGACAAATTGTAATTGCATTCAAAGAGGTGGATCCTCTACGGTGATGATTACAAAGCATCCAAAAAGAATATTTATCTTGGGAATCCAACATTGTGAGTAGGACCACTTTGGTGTGCATGTCCTTACATTTTATTTGCATGTTTCACATTCTTTTGCATAGTTGAGTGCCTAGGTTTGCATGTCGATGCATTATCTTGCATGAATCTATCAGAGACATCAGAGAGTTATGGAGCACTCAATATTAATCGATTTTGATTGGCTATGGGTTAGGCACCCATGTGAAAGCCATGTGATTATTCAATATTTTATGCCATGTTTATGGGTTGTTCACTAAGGGGGCATGGGGTTTTCTAAGTGGTTTTTCTTATTGTTTTCATATACCATTTGTGGTATTCTCTCCCACAAACTTCTATATATTGGAGCAATGAGATGGTGGTTTGTAAGAGTTTTTTTGTAGGTTGTTAGAGTGATGAAGTGATGCTATAATTTAAAGAGGAGTATTGTATTGGTGTATCTCTTTTGAAGATTAATACAAACATTGGATCTCTTTGGGTGTGGATTTTTTTCTCGCAAGGGTTTCTCCAAATATATCTTGTGTCACTTGTGTTTGATGAATTGTGGTATTTTTTATTTTGTTTCATGTTTGGAATTTTCAATCACATAATCTCTTTATGGTAGTCTTGGTTACATAATTTCATATTTTCAAACACATTATTAAGTTCTATTGTTGCAAGTTTTCACCTTGATTTTCCAACACTACTCATTACTCTAGTTTTTGTTATCCTTTAACAATTGATGATATTTTCTAATTTTTCAAATATTTCTTTAGTGACCTCTTTTGGTTTGTAGTTTCCAAGGTGTACATTCCTATTCTATTTTAGGGGTTGGTTTTTTATAGAGCATGAGTGACCTTCTTTATATGATTCTTTCTTTTGGTAGGGATAATATGGAATTAGTATTTACTACTTTTGTTGTATGCTTCAAAAAGATGGTTTCCAAAGTGACCAAGGTGGTTGTGGAAGTGGAGTGAAACTTGCATAAGTCTATGAGGAGGAAATATAAATTATAGGTTAGTATATTTCCTCAATCAACTTCCTATTTCAACATGTCTTAGTGTTGATGTTTATTATAGCGTCGGTCTGCACTTCCCAAGAGAAATATATTAAATGAATATTTTCTAATGTCAAAGGGCCGACCCTTAAAGGATTCGCACTTACTATGGCTGACCCTAAATTGTATTTATTATTTATGTTTTCCTCAAAGGGGGCCGACCTAACTTGAAGAGGCGCCTCTCTTGCATAAATACAAAGTCTTCTTGTCATTGTTTATCATTGAATCCAATAAGCAGTTCGCACCTATTATCAGCAGATAAAATTCACATCATACAAGGAAAGTTCGCCATTATATTCAAGAGCAGAAATTCGCATGAGGAGGAAGAACAAAAATCCAGATTCGCATTCCTAGAAGAAGTTCATACTTGAACAACAGATCATCATTAATATAGCAGCAGACATAGTTCAAGGAAGAGCAGATATATTTGCATCTAAGTATTAAGGAAAAGTGCAAATTCATTAGCCATTGTTGGGCTGTGTTGTAAGCAGAATTCTGTCACTTATTATCATATATATAAGAGATATATTTGTTGGGTTTTTCTCCCTCAAGAGGAGGGTTTTCCCAGGGAATCTTGTTGTGTTCATTGTCTTATGTGTTGCATTTCTTTTGTTCAATTGATTATCTAATCTGATCTAAGAAACACTAACATGGTATCAGAGCGGGTGTGAAAAAGATCGTGATCAGATTTAGTTCACAACACTCACCTTATTCCTTTTCAGTCTATCTTCTAAATTTCTCAAGATGGTGAACGGTCTGAAAATCGAGGATAGACTCGAAGGGATCTCAAACTACATATCATGGAGGTTCAGGTTCATGCTAACCTTGGAAGAGAATGATTTGGCTGAGTTTGTGAAAACAAAAGTTCCCGAACCTGAGGGGGAAGAAGAGAAGCTGCAATGGAGGAAGAAAGACACTAAGGCAAAGAAAGCATTGGTTGATTCCATCAAGGATCATATTGTACCAATTATCTTCAAGTTGGATACAACAAGAGAGATGTTTACAACCTTGGAAGAGATGTACGAAATCAACAACACCAGTCGAGCCCTTGCTCTGAAGCAACAACTTCATCATGTGAAAATGGCGAAAGGAGAATCTATTATTACATACTTCATGAGGATTTCAGAGATAAAAGATCAGCTCTCCACTATTGGTCACATGATTGATGATAAAGAACTGACTATGCTTGCTCTCAATGGTCTTCCGCTTTCATGGGAGGCGTTCATCCAAGGAATCAGTGCAAGATCCGAACTTCCCAAGTTTGATCGATTGAGGATTGATTGCATTCAAGAAGAGTCAAGACTAACAGCAAGGGGGATTGGTCAAAGCTCAAAGAATGAAGAATTACAAGTTCTTACCTCTCATTCATCAAACAAAGGAAAAGGCTTTAAGAGAGGTTTCTTCAAAAGGAATCGAGAAGATGGAAATGAAGATGCTCCTACCTTCAAAAGGAAACGAGACATGTCCAAGATTCAATGTTTTCATTGTGATAAGTATGGTCACTTTGCGAGGGTTTTCCCCCAATGACCTAAGCTTCAAGTTGCCACTGCAGATGTTGAAGAAGTTGCTCTACAAAAGGACTCCAGTGATTATCTATTTTATTCAGCCTTGTTTAGCAATGTTTCTACTGACTCTAATACTTGGTTGATTGACAGTGGTGCTTCTAGGCACATCACCGGATTCAGAAGTCACCTTTCAAACTTAATGGAAAGCAACTCCAGTGATCAAGTTGTTATTGGAGATGATGCTAGATATTCTGTAAAAGGGATTGGAAACTCCACTCTTCACTTGGATTCTGGAATTTCTTTGGAGTTGAATGATGTACTGTTCGTACCAGGGATAAAGAGGAACCTTGTTTCAATTTCAGCATTAGAAGACAAGGGTTATCAAGTTGCCTTCTCTAAAGGGAAAGTTCTTATATGGGAAAAGAACTCCAGCTTCAAAACTGCTCAAGTGATTGGAGTTAGACATGAATGTCTCTACACGCTGTGCACTCGTCCTCTTCAAGCACTTGTGCATAACAGTACCAGCATGTGTGATCTTTGGCATCGAAGATTGGCTCACATTCACTTTTGTGCTCTACCTATCATGGAGAAGATGGTCACCGGTCTTCCAAAATTCGATCAAGAACATGAAGGTACATGCAAGGGATGTGCCCTAGGCAAGAACACAAAAGGTACGTTTCATTCCAGTGAAAGTAGATCTAAATGTATTCTTGATCTCATTCATTCTGATTTGTGTGGTCCAATGTCTATTGCATCATCTAGTGGTTTCTTGTATTATATTATTTTCATTGATGATTACTCTAGAAAGACTTGGATCTATTTCTTGAGATCTAAAGAATCAGAAGAAGTATTAGAAAGATTCAGAGAATTCAAAGCACAGATTGAAAATCTGTCTGGGAAGAGGATCAAAGTATTGAGATCTGATAATGGTGGAGAATACACTTCTGGCACATTTCGAGACTTTTGTATTGAAGCAGGGATTAAGAGGGAGTTCAGTGTTCCCTATAATCCACAACAAAATGGTATTGCTGAAAGGAAGAATAGGTCTATTGTGGAAGCAGTGAAAGCTATGATCCATGATCAAGACTTACAAATCTCTCTTTGGGCTGAAGCATCAAGAACAACCGTCTATGTTCAAAACAGGAGTCCCCACAGGATCTTAGAGAATAAAACTCCTGAAGAAGCATTCTCAGGCGTGAAGCCTGAAGTTAGTCATTTGAGGATCTTTGGCTGTCCAGTCTATGTTCATATTCCAAAGGAAAAGAGAACAAAGCTAGAACCTTCTGGGAAGAAAGGAATTCTTGTAGGCTACAGTGAGACATCAAAAGCTTACAGGATTTACATTCCAGGACAGAAGTCTATTGAGATCAGTAGAGACGTCACATTTGAGGAAGATGTTGCTTATAGAAGGTCCAAAGGCACTCCTATGGAGGTCGATGAAGAAGAACCTCCTCAAGATATGGAAGTTGACCATATTCCAGAGAATCTGAAGGAGGATACAAAACCTAAAGAAGATATTGATCCAGCTGAGCCTTTGGATCCTACTGATGGGCCTCTAGACATTGTGATTGGAAAGAAAAGAACTCTTTGGGCTCGCAGAACAATGCAGGAAGCAGAAAGGTTTGCAGCTCCAAGAGGAGCCTTCAGAGAAAGCAAGAGACCTCACAAGTTCTCTAGTTATGTTGCTTTGATGAGTCATATTATTGAGTCAGAGCCTTCAAATGTTGAAGAAACTTCTAGTCAACAAGTATGGAAAGATGCCATGATTGAGGAGTATCAGTCTATACTTAAGAACGATGTTTGGGATATAGTTCCTAGACCCAAAGATAAATCTGTGGTGTCTTCTAAGTGGCTCTTCAAGATCAAGCATGCAGCTGATGGGAGCATTGAGAAACACAAGGCTAGATTTGTGGCTAGAGGGTTCTCACAAAAAGAGGGAGTTGACTATGAAGAAACCTTTGCTCCTGTGGCTCGTTACACGTCTGTTAGAACCATCATTGCTATTGCTGCATCTAGAGGATGGAAGATTCACCAAATGGATGTAAAGACAGCTTTTCTGAATGGCATAATAGAAGAAGAGGTGTACATTGAGCAACCAGAAGGATTTGAGGTGCATGGGAAAGAGTCTCATGTCTGCAAGCTGAAGAAGGCCTTGTATGGTCTTAAACAAGCTCCTCATGCATGGTATGAAAGAATTGATCAGTATCTTTCAAGTCTGGGTTTCTCAAAGAATGATGCAGATTCTAACCTCTACTTCAAAGTAGTAAATGGTGAAGCATTAATTTTGGTTTTATATGTTGATGAATTGATCATTACTGGTGAAGAACATCTAATTCTAAATTGGAAGAAGGAATTAGCTTCAGAATTTGAGATGAAGAATCTAGGTCTCATGCATTACTTTCTTGGCTTAGAAGTTTGGCAAAAGCCAAATGAGATGATTCTAAGTCAAGGGAAGTACACTGTTGACATTCTCAAAAGGTTTGGTATGATTGACTGCAAACCTATGTCTACACCCATGGAGACTAATTTAGATAAGTTGAAAGAAGCTGCAGCTAGTTCAGAACCAGTGGATTCTACGATGTATAGACAGTTGATTGGTTCATTGATGTATCTAGTTAACACTAGACCTGATATTTGCTATGCAGTGAGTGCACTTAGCCAGTTTATGTGTGAACCAAAGCAAATACATCTTGTAGCAGCTAAACATATCCTGAGATATTTATGTGGCACAATCGGATATGGGTTGAGATATTCTTCAAACGTGGATTTAGAGCTGCATGGTTTTAGTGATTTTGATTGGGCAGGATGTGTCTCAGATCGGAAGAGTACTTCTGGTTGTTGCTTCAGTTTGGGGACTGCTATGATCTCCTGGTGTAGCAGGAAACAGTCTTCAGTGGCCTTGAGTACAACTGAAGCAGAGTATATTGCAGCTTGTGTGTCAGCTCGTGAGGTAGTGTGGCTTTCCAAGCTCCTTGCAGGATTGTTTGGACAATCAATGGAGCCTACTATCATACACTGTGATAATCAAAGCTGTGTGAAGCTTTCTGTCAATCCTGTGTTTCATGATAGAACAAAACATGTTGAGATCAAGTACCACTATATTAGAGATATGGTGCAAAGGAAAGCTATACAGTTGAGGTATATCAGCACTGAAGAGCAAACGGCAGACATTCTCACCAAGCCTCTCGCCAGGATTAAGTTTGTATACTTCCGAGAGAAACTTGGTATGGTGGAGAATGCAGCCGTGACTGAGAAAGAGTCTCAGTAATCAGTGATCCTTGTTGAGAATGCAACTCTTTGCTGAGAAAGAGTTGAGGTGCAAGCCCTTGTTAATACAATTCTCTGCTGAGAGAGAGTTGAGGTGAAAGTCCTTGATAATGCAATTCTCTGATGAGAGAGAGTTGAGGTGAAAGCCCTTGTTTCCACCCTCTGGGAGAAGCTATGGTGGATGTCATGTGTGTGACTCCATGACAACATCACGTGAGAGAATCCGTGATGAGTTTTTACCATCTATGGGAGTAGCCATAATGGTTAATATCACGTTGAGGTGATATTTTATTTTGTTTTCATTCTAATATAATGTGTCTTGTGCAGATGGAAGTTCATCCCTAGCTGAGAGGGAGTGTTGATGTTTATTACAGCGTCAGTCTGCACTTCCCAAGAGAAATATATTAAATGAATATTTTCTAATGTCAAAGGGCCGACCCTTAAAGGATTCACACTTACTATGGCCGACCCTAAATTGTATTTATTATTTATGTTTTCCTCAAAGGGGGCCGACCTAACTTGAAGAGGCGCCTCTCTTGCATAAATACAAAGTCTTCTTGTCATTGTTTATCATTGAATCCAATAAGCAGTTCACACCTATTATCAGTAGATAAAATTCGCATCATACAAGGAAAGTTCACCATTATATTCAAGAGCAGAAATTCGCATGAGGAGGAAGAACAAAAATCCAGATTCGCATTCCTAGAAGAAGTTCATACTTGAACAGCAGATCATCATTAATATAGCAGCAGACATAGTTCAAGGAAGAGCAGATATATTTGCATCTAAGTATTAAGGAAAAGTGCAAATTCATTAGCCATTGTTGGGCTGTGTTGTAAGCAGAATTCTGTCACTTATTGTCATATATATAAGAGATATATTTGCTGGGTTTTTCTCCCTCAAGAGGAGGGTTTTCCCAGGGTATCTTGTTGTGTTCATTGTCTTATGTGTTGCATTTATTTTGTTCAATTGATTATCTAATCTGATCTAAGAAACACTAACACTTAGGACAAGTAGATTTGATAGTTTGCATGTGTGCAATTTTACAAAGGTAAATGTGTGATTCTAGAATTGTAAGTATGAAAATTTTGTGTCCAATAGAAATATAGTTTCCATAAACACTTTATAAATTGGGAAGATTGTGTGGTCCGTTTCATTATGGGGGATAAAGGGTGACGTAGTGACTTTTAAAAATTTCTCAATTTTTTTTATGTATATTTAATCTTCATCTAAAATGGATTTCATCAAATGATAGTTCTAAAAATAGAGGAATGTAAAATCTTAGTATGAGAGAGATAGGGGAGAGAGAGAGAGGATCTCTTTCTAAATGAGGAAAGCTTCCTTAAATAGATCGATTGGGGTAAATGTTTGTTGGAATATGTAATAAGGAATAAAATATAGTTTTGACCATTAGTAGGAGGAAGCTAAAATTATTGGGGCAAACAAACCTAGACACTATTGGGCCCTAAGGGATACAAGATTTAAAATATAGAGGAATGACATTATGTCAAGGTGTGATTGACATTTAAATGCATAAAAAATAGAGTGAAACATGTGATATGTGTTCTTTTAGACTTTGAATAAGGGCTTGTTGTTCTCCTTGTATGGTTTGAACAAAATACTCTACATCATGAGAGCCTTGTCATGTTGCAATTTGTGTATTAGTCCATTCAATGTAACAGCCCTAGGTGGATTCTAAATGGTTACCGTTTCTCTTGGCTCTTCTTTGACCCCATTTCTAATGAGTATTCTCACATTCTCTCAATTGCTAAATTTTTGAAGGTATTACTATTTAACTTGTATGTGAAAGCTCTCATTCTATCTATTTCATTCATGGAGGTTTACTATTGGCCAACATTATCCATCTTCATTTATCGAAGGTGATTTTGTTTGTGTACACCTACTCCAATATCTTCTTTTTATTTTAATTTTCTCCATTTTTTTATTAGTATTAACAACTTTGGTATTTTGGATTGTTCTCAAATTTTCAATGTTATTCTTATGTTGCATCTTGTTTAGTATAACCTATTTCATTTTTATAAATAAATAATAGAAAATAGATTGTGGGTTTGTGAAGAAGAAGTAATAAGGTATCGATTTATTTAGTGATATCTTGTTTACCCTTCATCTTGTTTTCATTTTTAGTTATTTCCTTCAACTAATTAGTTTATCATAATATGATCTTATTACTTTGAGCAGTGTTTGTTCCATTGTATTTTCTAATTTTATCTTAATTTCTGTAGATAGCTCATAGTTTCTATTCTAGGTTCCTCAATTATTGTATTGAAAATGTGATTTTAGTCTTTTTGTATTATGCAAATTTTAATTGATTTCAATCTTCTTGCAGTTATGAATTTGTTTGTTCATTTTCCATTGGTTGCATCTTGTACATAGTCTTATTTATTAAGATGGCCCTTGGTATCATATCTATGTGATGGTCAATGATTATTTTGAGTAGAAGTATACAATATGATACTTCCAATAAGGCATTTTATTTGTAATCCAATCATTTTCTTCAATTCTACTGGTAGTTCTTTGGCCTTAACATTTTCCTTCTCTTATATATGTTTACATATGAGCACATGGCCCATCCCTTCCATTATCACAACATTGAGAAACTACTTTCCAAAATGACATGGTACACATCCATATGCATGATATGACATTGTACATCAACTTTGTAAGATCCAGTTTATAAAATTTATAATGTGCTATTCTTTTAGTACCACATAGGGGAAACCTTATATGGATTTAGATGCATTAAAATTTTGTAACCTTTCTTATGGACAATATTTTCACAAAAAAAAAGGCTATTAATGCAATGACTATCAACAATGAAGGTGTGATAATGGAATCTAAAATTTTAACATCATTTTGTTGAACACCCAAAATATTGAGAGGGGGGGTGAATCAGTATTATTTTAAACCACTTAAACATTTAAACAATCATTCCACATAGCATATTCAATTCGCAGAAGGAAAGGGATGTATGAAAACAACCATAAAAGCACTTAACACATGAACACTAGTTTTTTACATGGAAATCCCAAAATGGGAAAAACCACAGTGAGGATTAGCTCACAATATATTATGATCAGTTATAGTATATTATAGAAGTGTTCAATGTAGGTGGACTCACTATCCAAGTGGACTCATTTCCCATTGAAAAAAGAAAAGATAGAAGAGAGTGGTGGGACACAACCAAGATTTGAGTTTCTATAGTTGCATCTAACATATGCATGAATACAGTTCCACTGAAGCTCAATATACTAACTTCACACACTTCATACTGATCTATATTAACACTCTACTCTACTATGTATTCACCTTATACTTGCAAAATTTATATCAACTGATATATAAC
Source organism: Sequoiadendron giganteum (assembly GCA_007115665.2). NCBI lineage: Eukaryota > Viridiplantae > Streptophyta > Pinopsida > Cupressales > Cupressaceae > Sequoiadendron > Sequoiadendron giganteum. Next base: position 236,191,696 of record CM021107.1, on the reverse strand, counting down.
ATCATACATATATACATCTCAAAACACCAAAAAAGATCTTGTAGAAGTTGTGAAATCCAACTTCATAGACCCCAAAGATCACCTGCATGCAAATAACCTGTCACAGAAGAAGACATTGTAGACAAAAAAACAAGGGTGCTTTAAAAGCTGAAAATGTATTAATCAGAGAGTGTAAAATACAATGAGATCAATCCTTAAGAAAGGAGATCATGCAAAACCTAAAAGTAACCCTAATAGGTAGGCATTTAATAATTAATATAATTATTAAATGTCACATTATGCAAACTAAAGTGAAATCTTAAGAGAGGAATAAAGGCAACTTAATTAACATAATTAAGTTAAAACCTTTACTCTAACAGATCTTACATATAATGTCTGCTTTATCGACAAACACTTATAACATCAATTAGGTCAAACTAATTAGATATATCACACCAATCATACCTTGTTGGCTCAACATACATACATACATGCTTTTCCCCAAGATCCAAAAATCATAAAAAAATAAAATAGGTTGGCATGGACCCATAATAGCTCCCACATAATGAATCAATACTTATTTCAAATATAAAATATACAAAACTTATTAGGTCGACACAGATAATGACCTAATAACATAATTTTCCAATTATTCATCCAAAAATTGACATGCAGACCTCCGACTCTATTCCACTTGGGATATAGGCACCATTGGCACATGTCAACATCTCCACAAATCCATAAAGCTAGATTCCAATTCGTTAAGTGTATATTGACCAAAACATGTACACCGAACTAGAAACCTCTACTAATGCTGGATTGAACTTCTATCACTCATAGCCTCTTCACCAGAAGCCAGATCAATATGAAACTCTAGATATAAGCTTCTCTAACAACCAATAAAATTATATTAAAAAAATAGAGCAAGAAATTACACAATGGACCAATGCAAACCTAAAAAATGGATGTCTTGTACACAAAATTTCCTGTATTAACAGTTAGTCAATTTCCATTTCAACTTCCTTTATCAAATCAAACTTTCTTTCAAATTTCCAATAGATTACCATCTTCAAACATGTTCAAGTTGTACAAAGTGATCTATATGATGGTCTTCATATCAGAATACAATGTTGACATCAATGACAACATTGTAGTAAAATGCACTTATCCCTCATGCTCATATTGCTGACAAATGCATCAATGACAAACTCCTTATTCTTCTAACAATCTCCCCCTTTTTCATTGATGGAAACATGCCTTAACTATCTCCCAAAACTATTCTCCCCCTTTGACATCAAGGGCAAAGGGCACAAAACACAATTCTTCACATATACCGAAACTCCCCTTGATTGATATGTACATATATACAAGCTGAAAACTTAACTAACCCCCCCTAAGGGTGCAATCCAACAAAAAATTGTACTAGAGAATTTCCTTATACCATTTGCATATATACATAGAATTCTGAAACAATAATTGAAATACATTCACCCAGAGGAATAATTTTACTCTTGCAACTTTTCAAGATGGGATTGCCACTCTTGCTTTCCTTCTTCCCATGTATCCTTGGCAATGCCAAGCATTCTTCTTTGGGTCTCCAACTCAATGAAGAGTTCTTCACCATCATTTAGAGTGCTAGGTACTAGATCTAGCTTTGAATGTTTTTTAGCACTCAACAGGGTACTGGAAATAGATATGAACTTGGCATTCACTATATCCTTGAGATTACCAAACTACAATTTAATATTCTTTCTTAGCTTACAGTTGGAAGTACTTCTCATTTGATTTCTCAATTGTAGACCTTGTGCTTCCATGTATATCTTGTTATGGATCATAGGTACTAGAAGATTTGTCAATTTGGGACTCAATAGAGTTCATTTAATCTTTTATGCTCTTTGTAGACTTTGGCCACTTCATACAAAACTGAAATAAAACTTTGGCTTCTACCACACAAGCTTGTACACCTTTGAGATTTTCCTAGAATTTGTTGTGTGTAGTGGCACACTTCTCTGTTACATCCATTAGTTTCCTATCATTTATCTTTTTCTCTATTTCACTATTTCTTTCTCTAGCTTCCCTTTCAACCTACTAGCATACTCCTTAAATGAATCAAGTAAAAAATTTAATTTTTCCATACCAAATAGAGAATTGTCAATGGTAGCATTGGGTAGCATCTCCTGTAAAACCTTTATAGCCTCATCTATCATCTCTCCACTCTTCTGATGAGTCTCAATGATTTATTTCTAGGTAGATACATAAAACACATCACCTAGTTGAATCTTGTGAAGAGGAGATATATTATCCATGTCCACACACCCTTTTTGCATTAGAAGTTGTAGTAACTGGGCAGATGCTACAACCTAGAATTGTAACTGCATGCTTAACAAATACTTTAGCGAATATCCAGAGGTGCTAGAGGATTCACTAGTAGTCTTTACATCCTCCTTTGTAGCCTTCTCCTTCAAATCCTTATCACCAGTGTTAACTAGTGTCTCCACAACCTTCTTCTCTTCTGCATCACAAGATGCATCTTCACTCTTCTTCTCCTCAAACCTCTACCCATCACTCCTTTCAGGAACATATTCACCAGTAGATTGTACTTTATTATCTAGAGGAATGATTGTCTTCGGTTGGACTTGAGTGTTCTCAAAATCTATCTTAGATATTAGATGAGGTGTTTAATGATCTATAGAAGTATCCTCCTTTGCAATTTCTTCTCAAGTAGCTCCTTCTAAATTTTCTTTTGCAATTTCTTCCACTTTTAGAAGAACATTATCATACACATTTCCTTCTTTAGTTTCATGATCATGATGGCCATTGTCATGATGCGCTTCTTCTTGAATGTTCACATCCGAAGCTAGAATATCAACATGCATGTCTGCTTTTCTCTCTAGAGTCATCACCAATCTTTGAGCTAACTCTGGAACCTTCTCTACTATCTCTTTTTGAAGCCTTTCATGATCATTTTAATCTTTTCTCATGAGGGTGGTCACCCTTTGCTTTGTTCAAAACTCCTTATTGTACAATTTAGCCAATGTGGCTTTATTTTCTTTGGAGAGAGGTGCACTAATTTTTTCTAAAGAAAAAGATTTTATCTTTTCTTCTTCCTCTATATCCTCTTGCCTCCTTGTAAGCAGTACATTCCATAAATCTGTAAGCAATGGGTTCTCAATATTCTACATATTAACTTCAAAAACAACAATATATTTTACAATCTCTTCCACAATGGTGGATTTGTCCACCTCATCAACATCAGTGTATAATGCAACATTCTCTTCTAGCATTTCATTCTCCACAATCCCATTGAATAAAGCATCAAGGTTTATAGGGCTATGTTCCCTTGCTGGAGTCCTTTTATTCTTCTTCTTCTTCTTCTTGTCTTCCAGTGTATTTTTTTACCAAACTTTGATTTCTTTTCTCTCATCTACATCACAAAATATTTCTTTTCTTTTTCAACTTCTTACTCTTCATCTGTATCCATAATATATGTTCTCACTTTCTTTGCACCATCTTCTCCTTGTGATGCTTTAGACTTCCTTTTTTGGACCAATGATTTAGTATCTTCTTCTTCATCATCATCTTCAACATTCACTCCCAAGTACTACTCCCTTGTGGCCTTTGTCTTCACTCTCCTTGTAGGGCTGGTTTTTTGTGCTACTAGAATACCCTTTTCATTTTCAAGCCTCTTTCTTTGTTTAGCCAGAGAGGTCTTCTTCTCTAGAGTACTTACAAGCTCTTTTCTCTTCTCCCCTAAGGTAGGCTTAATCCCAAAGGACTTGGGGGAAATAGTAGGAGTGGTAGCTATTCTATCAAATCTCCTAAGACTAGATGATCCTTCTAGAGCATCACCCAAGCCTTTGGCCTTCTCTATGTCCTCTTTCTTTAGACCAACCATCTCTGCAACTTGTGCAACAATTCTCTCTATAGTCTTGCTTTCTATTTCTATCTTTGGTCCATGTGCACTTTCATGGAATTCTCCTCATAGGTTCCATACCTCTCTTAAGAGGTGTCCCTCGGTTGGCTCAACATGTAGTCCACAGACCCCAAAATATATTCTTCAGTGATTTCATATCCCATTTATGGGATCCATACTGTTTTAGGCTTAATAGCTTATATAATACTCATCCTTTGAAACTAAGAATGTAATTTCATTTTTGTATTTTTCCACCATATTATGGGGAATCATTTCTCTTTCTTGAATTTTCTTTTGGAAAACTATTAAGAATCCCAAAAGAGCCTCATCTTGTGTCTTTGCATCACCAGTTCCTCTTAGAAAGTCTTTGATCTAGTGTGCTATTGATCTGCCTTTTAACCATACAACACTCTTTGTACCAAGTAACTCTCTCAAGAAGTAAAACAATAAACATATGATCAATGTCCCATATTTGAAAGGATATATGGAATCCTTTATCTTTTGAAAATTCTTCATCAATTATGTTCTTAGAAACTTGCACAAATTGGAGTCCACACCATTTCATTTGCTGTGAAAATTGAATTATTTGTTAGAGAAGTAGATCTTGTAACCAATCATCATCGTGGCATACTTCACCATAGGATTTCTGATTTCCTTGATGTTCAAGGCTCTCCTATCATATTGTGCATTGGTAAGATCCATTACAACCCCAGTCCTCATTGATTTAAGTATTGAAACGGGTCTGGTTGAGCACAATCCTATAATAGCCCTAATTACCTCCTTAGTAATCATACCAAGCATATTTGTCCACAATTTTTTTGCATGAATATAGCTTAGTGCAATTCTCACCCAAGCATCATCATGGAAAAATTTGGGAAAACCTTACCAACATCAAGCTTCTTCGCTAGTAAGTTTTGGTATTCAAGCTTTAGTGAAAGTCATCACTAGTGAGTTCCTTCATCCACACATCACCTAGCTTTGATTGGTCAAAATTTTTGATTTTTTTGTGAATGTAAATCCTTATGTCTTCAATGTGCAAGACACCTTAAGAATGTGTCATCTAGGTCAAGCTCCATAGATTTAATAGGATATTTCTTAAGCTTTGGTCAAGGTCATTTTGAGACCTCAACAACTCTTGGAGTATCCATTTTAGCTTGATTTGGAGTTTGATCTATCTTTGAGCTTTCTCCTATCTCAAACCCTAATCCATCTTTGTCTTTAGATCCTTTATGATTTGGAATCATTTCATCAAGCTCTATAGAACTCATCTTGAATTTGTCTTCATGCCTCCTTGATTTCTCAAGGTCACAACTTATTCTTCAAGTTTTGAACATTCTTCAAATTTTCTTTTCATTTTAATATTCAAACATTCTTCAATTCTTTTCCTTCTTCAACTTGCACCTCCAAATTGGTAATTGTTTGATTGGCTTGCTTTAACTACTCATTGACCTCCTTATGTCTTTCTCTAAACTTCTTGATTTTCTCTATCAAATTTTTGATACATTCATTTAATTCTTTGACATTTTCTTTTATATCTTTCTTCTCACTTTCAATCCTTTCGAAATCCTCAAGGGCTATTATAAGTTCTCCATTCATGTCAACCACACACTCTTCTTCTATTAATCCAATAGTAGGTATCACTTTCAGAGGAGTAGGAATTCTTCTAACAACCATGTGTTCAAACTCCAAGATCTTCCCCAAGTGGTTAAGCTCCTTCCAAGGAACAAAGCTATGATACCAATTGTTGAACACCTAGAACACTAATAGGGGGGGGAGGAGGGGGTAAATCAATATTCTTTTAAACTACATAAACATTTAAATATTCATTCCACATAACATATTCAATTTTCAACAAGAAGTGAAAGTATGAAATAAACCATCATAGCACATAAGACATGAAGACCATATTTTTATGTGAAAAACCCAAAATGGGAAAAGCCATGGTGAGGATTAGCTCACAATATATTATAATTGGTTATAGTATATTAAAAAAGTTCTCACAATAGGTGGAATCACTGTCCAAGTGGACTCACTACCCACTAAATGAAGAAAATATAGAAGAGTGGTGGAACACAACTAAGATTTGAACTTCTACAGTTGCATCTAACGTATGCATGAATACAATTCCATTGAAGCTCAATATACCAACTTCACACACTTCATATTGATCTTCATTAATACTTTTCTCTACTCTGCATTCACCTTATACTTGCACAAGTCACATCAACTAATATACATCATACATACATACATCTCAAAACACCAAAAAAATATCTTACATATATATCTTCTTTATCCACAAACACACAACATCAATTAGGTCGGCCTAATTAGATGGATTATACCAATTATACCTTTCCGGCTCAACATACATACATACATTCTTCACACCAAGATCCAAAACTCACAACAAATAAAAATAGGTTGGAATGGACCCATAATAGCCCCCACTTAATGAATCAATACTTATTTAAACTCCACAATATACAAAACTTATTAGGTTGTCATCAATAATGACCTAGTAAAAAAATTCGCCAACTATTCATCCAAAAACTTACACATGAACGTCCAAACTCTATATCACTTGGGATATAGGTGCCATTGACACTTGTCAACATCTCCAAAAATTAGAAAAGCTGGATTCCAATCCATGGAGAAGTATGGATTCATAAAAAAATGTACACTAAACTAGAAACCTATTCTAATGCCAGACCAATTTTTTGTGATTCAGAACTTATTCACTAGAAGCCAAAATAATATGAAAATTTGGATATAATATTGTCTAACAACCATGACAATTATATTAAAAGCATAGAAAAAGATCTTAAATATTAGATCAATGCAAACCCAAAACCTGGATGTCCTATACACAAAAGTAACTGTATTGACACTTAGTCAATTTCCTTATCAACTGCCTTTACCAGATCAAACCTTCTTGCAAATTCCCACTAGATTACCATCTTCAAACATGTTCAAGTTCTACAAACTGGTCTGCATGATGGTCTTAATACTAGAATACAATGTTGACATCAATGACAACACTGTAATACAATGAACTTATCCCTCATGATTATTTTTCCAACAAATGCATCAATGAAAAAATCCTTATTCTTCCAACACATTTCAATTGCATCAACATTATCATCACTTGAGATTTATTGATGTACTTGCACTATTATAAGTATCAAATAGTACATAGTATTTCATTTTTGTATAAATCTGCTCAAATTTGTCCAAGTTTCTTAGCTAGAAAGAAACATTGATCTCCATTCGGTTAATCTAAATTTTAGGAAAAATAACCTCTACATTTTCTTGATATGAATCTTTGAAGATCCACAACCTTAGCTTTCATGGATTTTCCTATTCCTATTTTCAATTTTTTTGAGGATCACACTACCAAAATATTGGACTCTTTCTTGGAATGAAATATGAATCCTCTGAAAACTTCCAAAAATATAACTCCTAAGTAGAGACTTCTAGTTATCATTTGATCCATGTACTTTGCTAATATTCAAGGGGAAGTTGGAAATAATGCATTTTTATCTTTCTTGAAGGAGCATGATAATCATTGACAATTGACAACTACTCATAGACCACAAAAGACTGATGATGTTGAGCATCATAGTAGGATTCAAGAAAATGGTTTTCTACATGTTGAAATATTATGCACCTTATTTTTAGATAAAACCTATGTATCTATCATATTTTTTTTCTCAACCATTCTATTGTGATGAATAAAAGGCCAATAAACTATTTGACCTAGGCAATAAGAATATTTATGTTAACCAAGATCTCTCAATATTGCTGCCCTCTACCATTCTGCCCTCTACCATGCTATCCTCTACCATGATGCCCTCTACCATGTTTCCCTCTACCATGCTTCCATCTATCATTATTTCAAGCTAACAAATTCAACTCTGTTTTTTGTCCATAGCCGAAATAGGCTTTAGTTTCTAATTTGTGTAGGCTTCAAACATTGATTTTGGCTTCATAGCAGTTTTTTTGCAATAGCTATGGTTTTTGGTGAAAGACTATTATTTCTATTAAAAATTATTCATTATGAACATGACTATCTAAAAAGCAACCAAACTTTCGTTGGGAGATACTACACTTAGATGCATGGATCATCCCCTCCATTCTCACAACATTGAGAAACTACTTTCCAAAAGGGCATGGTACACATCCATATGCATGATATGACATTATTCCTCAACTTTTTAAGATCTAGTTTGTAAAATTTACAATGTGCTATTGTTTTAGTACCACATAGTAGAAACCTTGTATGAATTTATATACATTACCATTTTGCAACCTTTCTTATAGACACTATTTTCATTTAAAAACTAGGCTATCAATGCAATGACTATCAACAATAAAGGTGTGATCATGGAATCTAAATCGAGATCAAAGTAAGTATGGAAGTCTTCATGCAAAAAAATAGTCACCAAGATTAATTAATCTCTAGATTGTAAGTAGACCTACTACTCCATCCTTTTTCATGGTTTTACTCATTATATTTCATTATTCGACCTCAAATCTATCCATGATCCTTTGATGTTTGTGAATTGCCTCTTCATAGGCATGCCAATCTTCCCTTTGTTCACAATTGTCCTTTACTTCTTGAACATTGGTTGGTCTATATTTTTTCCTAATAAAACCTAATTTTATGGAAAACCTTTTGAATTTATGTCACTACCCTTAGCAAGAACCAATTTTCCTATTTCCAACTTGCAACCTTTAACTATCACCTTATCACTACCATTTAGACTAGAAGATGTAACTATTTGTTGAAGTGATGAGGCAACTAAAATTTAGAGCCATCATGAAGATTACTGGGATAAGAACAACGAATGACTCAAGTGATAAATATATTGTAAATAATCTAATGAATGCATATGAGAGTGTGGGTTCTACCCCACACATGAAAGATAGTAATGCCACCTGACATATCATGACATCAACATTGGTAAGCAATAAAACTAGGAACAAGATGATCCTTTCAAAGACAAGTAAAACATTAAAAATAAGTAGATCATATCTAATGAGATCCAAAATAAGGCATGAAAGATTGGAAGATCCAAATAACAATGAATTATGGGCATTTTGGGTAGACTACCACAAAAAGATAAAGCAATTGTTCAAGCCTTGAGATACCTAATAGAAGAATTTTGGAAGAATAACACAAGGTTCTCTCCCAATCAAAGAGATTTTGTAAGAAGGATAATTGGTAGCCAAAACTATGAGCCAGATCCAAAGCATTTTTTGAATATGACTCAAACACAATTTTTTGCTAAATTTGTAGAGATGTATCCTCAAGTTAAATTTTTTAAAGTTTTTTAAAAATTCTAAAGCCATTTTATGTCAAAATAAATTAAACATGGACTACTTCTTGTTGTATAGTACATATTGTTTTTTCTAAGCATTACAATTTTTATCAACTTATATGTGTAGATATGCATAGTAACAATGTTTTATAGGAATGCAACATAAGGCCTCCACCTAGATCTTCAAGGGATTTAATATCTAGAATTTTATGTGAAAGAGTGGATGGTCAAATTCTTTATATGGGAAATCATTCTTGGATGGAACACATGTTCATTGTGCTAGATTGCAAAATTTTCCAATTTGTCAACATATGCATAGTACACATGCAATTGGAAACCAAATAGTGGAATTTGGAAAATATAAGACAATGGCCTATATTTTAAAAGATGGGAAAGAAGCAAAAAAGTGTGAATTGGTCAGTGATAAGATTCCAGTGTATCAATTTATGGGATTTTTTGTGATCATGTGGTGTTTGAGTATGCAAGGAATACACATATAGCTCAATGGTTGGACTCATGGTTTAAGCTAGGGAAGGACACGTTTCCACTTCATGCCATCATTTTAGTTGTCAAATTTATAGAGAAATACACACTACATCCACATAACAAGGTTCAATAGCAGAAGTACAAATCCACACAGGTTATTATATGTGTGCAGATAGCATTCATTCATGCAAGTGATAGTATAGAGGATGACATGAAGGTATTGAGGGAGTATCACTTTTACATTGGTGATGATCACACACATTCTATAGAGTTCATGCAAGGTTGCACTTTTAGATGTTCTATGCCAATTTGGCTAGCAAGGCATATCATATGGTCTGATAATTGTACATCATAATTCAAGAACTCTCAGATATTATATTGGTTGAGAGAGATGTATAAGATTAGTGGTGCTCATCATATGCAGAATTTATTTGATGGTGGGCATGGAAAGGGGGAATGATGGTGTAGGAGCATGTATTAAAAGAGCCTTAGCATGAGAAGAGCTAAAGTACAAAGATAGTCCAAAGTTGATAGATGAAAAATATATCGTCAAGTGGTGTAATGCTAAAATAGGTTAGGTAGGGTCCCTCTACAATAACCTCTCTTAGTTTTTTATATCTCTAATCTATTTTCCCGTGGTGACAAGTTTTCACACATTGGAAAAAGCTTCAAATGCATTGAAGAGAAAGCTGTAATATGGTGCATTTTTTGTTCTATTCATTGTGCAGACAAACCAATAGTTCCAACACATCCCGGTGGGCAGTTTTATGCTAGGAAAGGTCTTGTTTTGCACCCCAACATTCTGGATCATTCCAAGCTACATTGTACTGGCGATTTCTCTTAAGAGACCTAAGTGTGAAAAAGTGGAAAACTTTGACAAGCTCTTTCTTAGAAACTGTATCAGCTACAACCATTATATCTAAAGGAACATGGTCATATAGGGTCCCTCTACAATAACCTCTCTCAATTTTTCATCTCCAAGTTGTTTGGCTGTGGTGAAAGGTTTTTTTGTCCCAAAAACTGTCAAATGCATGCAATGTAAAGTTGCAAGGTAGGCTAATTTTATTTTGTTCTTCATGGGGCCATATCCTCAATTACAACACATCCAAGTGGTCACATCTACACTAGGCATGTTCTTATTTTGAAACCTAACTCTCCCAAATGTTTTGGACTACACTATGTTGACGTTTTGCTCTTAAGATCCCTAAGTGCAAAAAATGTCAAACTTTGAAGTGTTGTTTCTTGGATTCGATGTCACATACAAACATTCTATCTTATTTTAAATACTTGAAACCATTTTTTAATGGTGAAAGTTTCTCTGCTACCCCAAAAACCATTACATGCATGTAATGTGAAGTTGTAGGGTAGCCTAATTTTCATTTTGTGTGTCACGAGGCCAAACTATCAAATACAACACATTTGTATGGGTACATTTATGTTGTGCATGGTCCTATTTTGTACCACAACTCTCCCAAATATTTCAGTCTACACTTTGTTGACACTTCTCTATGAGTGGAGATAGCACAAGGGTAGGACATGGTAACATGAGATATCTATGTGGTTGTTACATGAAATGGTCACAATAACAACATGGACATGACTAATCATTCCATGCCTACACCATCATATTTCATGATCTCTATGCAATGTTAGGAAGCCCTCAATGACAATATCATAGCCTCCTATTATCTCTATTATATTATTTGGTGTTTGAATCTCCTTTAAGTGTAGCTTAGTGTGATGATAAAACATGCAAATATACAAGTCCATATGTCTTGATTTATAATGCCATGTTAGATACCTATTTATGAGTAACTTATCATAAACAAGGAAAAGGAGAAGAAATGTACATAGGAAAAAAATATCTCTCCATAAGGGAAAATAATAAAATATGTACATTGGATGGATGTGGATTCAACATGAATAAATAAATCACAAATATTTAATGAACCCCATTTGAGAGATAGATAATGAAAACCCCCAACAATGTTGTAGCTCCTGCACCAAAGGAACATGCTTGTATATGAATGTTGAAGATAATCCATTTATGGAAAATGGCATTTCTTCCCTTTTGAAAATAATCCAATGGAAAATGATGAGGTAACTCTCACTCCATGAAGAAATGTGAGGTGAAGTATAATTATACATCCTATATTTGAAATCTACTCAAATGTTCCCATCTAAACATAAAATATGCCTCAATTTACAAAGCTAAAATCAATCCAAACCCATGCGAAGAAAAATGAAATCCAAGATTCAAAGAAAAAGTAGATATGATAAGACTATGAAATGGTTTTCATGAAATAAGAGCTGAATATCCTCAAGAATGTCTCCTAATGTTGTAATATGAGATTCATAAAATAAAACTATGATACCTATCAAGTGATCATCTCAAGAATCTAAATCAAGAAGATAATTTATAACCTACTACTATGAATTTGAAGTAGGATTATGAGGAGGTGGAATATTCACCAAATAAGAAAAATAAATGTCCTCAACCTGAAGATGGTAAATAGTAAGGATGAATGATATTTGTAACAATATTATAGATACTAACATATGATATTTGTAACAATTTTACAGTTACTAGTTGTAGAAGGGACACCACATTTTGGTTGAGTTATAATTGGTGAGTTTTAACATTGGTGCATACAAAAATGAAGTGGTGTGACATCATGCGCATGGAAGGTTGAAATGTTCTTTTGGGGAGGCCTTGACAATTTTATAGGAAAGTAGTAAAGGATGGTTAGGAAAACACCCATAATCTAGTCAAAGATGGCTAGAAGTATATGCTGAATCCTTTAAAGAATCCAAAGGAAGAGTATGAGGTGGGGTCCTAAGTGATGATCTCAAAGGAGATCCTAGACAATTCAGACATAAGGGAAGTGGAGGTTGCAGTTTTTGAGTATGTCACAAAGAAGGATGCAATACAACAAGAGATATTTCAGCAAAAAAATGAAATGGAAATGGAAAAAGAATAGAGGTAGAGTTTCTTGTGAAATAGTGCAAGTGTGATTAAAAGGTTCATGGGTTGGCTAATGTTGATTATTGTTAGAAGGTTTGAGGCAGGAAAGGATGCCCTAAGAAAGATAATGCTTAGACTGTAGTGGTATTGAAATGGAATTAGAAACTTGTTCAAGAGAATACCCAAGGAAGGAAAGGATAAAAATACACAAGGCACTATTTGAGAATGAGAAGAAGATTGTGCCATAATAGGTTCTATTGGGTTTTTCTCAAAAGAGTGGGTAAATGGAGTGGGAATTGGAACCACCTCTAAAAGTTAGTAGAAAAAGGTGGAGAGTGCAAAAAATGTGGGTGGAAGTTTCTTGGTGGAGTGCATGACAATAATGGAATGTTTGGTAGAAGAATGGATTGAAAGGGCAAAGGATCATGAGGAAAGGAAGTAGGAGAAGCCCATATTTAAAGATTTTCGGGGTAGTGATATTGAGAAAAATTGTTGACACAAAATCAATCGATGGGAAGTATCTTGAGGAGTGGAAAGTGGTGCAAACACTCATCAAGAAAGATGAAGTGAAACTAAATGGTGTGTAGTTTGTTGTGACAAGAAAAAATATATACTATTGAGGTGATTTGACATGGAATTCAAGAATTGTAGATGGATAGAGAAGCCATAGTTGGAAGGAAGATGGTGGATGAGTACTAGTTGTGTATTAGAAGTAGGGGTTGTGACATTGTATATATTCAACAAGGATGAAGTAATTGTAGGGAAGAGGGATGGTAGGTATCATGTCTTGAGGAAAAAAATTACTTTCATAAGAAAGTGAAAAGGTGGATATAGTAGGGAAAAACATGGAGATAGAAATTGAAGGAGGTGGATGGGACATGTGACATAATTTAGTTTAAAAGATATGTGAAGAAGTACATAATGACCAAGATTCAGCAAAGGAGGAGCACAACCCCACATAGAGTTGGAAGAGGAAAATGAAGTAGTACAAGTCCATTCCAAGTACATACACAAGTGTTTGGGGCATGTTGTGGCTGGAGTACTAGCTGGAAGAATGGTTCTACAACTTATCCTTGATTTGTGAGCATTGAGCTTACAAATTCACTAGTGGGGTGTTTGATCAAGGAAAACCCATAACCCATCTTCAATCCCATATGAACCATAAATATTCTATGCTCATCTTCTTTTTCTTTCTTTGTTTTGTAGGTTTCTTTTTGTGTATCTTGAGGGGTTTGTTCTTTCTCTTGCATCATTTTGATAGATTAAAGATGATTCTATATTAATGCCATGAGATTCTACTATGGCATGCTTTTCACACTTATTCACATAAGGGTTTTTCCTTTTCTTCTCAGCATGTGATCAAATTGAGTTATGTGTTAGTGAAATTATCCTATCTTATGCTTAATATTTTTTTGGGAGCTCTCTAATATTTGGGTCTTTCTTTTAATTTGGAAGTATTTCATGGATAAAATTATTGGACAATTAAGTATCTCATTTGGAAGATCATGCCAATTTTTATTTCAAATTCAAGTATTTCCAAGGGAAGTTTGTGCCAAGCCAAAAGACCACTTTATAGCTAGAGCCTATTGGAACTATGGTTTTCTTTTGACTCATAGAAATTTCCTTGTTTGCATAGAAACGATGGCTAGTTCAATCATAATTGTAGGATGGTGTTGGAACTGTGATACTTTATGGTATGAGTTAGCATTTATGGTTTGGCTTGGAGGTGTGTTGGACTTAGTTGAAGCCATGGTAGAAATTGTAGAAATCTTTCCTAGATTATGGCTAATACATCTTGTGTAAAACACTCTTCACAATTTTTTGGAATATGTGTAGGAAATATGATAACATATGACATTTATAATAATTTTACAGTTACTAACAATTTTATAGTTACTAACAATTTGAAGTAACATATAAATAGTAAGTACATATGATATTTATCAAAATTTTACAGTTACTAACAATGAACTTTGTGTAATTATTCATTTATTCAATTAATCATAAATGTAGTGCAAATATGGATAACATTTGTAAAATAAGATTTGCATTAACCAAAAATCCATAAGGCCATACAATAAAGGACCCTCATACATAGTCATTACCTACTAGGGGAAGGAAATAGATCATGAGTTGCCTTTGATTGTTAGCTAAATGGAGATGCATGTGGCATTCCTACCTTTTGAATATGCTCACTCATCCTCCTCTCTTTAGTTCTCTAGAGTTCTAGATGATACAATAAAATGTATAAACACCAATATATAGAAATTGAATTATGGAATGACATACAAAATAATCACTTACCGCAAGAAAATAATTAACATGCTCATCCGCAATGGTGACACATTCACGATCTAGAGTGACAAGCCGTTGTAGCAAGCACCAAGATAACAATTAAATTACATACGAGTATCATTAAAATTTTCAATAATAGACCAATAAAAGAGAAAATATAATATGGAATTTACTAATCTGTCACATACCTATATCAAAGGATCAAAACTTAGTATTGCTACAACAAATCCATGGTCCATTGTGCCACAAAAATTTGTAGAACTATCTAATGTCAACATCTGAAAATGAAACAACAAATGTTTTTCAATTACCCAAACTACCTAACATTATTTTACAACACCATTATTGAATAGAGGTTACCTAAGTGAAAGTTTGTCGATGACGAAAAAGCTAGGTGTCGATGTCGAAGGTCCACCAACAAACTATTTGACATTCAAAGTGTGTTATGAGATAATCATTCATATAAGGTTCAACTATTCACATGTAATAATTATTTCTTTAATAATTGTTAGATACATGTGGACTCGATGACATAAAAAAATAGGGGTTTGAAGAATGGTGCAAGTATCATCAACACTTTGACCTTGAATTTTCATCATATTCATTCTACTAATTTAGTTATTCTTACATTTCATAGTAAAGTTTAACAAACAAAATTAAATGAACTTGCTGAAATTTACCTAAGTATCAATGTTGAATGTTTCATTCAACAAGGAATTTTTCATAGCCATCTGTTGTGTTGTTGATGTATCTTGTGTAGCTGTATTTTGAGCACTCTCATGCTCATATGTGCAAACATCACCTCAAGAGTCACAAAAGCGGATTGGAACTATAGGCCTAGAAGAACCACCCACATTAGGCTCTACTTGATGCAGAGCTAGGTGGACCCTTAACTGGTTTTGACAATGGATTCACAACTTGGTTCTCAAGTGGCTTCTTAAAACACTCAAAGACTCTTCAATGGTGTAGGTCACCAATGGCTCCAACTCACACTAAGGGTATCAGACCTTCACACGAACTTAAAGAGGCATCTAAAAATATTAAAATCATCATACAAACTCAAAATAACTACTCACAAACCACCAGGAACCACAAATTGAGGCAACACTACTCCAAGCCCTTTCAATCTAGTAGCCATTCCCGACGGGACTGCTAGAGATATCTTTTGACCTATAAATTTTTTCAAGACTATAACAATAGTTTTGGATACCCTTTTCTTTGTTCAAAAACATATACCAAAAGCATCATAGACTCTTTCAGAGAACACCCTTCAAACCGGCACTTCATCGTTCTAGCCACTAGGCTAATTAGGCCTCTTTTACAAAGAGAAACCACTAAAAACACCTGCAAACCACTCAAACACAATTTAAAGTCTTTAATTAGGTTACCAAACTTAGGATTTCACAAATTTTAGGGTTCCAATCGCTCAACAAGGTGCCAACCCACTAAACCCTCACTTTAAGCCACCAAAACTAGGTTTTCCAAGGAGCCTTATTGAAGAACACTCTTCCCCACCTCTCCAAACTCTATCAATTGCTCAATTTTTTTTATCTAGGCTTAAAAATTCTCAAAAGACTCTTTCCCAACATTTTCCAAGGTTAATTTGTCAAACCCTAGGCTAAAACCACCATTCTTTGCATGGAAACAAGGCGATTTACAACTAGAACCCTACCATAGACCCTCTAAATCGACTCCCTAAGAAAATGAACACATGAAAAAAATTAAAGGAGCCATTCCACTGAGTCACAAAAAAACACAATAGGTGGAATGGCATAATTCATCATTATGTACTCTCAAACCCACAAAATTGTTTTACATAGGTAGTTTAGGAAAATTGACTCAAATTTCCATAATACCTAATGGATTTACAGAAAACCCATTGGATATGGAATAAGATTCACCCTATTTCATTTTCAATTAATTTCATATCCCTTCTATACCTGTACGGGCCATACAAAGGTCTACAACACAAGAAAAACAGAGAAATCTGGAAATTTTGCCTTGTTGCTTTATTCAAATTTTTAGAATATGCATCAACAACCCTTACCAACATTCCAAAGGCATTTTTAAACCTTTTCCAACTTCCAAGATTGAACATAACTAAAATTCGAACTTCCTAATGCAAATATGACCCTTCATCTTCCTAACCTTGCACTTTTTGCAATTGCTGCATTGACAACTTTTGTCAAGTTTTGCAACTTTTTACATGTTTACACATATGACCACAAAATGGCTCAAAGACCTTAGAGATGGCCTCAAAATGGCCTTCTTACATCCAAAATAATTAGAAAAATAAAAAAATCAATGCAAGACACCTTTTGCATAGTTTAGACTTGGTGCTCCTACACCATACACCTGGCCCGGAAAAAGACACATGTCCCATGAGACCTTGTTCTTCCCTACTTCATGCTTCTTCTCCGCCTCTCCTTGCCTGCCACATGTTCTCTAATCTTGAAATATCTTCCAAGGGACCAAACACTTTTTCTTTGCTTCATACTTTTCCTCATTAGACTTGAACTTACCTTGCCATTGTCTCTTCTTTGCAAACAGACCTGCTCTCTGCTCTTTAACCTCTGTCTCATCAAAACTTGATGTTGATCTTACCTCTTGAACTGCAAACAACCTCTCACCATCACTCTTTGTCACCGTTGTTGCATACTCACCTTTATTCATTTGTTCTTCCCAAATTCTCGAATGATCTTGAGCTCTTATCTTCATGCCCTATTTTAGGTTACTTGTCCCAAATACCTTTGCACCATCAGATCTAAATAACTCTTTCAAGGCAGAGTATGATTTCCCCTGAACCATCTCTATAGGACAAAGCACTATCCCAACTAGGATTGCATTAGGTTCTATCAAAATCACTTGTGGCTGCACATACCCTTGATCCCATATCTTCACTTGATTTGTTCTTAGCATCAACACTTTTCCTTTTCCTTTCAACTTCGAAGCACTCTTACTCTCTATTTTGATGTTTCCAAACATAGATTTGGCTGCAACCTTTAATGCTACCTTTCCTCTATGCTCACAAACTCTTTCCTTCCACACATGATGGTATTTTATTCCTTGCCCTTGAATTCATCATTCTCCTACAATGTTGTTAAGGGTAAGTGCACCAATCTGTGACACAATTTTGGCTCTTAAGATGCCATTTTTTTTCTAAAATTAGCAAAATTTGATTTGCATGAGAAAATGAAGATAGTTATGCTCAAAATTTCAAGATGCAGCAAGAACAAAAGTTGAAGTGCTTAAAGTCTAGTTTCTAAGCTACTATTTTTTTTTTTTAAATTAATGAATATTAAGGGTCTCAAAAGGGGAGTGAAACAGGTCCTATTTTTAGAATTTCAAAAATCCCAACAGTGAGAAATTAGCTAACACCTTTTAGTTTATCCTTGTTCTTTCAGATAATTTTTTTAATGAGTATATAATATTTTATTAATTTTTAAAGTGGATACATCTTGAAAAGCTAAAATTTGAGCGTGCTCCCCACTAATTTTTTTGAAAACTAATCAAAATTTGATTTTTTTTCATCATGTGTAGAATGGAGTCTAATTTCAAAAAATGTAATTTGTTTCACGTTTCGATGAACGAGTAAAAATCTATCCTAAAACTAGCACATGTTCATTTTTGACAAAAAACGGAGGCATTTACCAAAGGAATCATGGATCAAAAACTTAACTAAATCAAAATGAAAAAAGAATTATATATTTAGATAGCTAAGAGAGAGGTTAACACTATCATGGTTTTTTTCATATACTTGCATTCAAAGATGTGCAAATGAGATGAAGAGCACAGACAAAAATATGAGGAAATTTGGAAAATCTTGTCAATTAACACGTCCAAAGTAGGTCATTTGGAGAGCACCAAATTTGGCTCTTTCCAAATGGCATATCACATTTGGTGAGCGCCAAATTTGGTGTGTGCCAAATGTGATGTGTCATTTGATGAGTGCCAAATTTGGCGCTCACCAAATTACATATTTTGAACAAAACCTGAATTTCCCCTCTTTGGTCGACAACTTTGATAATGCTTAGAGTGCACAGTTTATGATTGTAGATGGATAGTTGAGGTTTTACCTTTCATATGCTCTCTAACTCGTTACCCTAATTGGATAACTCTTTATCCCTCTAAAGTCTCTCTCTCTTAGTTCTCACTCCCTCCCACATGACCTAGACTACTCTCTCTCAGTCCAATCCCCTCTCTTAGGTCTCTTTCTCTCCCACATAGGTACCTAAATAAATCTATCTCACTCCAACCCCTTTTCTCAATCTCCCTCTCTCTCTCTCTCTCCCTTTGGTATTTTTGTCTCTCTCACTCCATCTCCCTCTCTTAGGTCATTATCTTTCTCTCGCTATCTCTCTCTCTCAAGTCTCTCCCTCCTACCCCCTCTCCATCTCTTAGGTTTGTCACTCACTACCTCTATCTCTCTCTCATTCCCTCTCTCTCTCTCACTCACTATATCTCTCTCCATCTCTTTCTCACACTCTCTCTCAGGTATCTCCATCCCCCCCCTCTCTCTCTCTCACACACTCTTCCTCTCTCTCTCCCACTCCCTCTCTCTCACTCCCTCTATCTCTCTCCCACACTCTCCCACTCTATCTCTCTCAAGTATCTCCCTCCCACCCCCTCTCCCTATCTCTCTCAAGTATCTTCATCCTACCCCCTCTCCCTCTCTCTCTTTATCAAGTCTCCCCCTCCTACCCCCTCTCCCTCTCACAGTCACTCCCTCTATCTCTCTTCCACTCCCTCCCTCTATCTCTGTCCCTCTACCTAACCATATCTCTCAAGTATCTCCCTCCCACCACCTCTCCCTCTCTCTCCCAAGTCCCTCTCTCTCTCACACCCTCTATCTATCTCCCTCTCCCTCTCTCTCAAGTCTCTCCCTCCCACCCCATCTCCCTCCCTCTCTCTCTCTCTCAAGTCTCTCCCTCCTACCCACTCTACCTCTGCCAAGTATCTCTTTGTCTCTCTCACTCACTCCCTATATCTCTCTCCCACATCATCTCTCACTCCCTTTATCTCTCTCCCTCTCTATCTCTCCGTCTCTCTAAGGTATCCCCTCCCACCCCCTCCCACTCTCTCTCTCTCTCTCTCTCTCTCTCTCTCCCTCTCTCTTAGGTATCTCCCCTCACCCCCCCTCTCTCTCTCTCACTCCCTCCATCTCTCTCCAATCCCTCTATCCTGAGTACTCCCTCTGCCCTGAGTACTCCCTCTCCCTCCCACCCCCTCTCCATCTCTCAAGTATCTCTCTCACTCCTTGTATATCTCCCATCCCTCTCTCTCCTACTCTCTTAGGTCTCTCCTTTCCACCCCCTCTCTCACACTTTGTCTCCCTCTCCTTCTCTCTCAAGTGTCTCCCTCTCCTTCTCTCTTAGGTTTCTCCCTCCCACCCCTCTCCCCCTCTCTCTCTCTCCAGAGTCTCTCTCTCTCTCTCTCTCTCTCTCTTAATCTCTATGTCTCTGCCTCTCTCTCTCTCTCCCACATTTTCTCTCTCCCTCTCTCTCAGGTCTCTCCCTCCCACCCCCTCTCCCTCTTTCTCTCTCTCAAGTATCTTTGTCCTACACCCTCTTTCTCTCTCTCTTTGTCAAGTCTCCCCCTCCTACCCCCTCTACCTCTCACAATCACTCCCTCTACCTCTCTTCCACTCCCTCCCTCTCTCACTCCCTCTATCTCTCTCCCTCTCTCTCTCCCTCTCTCTCAAGTATGTCCCTCCCACCACCTCTCCCTCTCTCTCTCAAGTACAGGGTTTAGGGTTTAGGGATTAAGGGTTAAGGGTAGAGGGTTTAGGGTATAGCGATTATGATTTACGGTTTAAGGGTAGAGGGTTTAAGGGTTTAGGGTTTAACCTAGTTAAGGGTAGAGGGTAGAGGGTTGAGGGTAGAGGGTAGAGGGTTGAGGGTTGAGGGTTGAGCATTGAGGGTTGAGGGTTGAGGGTTGAGGGTTGAGGGTTGAGGGTTGAGGGTTTAGGGTTTAGGGTTTACAAATTAAGGGTTAAGGGTAGAGGGTTTAGGGTATTACAATTTATGATTTAAGGGTAGATGGTGTAGGGTTGAGAGAGAGAGGGGGGTGTTGAGGGTACAGGGTAGAGGGTTAAGGGTAGAGAGTAGAGGGTATAGGTGTTTAGGGTTTATAGTTTAAGGGTAAATTTAGGGTTTAACCTAGTTAAGGGTAGAGGGTATAGGGTTGAGGGTTTAGGGTTTAGGGTTTAGGGTTTATGGTTTATAGTTTCAGGGTAGAGGGTTCAAAGGTTTAGTGTTTAACCTGGTTAAGGGTAGAGGGTTGAGGGTTGAGGGTTTAGGGTTTAAGGGTTGAGGGTAGAGGGTAGAGGGTAGAGGGTTTAGGGTTTAAGGGTTGAGGGTTGAGGGTTGAAGGTTGAGGGATAAAGAGGGTATAGGGGTTGAGGGTTGAGGGTTGATGGATTAAGAGAGTATAGGGGTTGATGGATTAGGGTTTAACCATTGAGGGTTGAGCGTTGAGGGTTGATGGATTAAGAGGGTATAGGGGTTGAAGGATTAGGGTTTAAGGGTTGAGGGTTGAGGGTTGAGGGTTGAGGGTTGAGGGAATAAGAGGGTATAGGGATTGAGGGTTGAGGGTTGAGGGACTAAGATGGTATAGGGGTTGAGGGATTAGGGTTTAAGGGCTGAAGGTTGAGGGTTGAGGGATTAAGGTTTAAAGGTTGAGGTTGAG
>CM021107.1:235882659-236170027 GCA_007115665.2 Sequoiadendron giganteum | reverse complement strand
TTGAGGGTTTAGGGATTAAGAGGGTATAGGGGTTGAGGGATTAGGGTTTAAGGGTTAAGGGTTGAGTAATTAAGAGCATATAGGGGTTGAGGGATTAGCATTTAAGGGTTGAGGGTTGAGGGATTAAGAGGGTATAGGGGTTGAGGGATTAGGGTTTAAGGGTTGAGGGTTAAGGGTTGAGTGATTAAGAGTGTATAGGGGTTGAGGGATTAGCATTTAAGGGTTGAGGGTTGAGGGATTAAGAGGGTATAGGGGTTGAGGGATTAGGGTTTAAGGGTTGAGATTTGAGGGTTGATGTACTAAGAGGGTATAGGGATTGAGGGATTAGGGTTTAAGGGTTGAGAGTTGATGGTTGAGGGATTAAGAGGGTATAGAGGTTGAGGGATTAGGGTTTAAGGGTTGAGGGTTTAGGGATTAAGATGGTATAGCGGTTGATGGATTAGGGTTTAAGGGTTGAGGGTTGAGGGATTAAGAGGGTATAGGGGTTGAGGGATTAAGAGGGTATAGGGCTTGAGGAATTAGGGTTTAATGGTTGAGGGTTAAGGGTTGAGTGATTACGAGCATATAGGGGTTGAGGGATTAGTGTTTAAGGGTTGAGGGTTGAGGGTTGAGGGATTAGGGTTTAAGGGTTGAGGGATTAGAGGGTATAGGGGTGGGATTAGGGTTTAGAGGTTGGTGGTTGAGGGATTAAGGTTTAAGTTAAGATTTGAGGATTAGGAGGAATTATAGGGTTGAGGGATTAGGGTTTGCTAAGGTTGAGGTTGAGGTTTGAAGGATTAAGAGATGCAGGGGTTGAGGATTAGGATTTAGGGTTGAGGGTTGAGGATTGAGGATTAAGAGAATTATAGGGGTTCAGGGGATTGGGGTTTAGGGTTGGGGTTGAGGATTGAGAGGTACTATAGGGGTTGAGGGAATAGGAGTTTAAGGGTTGAGGGGTTAAAGGGTTTGAGTGATCAGGGCGTATAGGGGTTGAGGATTAGCATTTAAAGTTGAGAGTTGAGGGATTAAGAGGTATAGGGTTTTGAGGCATTAGGTTTTGGGGTTGAGGGGATTAAGAGGGTATAGGGGTTCAGGGTTTAGGAGTTGAGATTTGAGAGTTGGGGATTAGGAGGGTATAGGGGTTGAGGGATTAGGGTTTAGGGTTAAAGAGTTGAGGGTTGAGGGATCAAGAGGGTATAGGGGTTGAGGATTGGGTTTAGGGTTGAGAGTTTGAGGTTGAGGGTTGATGGATTAAGAGGTATAGAGGTTGAGGGATTAGGATTTAGGGTTGAGGTTGAGGATTAAGAGGGTATAGGGGTTGAGGATTAGGTTTTAAGGGTTGAGGGTTGAGGGTTGAGGGATTAAGAGGGTATAGCCATTGAAGGATTAGGGTTTAAGGGTTGAGGGTTGAGGGATTAAGAGGGTATAGGGGTTGAGGGATTAGGGTTTAAGGGTTGAGGGTTTAGGGATTAAGAGGGTATAGGGGTTGAGGGATTAGGGTTTAAGGGTTAAGGGTTGAGTAATTAAGAGCATATAGGAGTTGAGGGATTAGCATTTAAGGGTTGAGGGTTGAGGGATTAAGAGGGTATAGGGGTTGAGGGATTAGGATTTAAGGGTTGAGGGTTAAGGGTTGAGTGATTAAGAGTGTATAGGGGTTGAGGGATTAGCATTTAAGGGTTGAGGGTTGAGGGATTAAGAGGGTATAGGGGTTGAGGGATTAGGGTTTAAGGGTTGAGGGATTAAGAGGGTATAGGGGTTGAGGGATTAGGGTTTAAGGGTTGAGATTTGAGGGTTGATGTACTAAGAGGGTATAGGGCTTGAGGGATTAGGGTTTAAGGGTTGAGAGTTGATGGTTGAGGGATTAAGAGGGTATAGAGGTTGAGGGATTAGGGTTTAAGGGTTGAGGGTTTAGGGATTAAGATGTTATAGCGGTTGATGGATTAGGGTTTAAGGGTTGAGGGTTGAGGGATTAACAGGGTATAGGGGTTGAGGGATTAAGAGGCTATAGGGCTTGAGGAATTAGGGTTTAATGGTTGAGGGTTAAGGGTTGAGTGATTACGAGTATATAGGGGTTGAGGGATAGGTGTTTAAGGGTTGAGGGTTGAGGGTTGAGGGATTAGGGTTTAAGGGTTGAGGGATTAAGAGGGTATAGGGGTTGAGGGATTAGGGTTTAAGGGTTGATGGTTGAGGGATTAAGGTTTAAGGGTTAAGAGTTGAGGGATTAGGATGGTATAAGGGTTGAGGGATTAGGGTTTAAAGGTTGAGGGTTGAGGGTTGAAGGATTAAGAGGGTATAGGGGTTGAGGGATTAGGATTTAGGGGTTGAGGGTTGAGGATTGAGGGATTAAGAGGGTATAGGGGTTGAGGGATTAGGGTTTAAGGGTTGAGGGTTGATGGATTAAGAGGGTATAGGGGTTGAGGGAATAGGGTTTAAGGGTTGAGGGTTAAGGGTTGAGTGATTAAGAGCGTATAGGGGTTGAGGGATTAGCATTTAAGGGTTGAGGGTTGAGGGATTAAGAGGGTATAGGGTTTGAGGCATTAGGTTTTAAGGGTTGAGGGATTAAGAGGGTATAGGGGTTCAGGGATTAGGGTTTAAGGGTTGAGATTTGAGGGTTGATGGACTAAGAGGGTATAGGGGTTGAGGGATTAGGGTTTAAGGGTTGAGGGTTGATGGTTGAGGGATTAAGAGGGTATAGGGGTTGAGGGATTAGGGTTTAAGGGTTGAGGGTTGAGGGTTGAGGGATTAAGAAGGTATAGGGGTTGATGGATTGGGGTTTAAGGGTTGACGATTGAGGGATTAAGCGGGTATAGGGGTTGTGGAATTAAGAGGGTATAGGGGTTGAGGAATTAGGGTTTAAGGGTTGAGGTTTAAGGGTTGAGTGATTAAGAGCATATAGGGGTTGAGAGATTAGTGTTTAAGGGTTGAGGGTTGAGGGTTGAGGGATTAAGAGGGTATATGGGTTGAGCGATTAGGGTTTAAGGGTTGAGGGTTGAGGGATTAAGAGGGTATAGGGGTTGAGGGATTAGATTTTAAGGATTGACAGTTGAGGGATTAAGCGGGTATAGGGGTTGAGGGATTAAGGTTTAAGGGTTGAGAGTTGAGGGATTAAGAGGGTATAGGGGTTGAGGGATTAGGGTTTAAGGGTTGAGGGTTGAGGGTTGATTGATTAAGAGCCTATAAGGGTTGAGGGATTAGGGTTTAAGGGTTGAGGGATTAGGGTTTAAGGGTTGAGGGTTGAGGGTTTAGGGATTAACAACATATAGGGGTTGAGGGATTAGGGTTTAAGGGTTGAGAGTTGAGGGATTAAAAGAGTATAGGGGTTTAGGGATTAGGGTTTAAGGGTTGAGGGTTGAGGGTTGATGGATTAAGAGGGTATAGGGGTTGAGGGACTAGGGTTTAAGGGTTGAGGGTTGAGGTTTGAGGGATTAAGAGGGTATAAGGGTTGAGGGATTAGGGTTTAAGGGTTGAGGGTTGAGGGATTGAGAGGCTATAGGGGCTGAGGGATTAGGGTTTAGGGGTTGAGGGTTAAGGGGAGCATATAGGAGTTGAGGGATTATGATTTAAGGGTTGAGGTTTGAGGGTTGAGGGATTAGGAGGGTATAGGGATTGAGGGATTAGGGTTTAAGGGTTGAGGGTTGAGGGATTAAGAGGGTATAGGGGTTGATGGATTAGGGTTTAAGGGTTGAGGATTGAGGGTTGAGGGATTAAGAGGGTATATGGGTTGAGGGATTAGGGTTTAAGTGTTGAGTGTTGAGGGTTGATAGATTAAGAGGGTATAGGGGTTGAGGGATTAGGGTTTGAGTGTTGAGGGTTGAGGGTTGAGGGATTAAGAGCATATAGGGGTTGATGGATTAGGGTTTAAGGGTTGAGGGTTAATGGATTAAGAGAGTATAGGGGTTGAGGGATTAGGGTTTAAGGGTTGAGGGTTGAGGGTTGATGGATTAAGAGGGTATAGGGGTTGAGGGATTATGGTTTAATAGTTTAGGGTTTAAGTGTTGAGGGATTAAGGGTTTAAGGGTTAATGGTATAGGGTTAATGGTTTAAGGGTCCCACTCCCTCTCTCTCCCACTCCCTCTCTTAGGTCCCCCCCACCATAATTGACTAAATCTCTCCCTCTCAAGTCTTTCTCTCTCGGGTCTTACTCCCTCCTATGCTACCTAGACTAATCTGTGTCACTCCAATGCCCTCTCTCACAGTCCCTCTTTGTTAGGTCTCACTTACCTCTCACCCTACCTAGAAAAATATATTTCACTCCAAGCCCCTCTCCCTCTCTCTCTCTCTCTCTCTCTCTCTCTCTCCCCCCCCCCTTTGGTATTT
The DNA here is from genome assembly GCA_007115665.2 of Sequoiadendron giganteum. NCBI lineage: Eukaryota > Viridiplantae > Streptophyta > Pinopsida > Cupressales > Cupressaceae > Sequoiadendron > Sequoiadendron giganteum. The sequence continues at coordinate 236,165,731 of CM021107.1, read as the reverse complement.
TTGTATCTCTCAAGTCTCATCCCTCCCGACCCCACTCCAATTGTTAGGTATTTTCCCCCACTGTAACTGGATAACTCTCTATCCCTCTCAAGTCTCTATCTCTCTTAGGTCTCAGTCCCAACCACCCCACCTAGACTAATCTCTCTCACTCCAATAGCCTCTCTCTCTACCTTGAGTGTCACTCCCTTTCAAAACAACACATTTGGCGCTTGCCAAATTTGGCAAGCGCCAAATGTGTTATACCTTGAAATGGTAAAATAGGGGTTGACCCCATGATTCTCACCCACATGCTTTTTTATTTGTCTGGTTCAACACTTTATCCGATTTAGAAACACCTTTTTTTATGCAGTTTACTTCATGTTGTACCAATCTATGCTTGATCCATCACCTTTTTACCACCAATTTGCACAGTAGACAACATAGAAGAAGAAATTTTGAAGTTTCTAAATCATTTTACATTATCTCAAGTAATATATTCATTTTGGTAATATTGAAATGTTTATATTTTGTATATTTGTTTATTTTTGACAATATAAACTAAATTTCTTTAATGATTTTATTAATCATAACAACTGGACATAGAATTCAACATTGAATTAGATGGGATTTGCATAAAAAAGTTTAATTTTTATGAGTTTGAAGAACAAAAAAATGAAAAACGTGACATTTAATTAACACAAATTTACTTATGAATTCTATTTGCATTGCTTATAGTAGTCCATTTCCAACATGGCTAGTGGAATTCACTCTATTTCATTTTAGGTAGATGTTTATATTGAGTTTTTTTATTTTGTTTTCACAATTTTTAGACCATTCATTTGATGATTTTATTAATCTTCATTGCTACACATAGAATTCAACATTAAATAAGATGGATGTCTTCATGTAAAATTTTAACTGTTAGGAGCTTCAAGATATAAAATGGAAAACATGACATAAGAGATTCAAATTCATTATTAGTGACGGTTACGGGAAAACTTTTATTTTCAACTAATTTGGAAAACCTAATAGCTTTCATCAATGTTAATGCAAGTTTCCATTAATTTTTTTGTTCCATAAAAAACTCACCTTCATCACATGTGCTTAGATAAATTCAAGTGAGTTGACATAGTTGTTAATGCAAGTTTCCGTTCATTCATACCATTTGTACCTTTCTAATAAATAAAAAAGGGAAAATTTTGTGTAATTGAGAATGCTTATTGTCTTTCTAAGTTACCTCATTTCCAAAGAAATAGTGAATAATTATAAGATATAACATCACAAACCCTTCTTTGAATTCATCTTCTTCACGACTTCATTAAAAATCACAATGTGGTTTTGAGAAAAATAAATACAAGATTCTCTACTTTTCATTTAGGTGGAAAAAAATTATATCCTAGGTTTGTGATGTAGAGTAGGAAGACAAAACCTTCAACAATCACAATTAGATCAGTTTCAAACAATCTTCAATCTCAAAAACCTCAATTCAATGCTAAACTGGCCAATTCACATTCACTTCCTTGTAGCATTCACAATAGAGAAATGTTTCCATATCTTATCATATATTAGCCACTGGAACCCTCTCTAATACATCTAAACACTAAACCCTTGCTTTAGGCCTTTCTATTCTTGAAACAAGGAGGGTTTATTGAAAATCAACATTCCAGGCCTCTGGTGCAAGAGCACCTTGTAAGCTCAATTTTGTCAAAAAGGTCATCTTTAGTGACCATGGTCAAATGCTAGGATTTTAGTTAATTTTGAGTATTTTTTGTTCAATAAGGTCAATTAGACCATTTTATAATGTATTTGGAGCTAAGGGAGTTTAGTTGTTTCATAGCTTGCAATTTGGCAAAATGTGGTCAGAAAAGTTGCTAAAAGATGCAAAAGTTGTAGAGTTAGGTGCATGCAAGGTTAGGTAAGTAGAATGTCAGTTCTAGGAATTTTTTTATGTTGTTATGAGTCCATCAGTGAGAGGAGAGCCTCGAGGAAGAGGTGAGAATATGGAAAAAATGAAGAAGATCAAGAAGTATTCCCTGTTTTTAGTGTAGAATTTTGAGTTTTGATTGGTAAATCTATGTTTCAAACTATTGTACGGCCTAGTTCAAGTGGTTCATGGTCTAAAAGCTATGGAAAACATTAAAGGAATGTATTATCTTTCATTTTTAGTTTTTTTGATTGAATTTCATGGAGGTTTATGATTTTTACGATCATTTTGGTGCTAATAGGTATGAAACCCTGTTTTGGGGTTTTGAACACTAAAGAATGCATGTATGAACTTTTCCTTTGGTGGATACCTCTAGAACTTAGTGAAATGAAGGCCGACAGGTTGTTTTCTATGTTCAATAAGGATTCAAGAGTTGAAGAGTTGATGGAAGTGTTTTGTGAGTTGTTGTCCTAGAGTATTTCTTGTGTGTCTTGACCAAAAATCGAGGTTTCAAGTAATGGTTTGAGGAAATAATAGTGCTAAAGGTTGGGAGTAAGTTTTTAGAGAATTTATAGGCTATATTTAAAGTGCTCCAAGTATTGTTTGGGTGTTGAGTGTTGGGGAAGTCCGGGTTTGAATACATCCCTAGGGGAAACCTAGTTTGAAATAGCTTAGAGTGAGGGCTTGAAGGTTGGTACCCTATTGAACGTTATAGTCCCTAAAATAGGTGGAATCTAAGGTTTGACAACCTAAAAAAATATTTTCCATGGAGATAAAGAGATTTGAAGGTGTTTAAAGGAGTGTCTCTTTGTAAGAGTGGCCTTATTTGCCTAGTTGCTTGAATGGAACAGGGCTAGTTTAAGGTATTTTCTCCAAAAGAGTTTATAGTAGTTTTGAGATATGTTTTAGGCCATGGAAAAGGGTATCTAAATTTTTTTTTATAGTCTTCATAAGTTACCTAGTTCATTAGATATGAATGATTTTCCTATGAGGAAGGATTACTAGTTTGTAAGTAGTTAAGGAGTGAGTGATACAAAATGGTGTTTCTTGGTAAGTTAAGTGATCAAGTTGTGTTTGGTTTATTATTTTAATATTTTTAGATACCTTAATAGGCTCATGCAAAGCCCTTATACCTTAGTTTGGATTGGAGTCCTTAGAAGCCTATTTCCTTTTATGAAACTTTGAAAGAGTGTGTGTAAGTCTGTTAAGAGCCTTCCTCTAAATCTTTGAACAAGTTCATTATGGATCTCTACATGTACTGCATCAACCTCTAGCTACTTTCCCAACTCTTCAAACACACTCAAAATCCCTACTCTAATATCTAACCCTACAAACATCTAACTCCATCATATGAAAAATGTTGTCTACCATAGACATGTTTGATAATTCCAAACAGCTCGCTGCCTTCTTTCATAAAATGATTTGGTGTGTTTCATATTTAATGCAATGTAATGAAAGATATCAATATTTTCATAAAATGCATTACTTACTTTTGTTCTATGTGTGTCTGTGGTTCTATGTGTGTTTGTGAACATGTAGCATTCAACATCATGCCAAGGAAATGACTGAAGCCTCTAACACCGAAAGAATGTGTAGTTAAAAATGCAAGGAGAAGATAATAAAAAAATGTAGCTCATGAAGCAAAGGAATTGTATCCCATACATCCAAAAATTCTCGTGCAATCTAAGAGAGATGTCAAATTGGAAAAACAAAGGGCATGAATGAGGAAAGTTTGTGGAAGGATAAGAATGGATACCAAAGTTGGGGGCATATCATCAACCATAGGTGAAGCTAAATGCACATCTCTAGTTAAAGACACAAAGGCAACAACATGTGGTTTTCCAAGTACATTGGAAATCACATCTCCAATTGAAGACACACCATCAACAACATTGTGTTTTGAAAGTACATCAGCAAACACATCTGTATTTGAAGGCACTCCACAAATGACATCTCAAGTTGGAGGTAGAACATAATTTACATGTCAATCTCAAGGCATGAAATCAATTGCACCTCCGATTGAAGGTACATGATCTATCCCCGATGTTGTTGACCTTCCCAATGTTGACACAAATTTACATTTGAGAACTCCTCCTAGAGTTTTGCATATAAAACCTACATTTTTTATTGATATTGATTGCAATGTTTTGAAATGGATGTCTAATAGGATTCCAAAATGTACATGTCAAAGAAATGCACAAAGGATGTGGAGTTTATTTTTTTCGAAGCTAAGTGAGGGTGGAATATGCCAAATATTTGTTGAAATGATGAGGAAACTCAAATTTAGGCCCACCATGAAGGCTCTTGGGCTAAGAGTTTCAAATGACTCAAGTGAAAATTCCATTGTAAAGAACTTGATGAGTGCATACGAGAGTGTGGGTTCTACCTCACGCACAAAGGATAGTTGTGCCACACAACATGTGATGAAAACAACACTATTAAGAAGTCAAACAAGGAACAAGATGAACCTTACAAAGGCAAGTAAGTCTTTGAAAATAAGTAGATCATCTCTAATGAGAGACAAAGGAAGGTGTGAAAGAGTGGAGGATCTAAATAGCAATGAGTTATGGGCATTCTTGGGTAGAGTGCCACATAAAGATATAAGAATTGCTCAAAGCTTGAGATCTTTAATAGTGAATTATTGGAAGGATAACACAAGGACCTCTCCTAATCAAAGAGATTTTGTAAGAAGGAGCATTGGTAGTAAAATCCGTGAGCCACATCCAATGCATTATTTGGATACCACTCAAACCCAATTTTTTGTTGATTTTGTACAAAAGTTTCCTGAAATTAAAATATGTAAAAGGTATTTTGAAATGCTAAAGCCTTTTTATGTCAAAATAAATCACACAAACACTACTTGTTGTTGTAGGGTTCATATTGAGTTTTCTAGCCATTATGATGTTTATCAACGTATATGTGTAGATATGCATACTGGCAATATTTTGCAAGAATGTAACATAATGCCTCCACCTAAATCGTCAAGGAAATTTTTGTCTTCCATTTTATGTGAAAGAGTGGATGGTCAATTTTTTTACAGGAAGTCATGTTTGGATGGCACATGTGATCATTGTGGTGGCATGCAACATTTTCCAATTTTCCAACACATGGCTAGTACACACACAATTGGAGACAAAATTGTGGAATTTGGAAAAAATAAGACAGTGGCATACGGTCTTAAAGATGGGAAAGAAGCAAAGAAGTGTGAATTGGTCAGTGATAAGATTCCAGTGTATCAGTTTATCGACATTTTCCGTGATCAGGTGGTCTATGAGTATGTAAGTCATACACATAGAGCACAATGGTTGGACTCATAGTTCAAGTTATGCAAGGACACATTTCCACTTCATCATATCATTTCAGTTGTCGATTTCGCTAAGAACTACACACTATAGCCATAGAACGAGGTGCAATCATGGTACTACAAGTCCACGTAGGTTGCTATATTTTTGCATATAACATTCATTCACGCAAATGATTGTACATAGGAAAATAGGAAAGTATTGAGGGAGTATCACTTTTACATCAATGATGATCACACACATTCTACAGACTTTGTGCAAGGTTTCTTTCATATGTTCTATGCTGATCTGGCTAGCAGGGGCATATCATTTAGTCAACGTATCATATGGTTGGATAATTGTACATCACAATTCAAGAATGCTAGAATGTTTTACTGGCTGAGCAAGATGCATAGGATCAGTGGTGTTCAACATATGTGGAACTTCTCAGAGGCCGAAAATGGAAAGGTGGATCATGATGGAGAAGGTGCATGTATCAAAAGAGCCCTAGCATGAGAAGAGTTAAAGTACATAGACAATGTAAAGTTGATAGATGCAAGATCAATTGTCCAATGGTGCAATGGTGCAATGGGTGTAGGTAGTGAAGGTAATTCTTTAGTTCATAGATTTTTTCATTTAGTAGATGATAAGAACATTGAAAAATATGAGGATTGTTGTACACTAATAGGATCGAGTGAGCTACACTCTTTTAGAAGCTCCAATGTAGGTACATGGACTATCCATACGCGGAAGATGGCACGCTTTTGTTATGCATGTACACTTCAAGCATGGAATGATTGCGAGTCAACAAAGTGGGTTGACGAATGGTCTGTAAGAATTCTAACCCCACTTAACACTTATCAGCTCCTAACGGCTCTACAAATCATGAAGATGCAATCATCCATTGAATTTGATCATGTATCGAACCTACTAGAACCAAGTAATATATCTTACTTAGAGGTTTTATTATGATGCTTAGTAAATACATTTAACAAGATGAACATATCAATGCAAGGCATGTCTATGCAGTGATTGAAGATGAAGACAATGAAGAGGGTACAAATTATTACCTATGTCATAGTATCGAGGCAAAAAAGAAATTGGAGGCCCCAGTTATAGATGGAGAAAACATAGAATATCCTACAGGTTTGATGGTTGTTACTGGAACATGGCTTCGAAGGTAACCAGTTAAGAATTTTGTAGTTTGGTTGTTTGAGGACTTTGACATGCATCAGAAGATTCTTCACTACTCAAACCTTGTCATCGCCACCAACGTTCATTTGATCGAATATAATAGCAAACCTACGAACAAGAACTTGTGGAAAGTGTGTGAGTCTAACTACGAGGCAATACTTAACACATTAAAGAGTAGAGCAGACTTGGATGGTTCCTTGGATTGATTTGTAAGTATTCACATTGAATTTGTAAAGTCATGTTATTGATAATTTCTTTCTTTCAAGCATTTAAGTTTGATTGTATAAGGGTTTGCAAAATTGCATTAATGTAGATATGCAAAATTATGGTTATATGCTGCTCTCTATTGAGTACCTTTAAGTGGGTATTCTGATCAATAAAGGGGAGGTTAACCAATTACAAACACAAGTTCATCCAACTCAAACCAACATTTTTCCCTAAAAATTATTTTTTATCAACTCTTCACTATTTCAACCTAGTTTCCTTGTAGATGTCCAAACACCAAAACTAGGGCATAACTATCGACCCTCTTAAAAAACACACAAACCATTTAGGGTTTTAGATACCCATTACACTCATTCCAAATATATCTCAAATGGGATTATATTACTCTTTTGGACCAACACGTTGCAATCAGGCTTTTTCACCATTTTAGACCCCCAAATAGGTCACTTTTCCAAAGGACCTATACCTTAAAAATTCCTTTTCACCCAAATTTTGATTGGGAAGCACTCACCAGCAAACAAAACCCCAAATTACACAATTAATTTGCAGAGACACATTTCCTAAACCACCCTACCATGATACCCTCATTTCTTGCTCTTTACATGGAGGTTTATTGAAAACCAATCTTACAAGGCTTTCCTAACCCAACCAATACCTCCAACACTTCATAAAAGACCTAAAAAAACTCAAAAGAATAGAAGATCTTTGTTTCCCCCAATTTTCCTATCATTTGCCCACTCAAACCACTAAATTTCACCCAAATTAGGTCACTTTTTCAAAGGGACTCTACTTTAAGCTTTCCCTTTCACTCAAAATGCAATTGTGAAGCCTTATAAATGTGTTAAAACGAAATAATCCACCATTTACCCTCAAACAATCATTCACCCAAGAACAAAATCATAAAACCCTCCTTTTAAGCCAAATAACATAGGGCTTATTGAAAATCACACATCCAACCCTCACCAAAACTTGCCAATGTCTCAAACAGGTCTAAATACCTTTTCCCAAACTTAATTCATCAAGAAATAACACTGCACAACCTTTTTACACACTTTACAATCTCAAAACCTCACTATTTCACTTCGAAAACATAAATTTTCAGTCTAGGGCTTCATTCCCAATAGAACACTCGACCTCCCCTGCACAAATTCCACATTCCCACACTAGTTTATTGATGTTGTGGACCCATTCCTCAAGTTACAGTGGCTACAATGAGAGGAATGGGTCAGTTTACCATCTTAAATGACTTTCAAACCTTTTTTGATAACATCTTGGCTCATTCATCCTAACTAGACTCAACTCAGAAAATGGAGGACAATGTGCTTTGCACCATATTCCCTATTAGTGTTTGATGTCATATGAATTTATGACTGCCATTGATCCTTTTGTGATTGTGATTGTAGGTAATACTGAAGTTTGTCATAGTTTAAGAGAAGAACAACATCAGTTGGTGGTGCAAGTGTTATGTGGTATGAAAAACATCAGTTGCTAGTGCATTTTCTGGTTGTCAATCTTCTCTTTCTTTTCCATCTCGTAGATTTCTCAGATTCTTATATGCTACATGTTTTATGTTAATTATGTTAGTGATATATTTGAAATTTATACGTAGGATCATCGAGAGATGAGAAAGTAGCAAAGGGCCACATCACCATTGTAGGACCTTCAATCGACCTCCTCATCTAGCATGCATGAAGGTGATAGTAGGTCTTGTCAGGTGTATGACTGGCATTATTTAGTTATTTCTCTTTTAATTATTTTTATGTGAGTCCATGTCTAAGATTGATAGGATTTTGCAGGTTTTTTGTGGACCAAATTCCTATGAGAGTACACAAGCACAAAGAGGCTACTACCCATGTGTTTCATAGGGAGCAGGGGATGCACATGTTTTGAAGCATTTTAGAATGCAAATAGCTGGGCCAGCTGAGGTGGATTGGAGAAAAGAAACTAGGAAACAACTCCTTTTTTTTCTTCTTGTACAATATATTTCATGATCTGGGTTGCAAATGGGAGGATTATTTCCCTGCATGTATTGCTACAAGTATTGACAAATGAGAAGATTTTCAACATGTTCTTCCATCACTATTGTAATATTTGTCATTGAATTAGATTATTTTTTGACATAAAAAATTTATGAGAAATTAATACATGCAAATGTGTATATTCCTTAATATACGCCTCAATTAAATATGTATATTACATTTAAAATTAGTTGTAATGCTTCATGGTTTACATTTAAAGTTGTCTTCAAGGAAAAGCATGTGGATTTATGTTCAAGAAAGAAATAATGTCTAATATAATTGTAGAAAGGCATATTTTATTTCCCCTACCTTGTCAATCCTACCGAATTGGCAAACTAGTGAGCTCATTAGCTTGCCAATTCTATAGGGTTGACAAGGTAGGGGCAGCATACATGCCTCATAGAAATTGATACAACCTAAGTCATCTCTAACATACCTCAATTCCACCTAAGAATCCTTTGAAGCAATTTGCTAAAAACTTGAAAACAACGCTGTCCAAGGCCTCAATTAGGCTAGATTTACAAGAGAATGTGTTTTAAATTTTTCCTTTCACCCAAAACTTGATTAGGTAAGGATTTATTGAAAACCCATACTCCAAACCTTCCCATAGCCAACAAAATCCTTAAACACCTTCAAAAATATCCGCACAAGCTTAAAAGTTCAAGAGTTATCACTGCTCCCAAAGATTTCTTCAAACCCTAGCACTAAACCACCATTTTCCACTAAAAAATGCACCATTTGACATCTAGGGCATCACCTAAAAACCCTCTATTTGCCTACCTTGCACACAAAAATTTTAAAAAATGTTTTATAACCCTAACTAAGACTTTCCATCAAGTTACATAAACATATAGTGGGTGGAAGGCTTAATATGATATTTGAATGCACTCAAAACCCTTAAAATAGGGTATACAGATCGACCCTTAGTAATTGGCTTCTAAAATGCACAAAATCACTTGAAATACAACCAAACCAAAACTAAAATAGAGTAAGTCTGCTTCCCACCTAATTCCATCAAAAAGAGAGCACAATCGCTCTGAGCTACATTCAACTTTCTCGATCCCTTAAGGGTCCAAAGTGTAAAAGGGCAACAATATTTGATGGTGTATTACACGTAAACCGTGGTGCATAAAAAACATTTGTCTAAACCTATGAGATCATGTTGAGCCCCTCTACAATAACTTCTCTCAATTTTTGTAATCTCAGAGTGGTTTTCCCGTGGTGTCTAGTTTTCACTTGATGGAAAAAATGTCAAATGCAAGCAGTGCAAAGTTACAAAGTGGTGCAACTTTTGTTTTTCAGCTCATGTGACCAAACAGACTATTCCAATGCATCTGAATAGGTATTTTTATGCTATTCATGGTCCTCTTTCGCACCCAAACACATGGACTTTCTTTGAGCTACATTCAACCGGATCGATCCCTTAAGGGTCCAAAGTGCTAAATGGCTGCAAACTTTAACATGCTATTACTCGGATACCATGATGCTTAGAAAATTCTCATCTGATCCTATGAGATCATGTTGGGCCCCTCTACAATAAAATCTCTCAGTTATTGATATTTTGGAGGAATTTTCCTATGGTTGCTAATTCTCACTTGGGGAAAAAGTTGTAAAATGCAAGTAGTTGAAAGTTGCAAAGTGGTGCAACTTTCATTCTACAGCTCATGTGACCAAACTAACTATCCCAACATGTCTGGATGGGTATTTTTATGCTAGGCATGTTCCTCTTTCGCACCCAAATACGCGGAATTACTCTGAGCTACTTTCAACCGGATCGATCCATTAAGGGTCCAAAGTGGAAAATGACTGCAAACTTCAAAATGCTATTACTCATATACCATGATGCTTAAAAATTTCTCATTTGATCCTACGAGATTACGTTGGGCCCCTCAACAATAAACTTTCTCACTTATTTCTATCTCAGAGGCATTTTCCTATGGTGGTAAATTTTCACTTGGGGAAAAAGTTGTCAAATGCAAGTAGTTGAAAGTTGGAAAGTGGTACAACTTTTGTTCTGCAGCTTGTGTGACCAAACGGACTGTCCCGATGCATCCGGGTGGGTACGTTTATGCTAGGCATGGTCCTCTTTCGCACCCAAACACGTGGAATCACTCCGAGCTACGTTCAACTGGATCGATCCCTTAAAGGTCCAAAGTGCAAAATGGCTACAAAATTCAACATGCTATTACTCGGTTATCGTGATGCTTAAAAAATTCTCATATGATCCTACAAGATCATGTTGGGCCCCTCTACAATAACCTCTCTCAATTTTCATTATCTTAGAGGCATTTTTTTTGTGGTGGTGAATTTTCACTTGGGGAAAAAGTAGTCAAATGCAAGTAGTTGAAAGTTTCAAAGTGGTACAACTTTCATTGTGTAGCTCATGTGACCAAATAGACTGTCTCAATGCATCCAAGTGGGTACATTTACACTATGTGTGGTCCTATTTTGCACCCAAACATGAAGAATCGCTCTGAGCTACGTTCAACCGGATCGATCTTGTAAGGGTCCAAAGTGCAAAATGGCTGAAAACTTTAGCATGCTATTACTCGGACACCATGATGCTTAGAAAATTCCCGTCTTATCTTATGAGATCATGTTGGGCCCCTCTACAATAACCTTTCTTGGTTTTTTCTATCTCGGAGGAATTTTTCTGTGGTGGCGAATTTTCACTTGGGGAAAAAGTTGTCAAATGCAAGTAGTTAAAAGTTGAAAGTGGTGCAACTTTCATTCTGCAGCTTGTGTGACCAAACGAACTATCCTAATGTGTTCGGGTGGGTACGTTTACGCTAGGAATGGTCCACTTTTGCATCCAAACATGTGGAATTTCTCTGAGCTACGTTCAAACGGATTGATCCCTTGAGGGTCCAAAGTGCAAAATGGTTGCAAACTTTAGCATGCTATTAATCGGACATCGAGACGCTTAGACACTTCTCGTCTGATCCTACAAGATTGTGTTGGGCCCATCTACAATAAACTCTCTTAGTTTTTTCTATTTCAGTGTAATTTCCTATTGTGGCATATTTTCACTTGGAAATTTTTTTATCAAATGCAAGTAGTTAAAAGTTGCAAAGTGGTGCAACTTTTGTTCTGCAACTCATGTGACCAAATGGACTATCTTGATGCATCCGGGTGGGTACGTTTGCGCTAGGCATGGTCCTCTTTCACACCCAAACATGTAGAATCACTCTGAGCTACATTCAACCGACATAATCCCTCAAGAGTCCAAAGTGCAAAATGGTTGCGAACTTCAGCTTGCTCGTATTCGGACACCATGATGCTTGAAAACTTCTCTTCTATGCCTATGGGATCATGTTGGGCCCCTCTACAATAAACTCTCTTGGTTTTTTTCTATCTTAGAGGCCTTTTTCCCGTGGTGGTGATTTCTCGCTTGGGGAAAAAGTTGTCAAATGGAACTAGTTGAATGTTACAAAGTGTTGCAACTTTTGTTCTGCAGCTTGTGTGACCAAATGGATTATCCCGATGTGTCTAGGTGGGTACATTTACTCTACACATGGTCCTCTTTTGTACCCAAAGATGCGGAATCGTTTCGAACTTTGTTCAATTGGATCGATCCCTTAAGGGTCCAAAGTGCAACATGGCTGCAAACTTCAGCATGCTCATATTCAGACACCGTGATGCTTAAAAACTTATCGTCTGATCCTACAAGATTGTGTTGGGCCCCTCTAAAATAACCTCTCTCAATTTTTTCTTTCTCGAAGGCATTTTCTTGTGGTGATGAATTTTCACTTGGGGAAAAAGTTGTCAAATGCAAGTAGTTGAAAGTTGCAAAGTGCTGCAACTTTTGTTTTGCACCTCGTGTGACCAAACAAAATGTACCAATACGTCCGTGTGGGTACATTTATGCTATGCATGGTTCTCTTTTACACCCAAACATGCAGAATCGCTTCGATCTACGTTCAATCGAATCGATCCCTTGAGGGTCCAATGTGCAAAATGGATGCAAACTTCAACATGCTTGTATTCGGACACCGTGACACTTAGAAAATTCTCATTTGATCTTATAAGATTGCTTTGGGCCCCTCTACAATAACCTCTCTTTTTTTTTTGCTATCTTGGAGGCCTTTTCCCGTGGTGGCGATTTCTCGCTTGGGGAAAAGTTGTCAAAAGCAAGTAGTTGAAAGTTGCAAAGTGGTGCAAATTTCATTTTGCAACTCATGTGACCAAAAAAACTATCCTAACATGTCTGAATGGGTACATTTATGCTAGGCATGGTCCTATTTCCCATTGGAACACGTAGAATCGCTTTGAGCTACATTCAACCGACATAATCCCTTAAGAGTTCAAAGTGTAAAATGACTGTGAACTTCAACATGCTTGTATTCAGACACTGTGATGCTTATAAAATTGTCATCTAAGCCTATGGGATCATGTTGGGCCCCTCTACAATAACCTTTCTTGGTTTTCACTATTACAAAGTTCTTTTCTCGTGGTGGCGATTTCTCGCTTGGGGAAAAAGTTGTCAAATGCAAGTAGTTGAGTGTGTAAACATGAATTTTTAGCCATTCCACCCATTTTATCCTACTTTAACTCAATGGAATGGCATAATTATGGGTAGGGAACATATGTGCATGGTTTCTGGGGTAGGGGAGGTGAGTTGAGTGGTTTGGTGTGATTCTTTAGTTGGCAATTTGATGATTTTTGGTGAAATTCAGTGGTTTAAGAGTGGAAATGGTTGAAATCCTTTGGGGAAATAGTTTGTGAGGGACTTTTAAGCATTTGCAGGTTCTTTTAAACATATTTGATGTATTGAAAAGTTGTTATGAGTTGTGGGAATAGGATTTTCAATAAACCCACCCTAAACTTGATAAAAAATGAGGGTTTTGTAAAAGTGGGCTTAAAGGAGCGGTTCTTAGGTCAAAGTTTGTGGATTTGGAGGTTTTGTGGTCTAGTAAATAATTTTTTATAGTTAGTTGGGATGGTCAGATAGTTTGGAGTACAACTGCTTTGAAAATTTAGCCTAACTGGCTAATTAAGACACCGTAGTAGCCTTGTTTTGTTGGTGTTGGTCGAAAGTGACCTGGTGTGTTTTTGTGATACATTTTTGAAGGATTAAAAGGGTGTCTGAAAAGGTGAGTGGCTTGTTTATTGGAAGTAATATTTGCAAGAAAAGGTGAATAAGTTGGGTTTGTAAACCTACAAGACAAATAGTGAAGTTTGAGGAGAATCACCCTTGATAGGGTTTGGAGAAACAAAGGCTTGGTGTATCAATTGGATTTTTGTTTAGTTGATTGAAGGCCTCCTTGCTCTGCATCATGCTATTGCTTACTATTACGCTTTGATAGATTTTTTCCAACCATCCATAGCTTGTTTGAAAGCACTTGTTTTATAATTTTAGCCTTAGCAGCAAGGTATTGAGTTGATTGATAAAATGCTTTGATAGACATGTATGAAAAATTTCGTAGCATAAACAAGGAAGTGAACTGTTTGAAATAAATGCCTCAAAGAAATTTTGTCCCATGGTGATGGAATTCCATGACAAGCACATTGACACCACATTTCTTTGAGGCATTTTTTCGAACAGTTCAATGCCTTGTCTATGCTATTGCTTATTATTATGCTTTGATAGATTTTTTCCAAGCATCCATCTAGCTTGTTTGGAAGCACCTGTTTTAGGCTTTTAGCCATAGTAGCAAGGTAGTGAACTATTTGATAAAATTATTTGGTAAACATGTATGAAAAATGTGGTAGCATAGACAAGACAGGGAATTTTTTGTAAAAATGACTCAAAGAAACGTGGTCTCATGGTGATGGAATGTCATGTCAATCCATAGCAATTTTCTTGTCATGGCATTCCATCACCATGAGAACACATTTCTTTGAAGAATTTTTTTCAAGAAGATCATTGCCTTGTCTATACTACTGCTTGCTATTATGCTTTTCTGTATTTCTTCAAAGCATCCATAGCTTGTTCGAAAGCACATGTTTGGTACAGGAGCACCATTGGTGCAAAATTGTCAAATTAAGTTCATAAGGTCTAGACTCTAGAAGTTTTGAATTTTATGTTAAAATAAGGACTATAAGACCATTTTGTGATGTAATTTGTCAATATTTAGTCATTTTAGGTGTTTAGGAGTTTTGGTATCTCAAAAATGCAAAAATGGGAAAAGTTATGAAATTATGCAAAAAAACAATATTTTAAACTTGCAATTTTTGAAAGAGAATTCCAATGGTCAAGGCTTTTCAACAAGCCGCTTGAGGAATTTGAGTAGTTATTTTTGAGGTAAAATCATAAATATGTGGAAATGCATCGATGTAAGAGAGATTCTTGAAGTTTTCAAGTGAAATATTAATAGAAACATCACTGATTTTTCCAGATTTCTATATTTTTCCATATAAAACAGACTTGTATGGCTTGTGCATTACTTTTTGGATTCCAAATTGTGGTGGATGGAATTATAGATAGTTTTAAAAATCCTTTGAATCCATTTTGAAGTTTTTATTTTTATTTTTGTGCTTTTTATCATCAATTTAACCAAATGGCCTGAACTTGTACAAGTGAAGGTTTTGAGTCAATAATATGGCTTTTTGACCCATTCCTATTTTTTTAGCCTCTATAACTTGAGTAATGGGTTTGAACTAACAGTAAAAAGGAGTGAGGATGGTGAATTAGAGAAGGGGAGGTCTAGAGGTGAATTGGGTGTGAAGCCTTATGAGTATATTTTGAGTTTTCCTTTCAAAAAGGGAGGTTTTAGAGAGTGAAACTGAGTTTTTGAGTTGGACAGTGTAGATTTATGAGGAATTAAGCATGAGCATGGTGTTTTTGACTTCTTTGAGAAATTAAAAGGTTTTGGGTTGTCCAGGAAGTGCCAATTTCAATAAACCCCTAGTTTGTAGGCACTAAATGAGGGTTTTATGATTTGGGTAGTAAATGATTGAATCACTACAATATAATGGTGAAATTTCAAGTTTTGATAGATATGAAGTGCTTCCCCAAGGTTTCAAGAGTTTTGGAAAAGTTTTGAAGGTGGTCTCTTTGTGAAAGTGGGCTAATTTGAGCCCTAAAAGGTGTGAAAAGCCCGATTTGAGCAATCTGTTAAAAATAAACCTTAGGTGATTGTTTGGTATGTTGTTAAACTCAATAATGGGTCGTTGAAATAGGACTGTTCTTGGTTTGAAAAATAAGAGATTGAGAAAATATACCCGATTTGGTGGGTTTGGAGTGCTACAAGGGGTAGCTTGATTTCGTGAGAGTAAAGAGTTGTGAGGATTTGTGACTTGAGGATTGTGATTAATGATTGGAATTGTGTTTAGTGTGACTGTAGGACCTCCTCTACTACATCAATGTTTTAGGGTTTTAGCCATAGCAGCAAGGCAATTAACTGTTTGATATAATGCTTTGATAGACATGTATGAAAAATGTGGTAGCATAGAAAAGGTAGTTAACTCTTTGAAAAAATGCCTCAAAACAATGATGTCTCATGGTGATGGAATGTCATGAAAATCAAAAGCAATTTGATTTTCATGGAATTCCATCACCATGAGACCACATTTATTTGAGGCATCTTTTGAACTAGTTCACTGCCTTGTCTATGGCTTGTCATGGCATTCCATCACCACATTTATTTGATGCATTTTTTCAAATAGTTCATTGCCTTGTCTATGCTATTGCTTACTATTATAATTTTGATATATTTTTTTGAAGCATCCATAGCTTGTTTGAAATCACTTGTTTTAGCCTTTTAGCCATAGCAACAAGGTAGTGAACTATTTGACAAGATGCTTTGGTAGACATGTATGAAAATGTGGTAACATAGACAAGCTAGTGAACTATTTGAAAAACTACCTCAAAGAAATTTGGTCTCATAGAATGCCATGATAAGAAAATGCATTTGGTAGCTACTCATAGTTATTAGTTATGCAATGTGAAGAAATTGCATAACTGCTTAGGTTGACTTTGCACAAAGTATATTGTAATTGAAATTTTGTTATGTATTAACATCTAGTTATTAGTTATGCAAACTAAAGTAATGCTTTGACTTTGAAAGATGTGCAATGCAATGTAATCAACATTATGAATATAAACTACAAAAATCCATTTTTTACAATTTATTAGTTAAAATATTTATTTTATTTTCTCTCTATATCTCTATATGCTATGGAAATACCTTTCAATTTTTTTAAAAAAAGTTTTTATCTCTTGTTCTATAATTTTTCCTGATTTTTTCAAAAACTCTTATACTTTTGGTTTGTCAAATTTTCCCCAAAAGATTTTTGCTGCTATGCATTGGAAGCATGAAGCATACATGTGAATACACACAATATAGGCGAATTATACATGTGAATAAGTGAGGCACAAGTAATTGAAGCATTCCAAAGGATACAAACCACTGCAAATGGAGCTTATTTACACAATACGCTTTAGATGGGGCTTATTGAGCATTCGAAAATAATTAATTAAGCATTAGATGTAAAAAAAATCCATGCCTACAACATTCAAGCATAGAATTTACACGATACACATGATAACATCATTCAAGAATGGAAATAGCAAAATAATATTTTCTTTAATAAAAAAGCCGAAAGTCTATACAATGATATATATTGATAAAAGTATACACAATATATCCAAAAAAACCATATAGGCTTAGTACAAAGAAGCCATATGGACATAAAATGTCATGTATATATTGATAGTACAAAACATATGTTCCAAAATGCCACATAGGCATACAACAAACAACCCTAATACATATTCATTTCCCTCTAGCGGAAGGAAATAGATCCCATGTTTCCTTTGAAATTCATCTGGATGGAGTGACTATTGCTTCTCTTGTCTTTCGAACATGCTTGCTAGTCCTCCTCTCTTCACTTTGGACCTTCAACTGATACAATAAAAAGTAAAGATGTTAATACATAGAAATTGAGTTGTGGAATGGCATTAAAAAAAAAAAAAAATCACTTACACATACATATAGTCATCATGCACATTTATACCATCACCACATCCATGATTTGGAGTGACAACCACCTGTAGCAACCATCAAGATAGAAATTAAAGTACATAAAAGTATCGTGAAATTTTTCTATAATAGACCATAAAATAGAAAATATAATGTCGAATCGACTAATCTATTGCATACCTCTCTCAATGGATTAGAATTGGCTATTGTTGCAGCAAATCCATGGTCCATTGTGCCACCAACATCACCAGGGTTGTCTGATGTCAACAACTGCAAATGAAACAATATCTTAGGTATCATGCTGATATAAAGACCAAGAGGGGATAATGGAACATAAGGTGAAATAAGAGAGGGTAATGGGATGGGAATAGAAGGGATTAATGGAACATAGGATGGACTAGTATAGATTGATGGGATGGGCTAGGATGGGATAACAAAATATAGGGTGGACAATTAGAGGTTAATGGGATGCGATAACTAAGGAATAATGCAACATAGGGTGAATTAGGAGGTGTCTAGGGTTTGACTATAGTATACGAAGTGCGAACTTGACCTATGTGTAGCAATAATAGAGAAGAGTTATCTAGGATGAAATGTGGATAAATATGGTATAACATAGGACGATATAAAGGAACATAGGGTGGAACATAGGGGATCATGGAACATCTAGGGTGAAATAATAATGGGTAAAATAAGATGGGAGTAGAAGGACATAATGACACATAGCATGGACTAGAAGATATTAGTGGGATGGCCTCGGAGGGGATCATGGAAAATAGGGTGAAATATTAAATGTTAATGGTATGGGATTAGGTAGGAATACAAGAACAAAAAGTGAATTAGTAGAACATAATGTGAAACGATCAAGGAATACAAATGCAATGTTTGTGTTTCTGATCAATTTTTAAGATTTGTATATATCCAAAATTACGAAAACTAGCTAACATAGTTTTACAACACCATTAATGAATAAAGGCTACCCAAGTATAATTTTTTTGAGGATATGAATTGTGAGATGTGGAGGAAGAAGGTGCACCAGGAAACTATTTGAAATCCAAAGCATGTTATGAGACAAACAATCAAATATAACATTCAACTCTTCAAATGCAATAATAATATATTTAATACTAGTTGTATACCTGTGGACTCATCATCTAGAATATATAAGGGTCTATAGGAATAGAGCATGCCTCATGAATAGTCCAACCCTAAAATTTCATCATATCAAAATTCTACTAATTTAGTTATTCTTAAATTTTAAAATATAATTTAATAAACAAAATTAAAATAACTTGCTAAATTTTTCCTAAGTGTCAATGTCGAATGTATCATTCAGAATATCATATGTGAAAGTCACCACCTCTACAACTGATGTAGGCTATGTAGCTGCATCATAAGGAATCTGATAATCGTACATGCAAACAACACCACAAGCGCCACAATGGTGGGGTGGAGCTCGGGGCCTACATGTCTCCTCCACACCAGACTCTACTAGAGGACTCGCACACTATAAAATGGTTTGGGTGAGTGAGTCAATCAACTTCAGCGTGTCCACCTCTACACTATCCTTTACAATGGAAGGAACAAAAGCATGCTCCACCATGGGTCTGGGCAAGGCTCTCGGTGCCAAATGTGGATTACGTCATGCAATAGTTCTATCATGTGTGGAGCCCCCACCTCTACCCTGAAAGTCTAAGATGTCAAAATAGTTTGGCATTTTATTGAGGACAAACTCGCAATAAAGTTTCCTCAAAAAGTATTGTGGCACCTCATGGTTATTGCATGGAGGTTGGTCAAATACCATCCACCACCACTCCCAAAATTTGTTTTTAATTAACTCATGGTGGCACCAATGGATGGGGAACCTCCTGCATGCATGAGAAAAAGTTTCATTGGTTCTCGAGTCTATAAATAGGGCACACAAGTCGGCTTTGCTAATTTTTTGTTTTTTGACATCTGCATATGACAAACCACTAGCATAAAATTGTATCATCCCATGCCTCTTATTTGACCAAAAATTCATTTTCTCACTCATTTCTCCTACATGAGTTACAATTGACTTCAATGATTCAGCAATCCCTCTCCTATAATGGTGGGTTTTGGCATGCTCGGTTAATCTTCCAATTAATTGTTGAATGTCTCTTTTATTGTTTTCAATTTGATTTTGAATATTTCTTGTGTTCCTTGAGGATGCCTATGAATTGATGGAGGGGTGATTGTGAATTCTCAATGTTTCAAGGTTGAGATTCATTCCTTGAGAATTAAAACAAAGTTTTATTATAAAAACCTATTTAAATTTGTATTCTAAATCAAATTCGAAATAAATAGAATAAAAATACATACCTCTTTGCAATCTTTGACCTCTCTGATGTGTTGGCGACATCCTCATGGAAAATGGCAAGCTAAGGATGCAAACAATGGATGAGATTTGGCGAGCATGAGTTGTAGACCTCAAATCCTCCAAGTCAAGCCACAGGTTGAAGAGAAATGAGGGTTTGAAACCTATTTTTGGATTTTATGTTAAGTTTCACATTTGGCACTCACCAAATTTGGCATGTGCCAAATGGCTTATTTTGGCCCTTTTTTGGGAATTTTTTGATTTTGACATCCTAAATTGTGTCACAAATTGGTGCACTTACCCTTAGTGTAAAAGATTGTCCATCCTTCTTAATGGTGTAAGTGTTAGCTCTACCATCATACAATGATTTCCTATCAAATTGTCATGGTCTTCCAAGGAGTAGATGGCAACAATCCATAGGAACAATATCATAAAGCACTTTATCTTTATACCCACCAATATGAAACTCAATAAATGCTTGTTCATTGACCAAAAGAGATTGATTATCATTCAACCAAGATACCCTATAAGGTGTTTCATGAGGATCCTTTACCAACTTCAAAATTTCAACCATTTCACATGACACCATATTATTAGTAGATCCTGAATCTATTACTACCTTGAATACCTTGTTTTTGCACTTGCAAGTGGTCTTGAATAGTCTCCTTCTTTATGTTATCTCCTTCTGCTTGGCTACCTTGAGTAATGTTCTTCTCACCATAAGTGCATCACCAAATTTTGGAACAACATGATTGGATGAACTAGCACTGTCACACACATCCTCTTGCACTATTTGATCTCTCCTTTCATTTCTCCTTTCACCACCACTTGATGTAGAACCTTGCCTTTCAGGACACTTGTATGCTAGGTACCCAAACTCTTGACAATTTTAGCACCTACTTGCAAATGTGTTTGAACTTCTACCTCCACCAAATCTACCTCTTCATCCTCTAAATTCCCCTCTTTGATCAACCGCTAAATCTTTACATTTACTTGTGTCTTCTTGTCCTTAAAAGGTCTACCTTGAAGTAGGGAAGGATCCTCTTCCTCTAACAGCCTTATCTTGTCTCCTTTTCAATTTCTCCTCCACTCTATTGGCCATTTGGAAACATTCTCCCATAGTCTTTGGGTTAGCAAAAACCAATTCATCTTGTATGTTGAATCTCAAACCACCAAGATATCTAGAAACCTTTTCTACTTCATCCTCCATTCTACTAGACCTTATGCTAAGCTTATAAAACTCATTAGTATAAGTCTTAACATCTAACTCTTTTTGCTTCAATCCTTCAAGTTTCTTAAACGATTGAATTTTATAATCCTTAGGTAGAAATTTACCTTTTATCTTTGCCACCATTCTATCCCATGACACTATTTGGGATTTTCCCTTCTTTCTTCTCTCTTCTTGCTCATAATCCCACTACAAAAGTGCATGGCCTTTCAGCTTTTGCTTTGCAATCTTCACCTTTTTTTCAATAGCAACATCTTCACACTCAAAGTAGTTTTCCATGGCTGCAATCCAATCTAGCAATTCATCATCATTTAAACTTCCACCATACATGGGTAACTCAACCTTTACCTGAAGCTTGTCACCTTTAACTTCCTTGAGCAACTTTTCCATCCTCTGGTCTTCTGGATCCAACTCTTCATCCACATCTTCATATTCTTCTTCTTCCTCTTCATCATTTTCATCTTCTACCACCATTCCTCTTCTCTGATTGGTTTCAAGGGATGAAAGTCTAGCCAGCACAACATTATAAGACTCCTACAACTTAGCATGCTTCTCTTTGACCTCTTCAACTCTCTAATAGTAGCATTCCTCTTAGAAGGCATCTTTGCCAACGTTGTCTTTTCAACTTCCAAACTCTTCCAAAATTCAACTTGCAACTTCAACTCTCAAGAGATCTAATCCCTAAGCTCTGATACCAATTGATGTAGAGCTAGGTGGGCCCTTAACTAGTTTGGACAATAGATTCACAACTTGGTTCTCAAATGGCTTCTCAAAACACTCAAAGACTCTTCAATGGTGTAGGTCACCAATGGATCCAACTCACACTAAGGGTCTTAGACCTTCACATGAACTTAAAGAGGAATCTAACAAGATTAAAATCATCATACAAACTCAACATAACTACTCACAAACCACTAGGAACCACAACTTGAGGCAACACCACTCCAAGCCCTTTCAATCTAGTAGCCATTCCCTAGGGGACTATTAGAGATATATTTTTACCTAGAAAACTTGTCAACACTATAACAATAGTTTTGGGTACCCTTTTCTTTGTTCTAAAACATATACCAAAATCAGCATAGACTCTTTTGGAGAACACCCTTCAAACCAACATTTCATTGTTCTAGGCACTAGGCCAATTAGGCCTCTTTTACAAAGAGAGACCTCCCAAAACACTTGAAAAACACTCAAAAAGAGCGGAAAGTCTTTAATTAGGTTACCAAACTTAGGATTTCACAACTTTTAGGGTTCCAATCACTCACCAAGGTGCCAACCCACTAAACCTCACTTTAAGCCACCAAAACTAGGTTTTCCAAGGAGCCTTATTGAAAAACAGTCTTCCCCACCTCTCCAAACTTTGCCAATTGCTCAATTTTTTTTATCTAGGCCTACACACTCTCAAAAGACTCTTTACCAACCTTTTCCAAGGTTAATTAGTCAAACCCTAGGCTAAAACCACCATTCTTTGCATGGAAACAAGGTAATTTACAACCAACACCCTACTATAGACCCTCTAAATAATCTCCCTAAACAAATTAACATATGAAAAAAATTAAGGGAGCCATTCCACTATGTCATAGAAACACACAATAGTTGGAATGGCTTAATTCATCATTATGTACTCTCAAACCCACAAAATTGTTTTACACAGGCAGTTTAGGAAAATTTGACTCAAATTTTAAAATACCTAATGGATTTACACCAAAACCATTCGAGATGGAATAATATTCACCTATTTCATGTTCCAATTCATTTCATAGCCCTTCTATACTTATACGGGCTGTACAAAGGTTTGCAACACAAGAAAAACAGAGAAATCTAGAAATTTTGAGAATATGCATCAAAAACCCTTACCAATGATCCAAAGGCCTTTTTAAACCTTTTAAAACTTCCAAGACTGAACATAACTAATGTTTGAAATTCCTAATTGAAATATGACCATTCATGTTCCTAACCTTGCACTTTTTGCAATTGTTGCATTGACAACTTTTGTCAAGTTTTGCAAATTTTTACATGTTTGCACATGTGACCACAAAATGAATCAAAGACCTTAAAAATGGTCTCAAAATGGCCTTATGATATCCAAAAGGATTAGAAAACTAAAAAACTCAAATCAAGACACCTATTTGCATAGTTTAGACTTGGTGCTTTTGCACCACTACTAGAGGCCTTGCATACTATACAAGGCTTTAAGTGATTGATTTAATAGAGTCCAATGTTTCCACCTCAACACTATCCTTCACAATGGAGGGAACAATCATATTATCCAACATGGGTCTAGCACAGGGTCATGGTGTCAGCTATGAACTACAAGTACTATGGATGAAACAAACATTGAAGGATATAGGAGTGATGTGTGATGAGCCTATTCCTATATTCTATGATAATACAAGTGCAATAAATATATCAAAAAGTCTGGTACTACATTCAAGGAAAAAGAATATATCTATCAGATATCATTTCTTAAGAGAAAAAGTATTGAAGAGTGAAGTCAAGCTTGAATATGTTCCTACAAAGAATAAAATTTCTGATATATTTACTAAGTCTCTTCCTAAGGATACTTTTGAGTATCTCCAGGAGAAGTTGGGGGTTACTTCCCCTCCTTCTTTGAACTAGATGCACATAGAGGTACATCAGTCTAGTGGATGTATAGATTCTTGATTTGTCTGGACTGATGGTTGGGGTCTACTCCTTAGGGGGAATAGGAAGTATCATTGATGTTGTATGATATGTGTGTTTTCATGGCTGCACTCCTAAGGGGGAGTTATCAAAATTTTATATAGCTGAAAAATAATGTAAAAACTTTTCTTTTCCATTACTGTCAAAGGGGGAGAGAGAGTCATGTGAAAAAAGCCTATCTATATCTGAAAAATTTGAAAGGGAGAGAGAATCTTGTAAGGAGAAGAGAGTGTAGGAATGTTCTGTAGGTTGTCTAATCTCAAAAAAAAGGGGAAGAGTGTGTATGTTGTCTCTGGTATTTTTTGACATCATGTTTTTCTATCAATGACAAAGGGGGAGATTGTTGCAAGTATGAATGAGTATGGTGGTGTTGTCACTAATTTTGTCATTGATGTCAAGATATTATAGGTTATTGTAGTGAAAGGAAACATGTGATTGCAGGTGGTGCATGTATAGTTGAGATACTATAGATATGTTGTGAGTACATGGAGCTATCTTTACGGTGTTGTAGGTGTGCTGATATGATGAGTTACCAAGTGCTTCTAAGAAAATTAATAAATAGTGAAGACATAATTGTGTGTGTGCTCAGAATGTGCTCAGGTATGTTCTCTTCATTTATTCTATGTTGATCCTATGATTGTGAAGATTTGTAGTGTTGTTTATGGGAATCTTTGGGTGATATATCCTGGATTATAGCTTATAGTTTAATGAGGAGTGAAATTTGTGTTCACCAGTTTTTGAACTGGTCGAACAGAGTTATTTGTCTGTGGACTGGGAGAAATGTTTCTACTATGTAGTCCTCTACTAGTTTGTTTAAGGTCTTGTGGATCTGCAAGAATGCCTATAATGGTGTTATCTATGTTCTATCAAACATGTTCATTGTTTGGTGCTCTGGAAGACTAGTTCCAAAGTTACTATGTGTATCTGTACAGTTTGAATGGATTGATGGAAAGTTTTCTTTGTATGAAGGTTGTTGCAATTGTTGTGGATGAATCTGAAGGTATCTAAGATGCGTTCCAATGTATGGTGAAGCATGTTGTGTGGTCCACATATTATCTTCTTGTTGTGATGCACGTACTTTAATGTTCTTTGTTTTTTTCATTAGGTTTGATCGACCTGGTGTTTACAAGTTCTATGAAGGATACATATCAATTAAGGAAGCATGTGATTGATCCAAGATGTTTTTTTGGGTCCTAGTTAAGTTTTAATTTGGTCCACTCTTATTCTTATCCACTGTGGGAATGTTGAGTCGCCGACCTAATTTAAATTTGTAAAATAAAGAGTGTGTAGCCAACCATGGAGAAAGTTTCTAAGATTGAAGATGGTATAAATACAAGGCAAGATGTTAAGGTTTGGAAGCCACAAGTGTGAGAAGTGAGGTAGATGTGAAATATTGTGCGAAAGTGATCTGAGGCAGTGAGAAATTCAATGTGTTAGGCTCCTAAAAGTAGTGAGCTGATAGTGTCTACAATTCTCTAATCAGGCTATGAATGTGTGGAAGTTGTTTTGGTGGATCTTCTGTTGTATTGAGATAATTTTCTCTGTGTAACATTCTTCTTTATATGTTTTTGTATTTGTAGGCAGTGAGCCTCCCATTTGGATAGTGAGTCCTATCTAGATAGTGAGTCCTATCTTGGGTAGTGAGTCTCTTTGTATCTAGTTTTTTAATTAATCTTATATTGTGAGTTAACCCTTACCGTGGTTTTTCCCTCATTGGGTTTTCCAGGTAAATCTAGTGTTTCTTGTTTTTTCTTTTTGTTATTTTAAGTTCATTCTTATACTTAATAATAGATTAAAGTGAATGTGGAATTGTTTAAGATTTATGGTGAATGTGATTAGATACAATTGATTCACCCCCCATCTCAATTGTCTTGTGTGATTCAACAATTGGTATCAGAGCTTTGGTTCCTTGAAGAAGAGATTAATCGCTTGAGGTAGATCTGATGGGGCACAAATTGAAATCCTTGTGTTTGATGAATTTGACTACAATTTTTGGAAAGTGTAGATGAGAGGTTACTTGATATCTCTTGGTTACAAGAATTGGAAAGATATTGAGACAAAATATGTTGAGCTAGCAATTGGTTCTTCTAGATGAGATTTTTGCCTATGAAGAAAATAAAAAAGCAAGGTATGCAATCTACAATTCTTTATCTAAGACTGAGCTGACAAAAGTTATTTCATTAGGCACTACTTATGAAGTCTGGGAAAATTTGAAAGATATCTATGAAGAAAATGATAGAGTCAAATAATCAAAGAAGTTAAAAACTAAGCACAAATATGAGAACTTGAAAATTGAAGAAGGTGAGGACATTGCAAGCTACTTTCAAAGGGTTGATATTGCAGTAAATGAAGTCAAAAATCAAGGTGGTACTCTGACAAATGAGGATGTAATGAAGAATATTTTGATGACCCTACCAGTGAGCTACAGTGACAAGGTCTCAACCATTGAGGAAGTATATGATCCAAAGAAATTCACTAAATAACAGCTATTTGGCACCTTGACCGCATTTGAAAAGAGGAAGTTTGGAAAAGAAAAGGAGAAAATAGAAACAACCTTCAAAGCAACAAAGTCAAAATATGATCCAAATATTGAAGGTTCAGAGGAGTTGAAGCAAATTTTACAAGGAATCTAAAGAAAGGTACTAGTAAGTACAAAGGTATGTTACCTTTTAAATGTTTCAGTTGTAGAAATATTGGTCACTATGCTTCAAGATGTCCAAATAGAGCCATACACAAGAAGGGCAAAGACAATAAAGACAAAAAATCCAAGAAATTATATTATGTTAGAGAAGATGCTGGAATTTTTGATGATGAATCTGATATTGAGGGTGATAAAGATGAATGCATGTTTCTAGCCTTAGAGAATAAGTTAGTGTCTACTAACCATGGAAGATGTGCAAGGGAAAGTGGTTTGAAAAACAAGAAGGAAGAGATGGAAGGTACTCTGGTTTTTTCCTTTCATGCTAGACAAGACAAAGACTATTGGGTAATTGACAGTGGCTGCTCAAATCATATGACTGGAGAAAAAAGTAAGGTTACTAAACTTGAAAAGTATGATGGAGGAATAGTCATGTTTGGAGATGATTCTGGTCAAAAATTGTTGGAAAAGGAACAATTAGTTTTGATGGAAAACACAATACCGATGATGTCTATTATGTTAAGGGCTTAAGGAATAACCTATTAAGTGTTGGAAAAATGTGTAGCAAAGGATTCAAGCTTGTGTTTCAGTATAATACCCATGAGATCAAAAAAGAGTCTAGAGCTGTGGTAGTATTTGGAAGAAGAACATATGGAAAAATTTATCAGTTAAGGGTGCTAGTTAGTGTTTTGTGTCTCAAGTTAATGAAAGTCAGCTATGGAACCAGAGGATGGGACATGAAAAATTTTATAATCTAATCAGGATTAGTTCAAGAGAAGTTGTTAGGGATCTGCCAAAAATAACAAAGCCTACCTATGTTGTTTGCAAAAGTTGTCAGTTGGGAAAATAAACAAGTTGCAGCTTTAAAGGAAAAGAACAATCATCTATCAGAATATTAGAATTGATTCATACAAACCTCTATGGTCCTACAAGAATAAGAAGTCTTAATGGTGATAGGTATTTTATGTTTTTCATTGATGATTACTCTAGAACGACATGGGTTACTTTTCTTAGGGAGAAAGATCAAGCTCTAGATAGATTCAAAGTGTTCAAGGCTATGGTAGAGAATGAAGTGAATATGAAAATAAATTTTTTAAGGTCTGACAGAGGTGGAGAATTCACCTCCAATGAGTTTAATATGTTTTGTGAAGATCATGGTATAAATAGGCATCTTTCTGCTCCTAGAACTCCTCAACATAATGGAGTTGTTGAGAGGAAGAACTAGATAGTTCAAGAAGTTGTAAGGACTATGATGAGTGAGGAAAATTTTCCTGAGGTATACTGGAGAGAAAAAATTCACACTATTTTCTATATTCTTAACAAAGTTCGGATCAAAGGCAACAACACAAAGAATCCTTATGAGATG
Source organism: Sequoiadendron giganteum (assembly GCA_007115665.2). Lineage (NCBI taxonomy): Eukaryota > Viridiplantae > Streptophyta > Pinopsida > Cupressales > Cupressaceae > Sequoiadendron > Sequoiadendron giganteum. Next base: position 236,137,937 of record CM021107.1, on the reverse strand, counting down.
TGGTAAGGTAAAATTCCTACTATTAAGTACTTTAAGGTGTTTGGAAGAAAATGTTATATTAAAAGAGATGATGAGAATCTTGGAAAGTTTGATGCAAGATGTGATGAAGGTATTTTTCTTTAATATGCAACCAAAAGAAAAGCGTATAGATGCTACAATAAAATATTGAGAAAGATTGTTGAAAGTGCAAATCTGAAAGTTGATGAAATTATGCACAGTCCAATTGAAATAAGTGAAAATGAACTAGATGAGCCTATTTGTGGACAAGAGAAAGAGAAGGATAAGGGAGAACAAAAAAATTAAAGAAAAAGAGACTTTGGAACCTGCTCCTAAGACTCCAAAATATGTACATAAAAGTCATCTGAAAGAATATATAATTGGAGACAAAGGCAAAGGCAAAGGTGTAACAATAAAAAGCAAAGTGGTAGCAACTGAGGTAAATTTTTGTCTACTTTCCAAGATAGAACCTAAAATAGTGTGTGAAGCATGCAAAGATGAAAATTGGGTTAGAGCAATGAAAGAGGAATTACAACAAATAGAGAAAAATCAGATATGGGAATTGGTTCCTAGATCGGTAAACAAGAATGTAATTGGTACAAAATGGGTATTCAAGAATAAGATGAATGAAGATGGTGAAGCAGTAAGAAAAAAAGAAAGGTTTGTGTGCAAAGGTTATTCATAGCCCGAAGGAATAGACTTTGAGGAGAAATTTTCCCCGATCTCAAGAATGGAGGCTATTCATATGTTTTTGGCATTCTCTACACATAAATATTTCAAGGTTTACTAGATGGATGTTAAGTATGCATTCTTGAATGGAGAATTGGAAGAAGAGGTTTACATGGAAGTACCAGAGGGATTTCAGTTATCAGATCAACCAGATATGGTTTGTAAGTTGAAAAAGGAACTATATGGACTCAAACAGGCTCCTAGAGCATGGTATGCAAGGTTGGACAAGTATTTGACTCAGAAAGGTTCTACAAAGGCTCCTCAAATAGTAATCTTTATTTCAAGATTGAAGGAAAAAAATATTGATAGTAGTAGTGTATGTTGATGATATTATCATTGGAGGAAATGAGGGTATGTGAAAGAAATTTGCAGAGGAGATGCAAAAAGAGTTTGAAATGTCCATGATTGGTGAGTTGAATTTATTCCTTGGAATTCAAGTGAATCAAACTGATAAGGGCAGATCCATTTCACAATCAAAGTATGTTAAAGAATTACTGAAGAAGTTTTGAATGGATAACTCCAAACTGGTCTGTACTCCTATGGTGACTAAATGCAAACTAAGAAAGGATGATGAAACTCCTAAAGTTGATCAAAGCAAGTATAGATCTATGATTGGTGGATTGCTATATCTTACTGCTACTAGACCAGATATCATGCATGCAGTATGTTTGGTTGCCATATTTCAAGAAGAACCAAAAGAAACACATGTTATAGTTGTGAAAAGGATATTCCGAAATCTAAAAGGGACTCTGGATCATGGTTTGTGGTATCGTAAGGATACTGATTTTACTTTAAATGCTTACATAGAGGCAGATTGGTCTGGTTGTGTAGATGATCAAAAGAGTACAAGTGGTGGTGCATTCTTTCTTTGATGTAGGTTGGTTTCATGGTTAAGCAAGGAACATGATTCGGTCTCTTTATCCACTGCTGAGGCTGAGTATATTGCAGAAACATCTTGCTATACATAGGTACTATGGATGAACAAAACATTGAAGGATATAGGAGTGATGTGTGATGAGCCTATCCCTATCTTTTTTGATAATACAAGTACAATAAATATCTCAAATAATCCGCTAATGCATTCAAGGACAAAGCATATATCTATTGGATATCGTTTCTTAAGAGAAATTATTGGAGAATGAAGTCAGGCTTGAATATGTGCCTACAAAGGATCGAGTTGTTGATATATTTACTAAGGATCCTCCTAAGGATACTTTTGAGTATCTTCGGGAGAAGTTGGGGGTTACTGCCCCTCCTCCTTTGAACTAGGTTTACATAGAGGTGCATCAATCTAGTGGATCTACAAATTCATCATTTTTCGGGACTAATGGTTGGGGTTTACTCTTTAGAGCAAGTAGTAAGTATCATTATTGTTTTATGATATGTGTGTTGTCATGGGTGCACTCCTAAGGGGAGTGATCATAAATTTATATGGCTGAAAAATCATGTAACAACTTTTCTTTTCCATTGATGTCAAAGGGGGAGAGAGAGTCATGTGAAAAGTCCTATCTATATCTGAAAAAGTTGAAAGGGAGAGACAATCTTGTAAGGAGAAATAGTGTAGGAATGTTGTGTAGGCTATCTAATCTCAAAAAAATGGGAAGAGTGTTTATGTTTTCTTTGATGGTTTTTCACATCATGTGTTGCCATCAATGATAAAGGGGGAGATTGTTGTAAGTATGAATGAGGATGGTGGTGTTGTCATTGATGTCAACGTAGTACAGGTTGTTTCAGTGAAAGGAAACATGTGATTGTAGGTGGTGCATGTATAGTTGATATACTATAGAGATGTTGTGAGTACATGGATCTATCTTTATGGTGTTGCAGGTGTGCTGATATGATGAGTTACCAAGTTCTTTTGAGAAAATTAATAAATAGTGAAGATAGAATTGTGTGTGCTCAGAATGTGCTCCAGTATGTGCTCTACATTTATTCTGTGTTGATTCTATGCTTTTATGGATATTTAATGTTGTTTATGTGAATCCTTGGGTGATATATCTTGGATTATAGCTTCTAGTTTAATGAAGAGTGAAATTTGTGTTCATCGGTTTGTGAACTGGTCTAATAGAGTTGTTTGTCTGTGGACTGAGAGAAATTTTCATGTTCTACAATCCTCTATAGGTTTGTTTCAGGTCTTGCAGATTTGGACAAAGGCCTATAATGGTGTTAGTTGTGTTCTATCAAAGGTGTTTGTGGTTTGGTGCTCCAGAAGACTAGTTCTAGAGTTATTATGTGTGTCTATATAGTTCGAATGGATTAATGGAAAGTGTTCTTTGTATGAAGGTTGTCATAGTTGTTGCAGATGAATCTTAAGGTATATAATATGTGTTCAAGTGTATGGTGAAGCATGTTATGTGGTTCACATGTTATCTTCTTATTGTGATGCATGAACTTCAATGTTCATTGGTGTTTTCATTAAAATTGGTTGACCTAGTGTTTACACGTTATATGAAGGATAAGTATCAATTAAGGAAGCATGTGATTGATCCAAGATGTTGTTTTGGGTCCTGATTAAGTATTAATTTGGTCCACTCTCATTATTATCCACCATAGGAATGCTGAGTCATCGACCTAATTTGAATTTGTTAAATAAAGAATGTGTAGCCGACCTTGGAGAAAGTTTCTAAGATTGAAGATGGTATAAATACAAGGCAAGATGTTAAGGTTTGCAAGCCATAAGTGTGAGATGTGAGATAGATGCAAAATATTATGCGAAAGTGATATGAGGTAGTGAGAACTTCAATGTGTTAGACTAATAAAAAGCAGTGAGTTGATGGTGTCTACAATTCTTTGATCAGGCTGCAAATGTGTGGAAGTTGTTGTGGTGGATGTTTTGTTGCATTGAGATAATTTTTTCTTTGTAACATTCTTCTTTATATGTTTCTGTATCTGTAAGTAGTGAGCCTCCCATTTGGACAGTGAGTCCTATCTCAGGTAGTGAGCCCTTTGGCAGTGAGCCTCTTTGTATTTGATTTTGCAATTATTATATTGTGAGTTAACCCTCACCATGGTTTTTCCCTCATTGGGTTTTCCACATAAATATGGTGTTTCTTGTTTCTGCTTTCTATTATCTACACTTCATGCTTATACTTAATAATAGATTGAAGTGAATGTGGAATTGTTTAAGATCTATGGTGAATGTGATCAAATATAATTGATTCACCGCCCCTCTTAGTTGTCTTGTACAATTCAACAAAGGGTTTTATAAAATAAAAGGACCAATGGATATGAGAACAAATTTTTTAGGTGTCTATATGTCCCTCATAATTCCACATTTCCACGAAAGGATTGAAACTTGAAATTTTCTAAAGAAAATAATCTTAAACCCCTTGCAAACAAAAAAAATACTACAAAATAACCATAATTTAACATTTAAGAGCACTCTCCATGACCAATGGGAGGAAAGTGAGAAATAGGGGAACCAACAGAAAAATAAAAGACAAGACAATGGTAAGGTCTATATTTTTCCATGGAATTGTAGGATTTTGGGTCTTATAGACACAATGGTAAGGTCTATTTTTCTCCAAAATTTACTTATTAAAATTTAATACTAAAAAAACTCCCAAGTTGAGAAATGGTTTATAAATCTAAAGCTCTCATACAACATGAGAATCACATAATAGAATCAAGCAATTAAGACCACCTACAAAACAAAAAACTACCTTTGAAAAGTGATTAGAAAATAAACTAATGTTAGAATATACAATGAATACATGATACATAATGTATAAGGGAACCTTGCTTATATAGGCAAGGTGAAAGATAAGACAACATAGGATTATGATAAGTATCACAATGATATGGAATGAGACATAAAAAGTAAATGACATAAATGTTACCTAAGTAAAATGAAAAATAATGTGAATGTGACCTAGATGGGAACTAGTTAGGAAATGTAATTTGTTCAAAATAATTTATACTTGCAAAATATTATGTTAAGGGGGGAAAGGAGATCCTAGATCTAGCTAGTAGATTAACTCAGATCAATCCTTGCTTGACTTAAAATTGGAACTCAAACCAGAAAGGGTGCTAGGATTAGCTAACAACCTAAAAGGAGAGAAAATCTACCTTGGGTTTTGTTCCTTTTTTTCCAAGAAAATTAACTAGTTTAATGTGATTTAATTAACCTAATTTATTATGAAAACCTAATTTGAAAACATGAATTATTTTCATAGACAATTTTTTTTTTTGTCAAAATAATTACATATTTAAGAAGGGAAAGTGGAGGTGCACTTGTGACAAAAAATGAGCTTGAAATGGGAAGACAAGGGCAAGGGAACCCTTGTCTAAAAATGGACATTTTTGATGACTCGAATCTTTATTTGTAATCTACACATCTGCATTGTACTTTCACATCCCAAGATTTGTCACTTTTTGGATTTGAACCTATCAAAAATAGAAAAGATAAGGAAAGGGGTGGTTATATAGTAGTTTTCTTAGTCAAATCCCCATTTTAGTATTTCTACCTCCACAAATAGCCAATTTATTGATAAATAAATGTGTGTACTCTAAAATTCTTTAAGTGTGTCTAAGGTGTTAAACACCCAAAATACTAAGTGGGGGGGTGAATCAATATTCCATTAAGCCATTTTGATATAATCCATCCAATTACCAAAATATATTTAACTACGGTGATGAATGAAAGCATGAAAACATCTACAAAAATATATGACACATGAACACCAAGAGTTTTATGTGGAACAACTAAAATGGGAAAAACCACGGTGAAGGTTAGCTCACAATATATTATATCCAGATATAGTATATTATAAAAATTCTCATTGCAAGTGGACTCATTGTCCACTACAAATAAGAAAGAAGAAAGAAGGAGTGGCTACAAAGCCTATTTGAATGAATACAGTAGCATCTCTCATATGCTTGATTACATTTCCAATGAAGTACAAAAATAATCTTCACACTGATCTGAATCAATACTTTGCTCTACTCACAATATACACAACTCTGATTATATTCACATTACACACATGTAGTTGGAACACCATACATGTGTCATCTATTTATCATTCTTTGCATCTCATCTCCTCTCTCTCCAACATCAAGAAAACAATCCACTATATATCCATATCAAGTGTAACTTCAATTAGGTTGGCCTAATTAGAAGTAACACAAAATTTGAACAAGTCATCCTCAAAATTTTATCCATGTCTTGTGCCTTAAATAAATATTCAATTTACCTCCATATAAGTCAGGATGGACCTAATATAAATCTCGCATAAGATAAAGTTGGTTAGTTATCCTCCACAAAGTATTAAACATGTTAGGTCAGGCCCAAATAAGACCTAAACACAAAAGCTTCATCTGTACACATAATACATCACACGTGTAACACAAAAACTCAATCTCATATGTGATTCCCATTTGGTCATCATATAGAAACTTATCTTCGACACAACAGAAAAAATATTCATTCACGAAGTAATGTAGAATCTCCCACACCAACACTATTTAGGAAATGACTGCAATACACAGATTTGAACTCTGTCTTTCATATCTTTTAGGATACTTCACAAAACATCACAAATACTTGAATCTACATTAATTTTATGATTTCAAAGCTACATTTAGAATCATAAAGTGACATCTCTACTTGCAGTGGACTGTGGACCCAAAAATGATGCACTGAACCACTATACTATCAGAGGGAATACTTAGCCAAATTCATGTATAACCATACTTTCCGAACCAACTTGTTTTGTACAAATGTCTTCAAGAATACTTCCAAGCCATGTTAGAATGATCCACAATTATGTTGACATCAATGACAATAGTGGATCATATACAATGTATATATAATGCTCGTGTTGCCAAACTACATCAACAATGGCAAGCTTCCAACAATCTCCCCCTGACTTCAACAACCTCCCTCTTTTTCATTGATGGAAACATGCATACCAAAAATACATTCTCAAAAAACTTCTCTCCCCCTTACACATATCTTTCCTCAAGTATCTTTCCCAAGTATCTTTCTGCGACTCTCAAATGTTTTTCAAATATTTCTCCCCCTTTGAAACCAATGGAAAAGGTTGCACTAGTATCAAAAGACTTTGTATACTCCCCCTAAAAAAAATAACCAAAAAACTTCTACACCTTCTGTATATATGCAAAAAGGATCTGAAAACCAAAAAAAATGTAGAAATGATCAACTTGAAGATGTTGACCGATGAAGCTTTTGGAAGATAACTTTCCACAAAGAGTTTCCTTCTTCCCAATGTTTCCTTACTGCTACAAGAGTTTTATGTTGTAACTTAAGTTCCACTAAGGTTTATTCTCCTTCTTCTGGAGTACTAGGAGTAAGATTTTCCTTTTTAAATCCTATCTATATTGGGAAGGGAACTTGAGACAAGAATATATTTCATCTTCACCAAGTCCCTTAGCTTCCAAAACTGTTTGATTATCTCTTCTTCTCAGCTCTACAAAGTAAGGAATTTGTCATGTATGTTCATTATGGTAGTCCAAGTTTGGTGATCTCTATCTTGCTTGGGATCATAGGTCTTTGATGTGCTACTTATTTGTGCCTCAAATTTCATTGATGGATTTTTTTATGCTTTGTGTGGTGTTCGACCACTTCATACAATGTATAAGTAATGTTTTTTCTTTTTCTTTACATGCTTGTACATCCTTCAAGATTTTTTCAACTTTGGTATGTTCAGATGCACACTTTTATGTGATATCTAGTAATTTTTCCTCTACAATCCTTGCGTCAACTTCTTTTTTAGCTTTTCCTTTTAGTCTAGAGGCATATTCCATGAAGGAATCAACAAATAATTTGAAATTCTCTGTTGCAGGTATGATGTATCAATGCTTATACCAAGGGTCATCTCTTGTAGTGATTTTACTGCTTCATCCAAATTAACATTTTCTTCTACATTAGTAGTTCTATCAATGATCTCATGCTCATGCTGAGTAGCAACCATGTGCATTTCTCCTTCCTCAACAATGTTGATACCAATCTCTTTTTTTCCTTGTGACTTATTTATTGATTCTCCTTGCTATCGAAGGATTATCTGACTTTCCTTTTCACATTTGATCTCCTAGAGCTGCCAGAGGCTTCTACTATACTCATTTCAACTCTAGTTTTATCCATTAACCTTGGTCTATTGGGATCATTTAGAATTATTAGTAATACTTTTGCAGAGACAACAACTTATTCTTTTGACACTTCATAATCCAATTCTGATACCCAAATAGTTCTAGGTTCAATTGCTTCCATAAAGAAAAAATCAATGGAGATAAGAAAGTTAAGGTCTTTTATGTATCTCCTTACCACACTTCTAGGAATTCTCTTTCTTTCACTCGTTTTGTTTTGAAATATTGCAAAGAATGCTGCAAGGGCATTATTTTGAGCATTCATATCACCAAGATTACTCATATAGTTTTCTATTTGATCTGCAATAGGATTTTTGCTTATCCAATTAACTTTCCCAATTGTAGGAACTTCTCTCAAGAAGTAGAATAGAAGACAAATCACCAATGTACCATACCTAAATATATGCTTCTTCATCTTAATTTTCTTCAAGTTCTCTATTATTTTTTGTTGAAGCAACTCATAGAGGTCATAGTTATCCTTGTTCTCAACCATGTCTAGTTCCACATGAACTGGGATGGAAGAGACTGAATTATCTTTATTTGTATAGTAAATCTTTTTTCTAATGAGCATTGTGACATATCTAACTATTAGCTTTCTAATAGGGTCCAATGTGATGGATTTATGATCAAGTGTAGCACCCATTCTTTCCATTGCTTCCTTGTTCTTGATGGATTTTAGGATTAGAACTAGTTCAAAGGAACACCAACCAGTTACCTCTTTAATTGTTTCCTTGGTTATTGTGTGAGGCTCATCAATCCACATGAATTGATCAATAAATTTTTCTTAAGGCCATTATAGTATACTTCTTCTTATTATCAAAATTTAGGAATTCTTCCCATATATTCAATCTCTTCTCATTGAGGACTTTGTATTTTGGATTTAAATCATTCTTAGTTAACTCATCTAACCATAGTTTATTTAATTTTCTTGGAGGGAATTCTTCCATATTTCCATGAATGGATGCCCTAATATTTTCAGTTGGTATAATCCCATATGGAATGTGTAAAAATGCACCTAAGGGATCCTCATCTAAGACTTTGGTGGAATATCTTTTAAACTCTGGTTGTGGTCTCTATGAGACTTCTACAAGTTTTGGTGTCCCCATTGCATTCAAATTACTTTAAAATGATAATTCTGGAAAGCTAGAGTATGTATGAATTGCAAAATACCTTTTATTCTTCTTGTTAAATTAGGGTTTCGATGTTTCATGACTGAGAGATGCTTTGAACTCTTAAATTTTTATTTTTTCTCCTCTATTCTCCTTCAAATGATTTTGATTAAATTAATCTTCCTTAGCAATTTTTCTTTTAACACTCCAATTTGACCTAACCCTACAAAATGCTTCAAACGAAAAATTTGGTAACCTTGAAAACTGTATGCACAAATGATTTATTAAGCTTTGTAAATCTCCATATTAGAGTATTTTTTTCTATAATTTTAACCATAGATTAATCATTTCATTATTCATGACATATCTTTGTGCCATGCTATGAAACCTCATATAAGCAAGGGGGCTATTTTGATTTCCTATTATTTCTCCCCTTAAGACAATGCCTAGGTTCAATTCTCAGAGGAATTATCTACACCAGAGGGTGGTACAAATTTTCCTTATCCTTAGTCTCCTCTTTCTTTCTCCATATATTTTCCATTTCCTTCTTTACTTCATTCGAATCAATCTTTTTGAATGGTTTTTTCTTCCTTACCGGATTTTCCTTTCTTGTGTCTCTACTTCTAAAAAATTTAGCAGTGTTTCCTAGCCTACTACAATTGTTGTATATGACATTTCTTTGAAATTTATTCCTTCCATTCATTCTTAATCTACATTGATTAGCTTTGTGTCCAAATCCATAGCATGTATAATAGTAACCATTGTGAGATTGAATCATTCTACCATTGTTGTGTCCATTCATCATTTGAATTTTGTATTCATTTTCTCTATGTCCAAATTTTTTGCATGTAAAACACTGACCAGTAAAAGGTGGCGCATTTTGATTCATTTTCCTTCTATATTCCATTGTTTAATGTCCATATTTATTGCAAAAATAGAAAAAACCATTGAAATATGAGTACCTTTGAGTATTTGGTTGTTTGATGGGGGGTCTTCTAGCATTTTTTCTTTGATTCTGAAACTTGACATTGTCCTTCTTGTCTTCAGTCTTCTCTAGTTCACTAATCTTCTTTGCATTTGGTGTCTGATCTACTTTTGAGCTTTCTCCTTTTTCAAGTCCCAAACCACCTTTGTATTTAGTTTCTTTATGACATGCGATTAACTCATCAATCATTATAGAGCTTGTCTTGAATTTTTCCTCATGAATTATTTCTTTCTCTAGATCTAATCTCTGATTTACCACCTCTTGTTCAAGTCTTGTGCATTCATCAATCTTTATTTTTACCATTGCATTTAGATATTCCTCAACCTTTTTCTTTTCTTCCACTTGTACTTTCAATCTAGTGAGAATTTTATTTTCTTGCTTCAATTATTCATTAACTTATTTTTTTCTCTAAACTTCTTGATTTTCTCTCTCATTTTTTTGATGCATTCATTTACCTCTTTCATATTTTCTTTTAGATCTGTATTTACATCTCCATCTTTGTTAAGATCTTCAAGAGCAACATTGAGTTCTCCATCTTTGTCAAGCATGCAATCTTCATCTATGTGTTCAATAGCAAGAATCTCTTCTGAAGGAATATGAAAATTTCTATCAGCCATGTGTTCAAACTCCAAGATCTTCCCAAAGTGGTCAAGCTTCTTCTAGGGATCCAAGCTTTGATACCAATTATTGAACACCCACAATACTAAGAGGGGGGTGAATCAATATTCCATTAAACCATTTTGACATAAGCCATCCAATTACCAAAATATATTTTAATGCACTAATGAATGAAAGCATGAAAACATCTACAAAAATATATGAGACATTAGCATGAGGATTTTACATGGAAAACCCAAAATGGGAAAAACCACAGTGAGGGTTAGCTCACAATATATTATATCTAGATAAAGTATATTACAAAAATGCTAACTGTAGGTGGGCTCATGATCTAGTGAACTCACTGTCCAAAAAAAATAAGAAAGAAGAAAAAAGGTGTGGCTACATAACCTATTTGAGTTGTTATAGTAGAATCTCTCATATTCTTGATTACAGTTTCAATGAAGTACAAAAATAATCTTCACATTGATCTGAATCAATACTTTGCTCTACTCACAATCTACACAATTATGATTATATTCACATTACATTCTAGTGTAGGAAAATGCATACCCTTTCATTTTCACACTTGTTTGGGCCCGCCTTGCTTTGATTATCCTTATTTATGTATTAATTGGTCCTATTTTGCATCCACAAGCCTAATAAACTACATCTTTTTATGGCTAATCTTGACAAACTCCAAAGGATAAATGAAAATCTAATGATTCTGGCTTAGTGTCCCTAATTTTTGGGTCAGGAATAAGACACCACCTAGGGAATATTTGTCCCCTAAAGGTCTTAGGACCTTGATTTCAAGCATGCCTTAAATGTGCCCCTTTTTGGAGTTTGTGCCCCAAGTTTTCAAGACTTGGGACTAAGACGCCACCTAGGGTGTCTTACTCCACCTTAAGCATTTATTAGGATTTAATTTCAAATATTGGTAGGATTTAACCTCTTTTAATTAATGAATTCATGTGTCGGATTGTTGTCGTGTCATTTCGGGATATTAAGCATGGATATGTATAAATACAATGTTCATTCACTCATATTGATCCCAAGCATTCAAGTATTCATTCCTAAGGCAAGTTTATGAGATCAAGAGCAATTCATCAAGCATTTGGATCCATCATCAAGATTCAAGCATCATATCAAGGATATTATTGCATCATGTTTGTTGTTGTGCTAACAATTGTCATGTAGGGTTTATGATTCAAACAAGTGTTTCATGCAAGATCTACATCATTCAAGAAGAAGTCAATAACCAAATCCATTGCAGCTCTTTCAAGCATATTTGCAGCACCTTGTTACAATTTTTTGGTGAGTTGCAACATAGTGTTTTTTTCATTCATCATTTCCCTCCATTTCATTCTATTTCGATGTTTAATTACGAAAAAGGGGTTTGACCAAGGAAAACCCCAATTCACTAAAAGTCAACAAGTTTTTCCTATCTTGCATGTTTGTGTTTGTAGATTTAGGTTGAAGACTTGAAGATCATTTGAAGTTGTAAAGTTGCATATAAAAGTTGCCATCTTCATTGAAACTCACCTACATGCCAGATCTAAAAGTTTTAGGACTTGATGCCAGAGAAGAAGGAAGTGCAAACATCAAGCCTCAGGACCATTTTTAGAGATTTTAGAAATTTAGATCAGTACTAAGATGGTAGCAAGGGAATATTAGTCCTACAAGTGGAATTTTGTAGATATTATTTTAGATCCGATTTTGGCATCCAAAGATTTTGCATCTACCCTAAAAAAAACAACAAGACTAATAAGACAGTAAGGGCATCTTAGTCCTCCATAACATATTTTGATAGCTTCTTTGCATTTCTGGAATCCTTATCAAATTTCCAAACTTCCTAGGTACACATACACCATAACTTCTTGTTTCTAATTTCATCATTTACATACTTCATTTAGCTTGCATAACTAGGTTTTGTGAGTTGAATGCTAAGTTGTCTTGTCCAAGCTTTTGCTTGGTGGTGAACCCCTCAAAGCCTAAAAGAACCCCTCCTAGGTCTTCCCTATTGAGAATTGACTCACCCTTTGGGTTGATATTCAATCCAATTTGGGATCTTAGGACATATTTGAATGAAAATAGGAGAATAGTGGTGTTCTATGACCTAGGTTATAAAGCACCCATTTTCTTACTGTTCATTTTGGTGAACCCAACATTTTAGAGCATTCATTTTCTGATTTGGAGTTCATTAAAGTCTTAGATCTAGGTTGCATTCATTCTTGCATTGCATATTTCATTAGTGAAAGTGCATCTAGGGTTTCTCATATTTTCATTAGTGAAAGTGCATATAGGCTGCATTTTTGCTTTCTTGCATCATCTTATCTCATTGAAAAACAGAAAAGTACATTGTCAATCATCCTAATTGCATTTAGGAACATTTTTATTGCATTGAAAATTGAAAAAATTGTATTCAATTACTTGGTATTAGTTACTTTTTCTTGCATTCATTTGCACACTTTTATATTTCTAAACATTAGGCCCCTGGGTAGGCAACATGGGTACACTGTAAACAATTCAGAATTTGTTGTTTTTTTGCAAAAAACTCTTATTGGGACTAAACCACCCTTCCTAGCGTCTTAGTCCCTCTGTGGGTTTTTGGCTCAGAATCTTATCTTTATTGTTTTCTTTCTGTTCTAGTTTCTAGAACCTCAAAATTTTACTACTAGGACAAAGACACCCTTGCTGGCATCTTAGTCCCTATTGACTTTAAAGTTCCAATTTTTAGGGTTTAAATCTGCTTTTATGTGCTCTTGTTTGATGCCATCGATTATCTATTTCAACTGGTTGACTTTCTATTACATGCATTTCATTAAATCTAGCTTAAAGTGGTTCATTTCATGCACTACTCAATTCCAAATTTTCATTTAAAACATTTCATCTTTCAAGTTGTTGTATAGTGCAATCAGTAAACTACCTTATTTCAAATCTAAAAATTGCATTTAAACATCTCACTTTAGGTCATTGAATTTCACTTTATTTACTTTTATATGGTAGCATGTTTTATTTTAAGAGATGTGGCTTTGATATGGTTAAAAATGGATTGTATAAGTACAAAATCCCCTCTTATGAGTTCAATTTAGATTACAACAATGAGGTAATTAAAAAACATGTTATTCATCCTTCTACTATCTTTCATAGCTATGAGAATATCTTAGAGAAAGCGGATCAAACCATTGGCACAATCTTTAATATTATATTTCCTATTGGTGAGGATGGATGATACAAGAGGATGCATGTGTAGATAATCATAAAAGTCATACTTGTTCTTCTCTTGATACCTCTCCTATTAGTGACAAAGGTATCTTTGTGAAAGAAGATACAAGCATTGAGAATCTTGATTTTCCCTATCCTCTTCCCCCTTTTGAAGATATTAGACAACAAGAAGATGAGATCATAGAAACATTTCTAAACATCACCTTACCTAGTCTCCATTCATCCCTTTCTTGTGAGAATGCTTTAGTGAAAGAGGATGATATCATAGATAGCCATGAAAATCAAAATTTACCTTCTCCTTATATCCCTCCTCGATGCAAAGAGAATAGGTTGGTTTTAGAAGAAGCACCCATTGAGAGTCATGAGAATCTTGTTCCTCCCTTCCCTAATTTTCATATCATTTGGAAAGATCTATTTGGTCATCATAGTTTTCCCTCTATTGATGCCTCCCCTACCTATGATGAAGCTATTTTACAAAATCTAACCATGGAATGTGATGAACATCTTACAAGCTCTCCTACTAGGGTATATGGTATAGCACAAGATAATGAGACCTTAGAGAAAAAGGATAAAGTCATGAACAATCATAACAATCAAATAGAGCTTTCTCCTAATATCCCGGCTATTGATGAACAAGAAAATTTAACCATTGATAACTCCCTTACATGCGATGAATTCATCTTGGAGGAACCAACCCTTGAATGCCAATAACACTTGGTTTGTAGTTCTCTTAAAAACTCTCCTACTAAGGAAGATATAATGGTGGAAGACAATGAGAAAATTGACAATAGTAATTCCTTAGATGAAGATGATGAAGTAACATTAGACTCCTCTTCAATAAGAAATCATGAAAAAAAGGATAGGTCTTTTGAGGTTATGCACATTAGATACCCCATTGGAGTACTCTCCCAAGCCTAAACTTATCATTTATCCGCCCTCTCAAAAACAACAACTTCAAAACAAACCCATCCCTATCCTCGAACCACCTAAGAATAATTTTTTTCAACAACTGAGTTATAATACCATTTCTTATACATACAACACTAGAAACAATCCACAACCAAGAAAAAAAACTTCAACATCCCTCCCATTTCCTAATCCTATCTTACCACTGCCTTATTTTCCTTCACAAAGTGGAAAGGATTATGATCTTGTTGAACTTAAGAATACTGCTGCAAAGATATCCCTCTAAGACTTGATTCAAAATTCACCTATCACACTATTCTTCAAAGTGGCCTACAACAATTTCCTATCCCTTCTAATGCGTAATTGAATGCCATAGCATCCATGATTCAAGGACTAAATTCTGACATTGTTTTCCACCACAGTGAACTCCCTCCTTTGGAAGTGAAAAAACAATGTGATTCTTTCATGATCATATCTCAATACAAAATGATAGGGATAAAGCAAACCCTTGTTGACAATAGTTCAGTGTTAAATGTGTATATTACAAACCTTTTAGATAAGCTTGGTGTTGATAAATCAAAAATCCTACCTACCTCTTTATCTATTAATGTCTTTGATAACATGCAAAAACAACCACTTGGTGTAATCACTTTACCTATTAAATATGGAAAGGCCACATTAGAAACACTGATCCATTTTATGCCTCATGATCTTTCATATAATCTTCTTTTAGGCAGACCGTGGATTCATGCAATGAATGGGATGCCTTCCACTATTCATCATAAAATGAAGTATGTCTACAAAAACAAAGTGTACACACTTGTAGCTGACCCTGAACCAAATAGTTGTTTGAACATTGAGGAAAACAAAGAGAATCTTGTAAACACATTGACACCAACTACACAAGTGGAACTCGTGCAAAATGAAGACTAAGAAAAACATATTAAGGAAGTCACAAAGCTATTAGATGATTGGGGTTCCTTATACTTTGAACCTACATTCATGGGAGAATATGAGATCATAAATAAAGACTCTGAAAAAGGAAAATAAAAAGTGGTAATGTCAACATAAAATTTGGATGACCCTTCAAAAGAATCCCCCTCAGCAACTTTAGAAGAAGAAGAAAATTATAGGACAAATTTTAATTAGATAGAATATCAACAACCACTGAATCCTAAAGAAATGAGAAATCTTTATGGAAGAGTTTATGAGCTTATGAAACAACTGGGATATAGTGGAAAATGATGTGGTGCTAGAGAACAAGGTATCTATGTCCCTATAGAGCCTAACATGCAAGAAAAAACTCATGGGCTTAGTTATTGTCCTTTGATAGAAATGAACCCATCAAACAAGCCTTCACTTAATATAAACACTCTAAAAAAATATTCTTCTAAGCTGACTTTAACAATAGTCTATCCTGAATTGATAGAAACTAGTGGTCTTGATTGTTATCCTTTGAAAGAAACAAAAAATCCTGAGTTAGCATTAATTTCATCATGCTAAACACTTACAATTCAAATTTTGTAGATTTTACATCTTCCTTTAAAGAAGAGAACAAAATATCACAATCTAAAGAGTCTTGTGTAGGTATAACAACTAATACTAAGCAAGAGATATCTTTGCCGCAAAATAATGAAAAAGCCTCTACTTTTTATCAGGAAAGTATCTTGTTGAGACTCCTCCAAGATTGTTTGATATCTCTCCCCTTAAGAACATGAAATAAATTTTACTACAAGAGTTCATTTTGTGAATACCATAGAGTTCATGGTCATTCTACTAATGAATGTAAGGCTTTGACAAACAAAATTCAATATCTTAAGGACTATGGTGCTCTCCCTTCGGTTGAATCACCTAGTTCCTCTTTTCATTTTGGCCCATCCTTGTCTTGCACTAAGTGGGGGCAAGGGGTTAGGTAGACTTGTCCTCGTATATCACATGTCGTTGCCTCTTTTGGATAGTTGATCACATTTCATGTACATATAAGAGAAAGCTTGGGATGTGGACAACATGCCTTAAGTTGGCTCGCATGTGATGTAATGACTTATGCATTTTGGGGGAAACCCCTTTCGTTCTCATGGTATAGCTTATTGGAAACATATGACTTGGCATAGGGATTTCCGAATAAGCTCTCATGTATTCTTCTAATTTAAAGCAAATTTTTAGAGCAATGGTGTTAGCAACCATCTTAAAGTGGGCCCATACATCAAAACTCATGTTTCATTGTGTGATTTTCTTTCTTATTGTGATACATTATTTTTTTGGTGGTGTCATTGGGTTTGATTTCCTCCAAGAGTGTGATATTTCTTTGACTTGTCCTCTCTTGGAGACATTAAGCACAATGTTCCCTAAGATGAGACCTTGCATGAACTAAGCAAAATCCCCGTGAACATCCCTCTTTCTTATTGTGTTGCACCTTTGTACCTTATTAAAGTCATGGAGGTATGGCTTTGATATGGTTCCTTGGAGCTCACCTAGTGAACAACTAGCTTCACTATCCCTTGTCAGTGTGCATTTTTGTACCTTATTAAAGCCATGGAGGTATTGATTTTATATGGTCCCTTGGGGATTACCTAGTAAACAACTAGCTTCACTAGCCCTTGTTAGCAAGCATTTTTTTCCTTATCATAGTCATGGGGGTATGGAATTGATATGGACCTCTTGGGGCTCACCTAGTGAACAACTAGCTTGAATAACCCTTGTGAGCATGTACTTTTTTTGCATAGTGGACAATGCGTTCCACTTGTAAAATTTTTTTGGACAAACAACCTAGACCCTGTCCACAACATGTTGGATGACCAGTCGAAGCTTGATCCATTGCATTTTTTATTTTCCTTTTTGTTTTTCCTTTTCCTATCTTTGATGGTGTATGTTTGCAATCTGGTTATGGCTTCATATATCATCCACATGCGTGTTCCTTTGTGAGTACATTGGTCTATGATAGGATCATGATCTTGGGGGCTTGGCCACCCTCTTGATCATTGTCATCCTATCTTACTTTCATTTGTATATTTGAACCCCTCTTGATTGCATGGTTGGCTACTTTAGTGTGATTTTGAAGCAAGTTCATCCTCTCACTAAAGTGGGGGCTAAATGTAGTGTAGGAAAATGCATATCCTTGCATTCTCACACATTTTTGGGCCTTCCTTAATTTTTTTATCCTTATTTATGTCTTAATTGGTCCTATTTTGCATCCACAAGCCTAATAAAGTCCATTTTTTAATGGCTAATCTCGACAAACTCCGAAGGATAAATGATAATTTAATGATTCTAACTGAGTGTCCTTGATTTTTGGGCTAGGAATAAGATGCCACCTAGGGTGTCTTTGTCCCCCAAAGGTCTTGGGACCCTGATTTCAAGTGTGCCTTAAATGGGCCCCTTTTTAGAGTATGTGCCCCAATTTTTCAGGACTTGGGACTAAGATGCCACCTAGGGCATCTTAGTCCCCCTTAAGCTTTTTTCAGGATTTAATTTCAAATATTGGCGGGATTTAGGCTCCTTTAATTAATGAATTCATGTGTCAACTTGTTGTGGTGTAATTTTGGGATATTAAGCATGGATAAGTATAAATACAAGGTTCATTCACTCATTTTGATCCCAAGCATTCAAGTATTCATTCCTTAGGAAATTTTATGAGATCAAGAGAAATTCATCAAGCATTTGAAGAAATCATCGAGATTCAAACATAATATCAAGGATATTTTTGCATCATGTTTGTTGTTGTGCTAACAATTCTAATGTAGGGTTTATGATTCAATCAATTTTTTCATGCAAGATCTACATCATTCAAGGAGTCAAGAACCACATCTATTGTAGCCATTTCAAGAATATTTGTAGCACCTTGTTAGAAGGGTTTTTTGAGTTGCAACATAGTGAGGTAAACCCACAAAAGTGGTTTACAATTCGAGAGAGGAAGGAAAATTTGCAAAAAATGACCCCATGAAAAAAAAATTGGTTTTTGGGGTTTCAAATGAACTTTTGGTTCGAGCGAACCCAAAAGGAGTTTGCTAAGAACCCCCTTCAAGTGAACCCATTTAATGTTGGGTCCCATCATAGGATGCATTTCTTAGAATGAAACACAAAAGAAATTTTTTGGAAAGGAGGGTTCACTCGAACCCTGGTTCGAGCAAACCAAGGTTTGAGAGAACCCTCAAGGGTTTGAGTGAACCCCCCTGGTTCACTCAAACCCCCGTTTTCCCACCTTCTCACCCTCTGGCAACAAAAAACTCTATAATTTTTCCCTTCGAAGCTCAGGTTGAGCATGAAAATGGAGGAGACATCACAAACCCAACTTGATGATGGTAGTCCCTAGAATGAGCTATCCAATGAATATAATTTTAATATGTTTTGGTTTTATTATGTATTTTCTTTAGTTTTATTAAAGATAGGTTTTTCACCGAAAATCAAGCTCTTTGTTTTGCACATGTGGAAAAATAGAATATTATAATTTTTTTTGAAAAATATGAGTGCACTAGATATTGAAGTGCTTGATCCAACAAAAAAAATTCTGTTATGCAGTTCGCCTATGTCTGAATTGTAATTGGTTTGAATTCAAAACTTGATTAAGGAAAAAATATTTAATAGAACTCTATGAAACCAATTGGAAGCACTAGATATTGTAGTTACAAATCTTTGAAAAAATTAGAATTTTATCCTTCATGGAAAAAAAGTTGTGTTATACAGTGAGCGTCACTCCTTAAAAATGGTGTTTACTGAAAAAAACTAGTTTTTGAAGATGGAAAAATAAGTGCAATCTAATTCCAATTTTTTTTAAAAAAATATATTTAGAATCTATAGACAAAATGTCACAAATCACTAGTTTGCATCATCTTCAAATTCCTCATGGTTTAGTCACTATAGGTGTCCAAAAGTGAAGATTTAGTTAGAAAAAATCAGTTCAATGTCTAGTTTGGCCAAAATTTGTAAACCAGTATTGTGGGATCACCCAATGTTTTGTTCATTCATCATTTCTCTCCATTTATTTGTATTTCAAGGTTTAATTACCAATAAGGGGTTTGACCAAGGCAAACCCCCATTCACTAACAATCAAAAAGTTTTTCCTCTCTTGCATGTTTGTGTTTGCAAATTTAGGTTAAAGACTTGAAGATCATTTGAAGTTTCAAAGTTGCAAATTTGCATAGAAAAGTTATCATATTCATGGAAACTCATCTACAGGATAGATCCAGAAGTTTCAAGAACTAAGGCCAAAGAAGAAGGAACTGTAGACATCAAGCCTCAGGACCACTTTTGGAGATTTCAAAAATTCAGATCGAGACTAAGACGGTAGCAAGGGCATCTTAGTCCTCCAACTGGAATTTTGAAGATTCTTTTAGATCCGGTTCTAGCATCTGAAAATTTTGCATCTGCCCTAAAAAACAATGGGACTAATAAGATATTAAGGGAATTTTAGTCCTCCATAGCATATTTTGATAGCTTCTTTACATTTTTGAAATCCTTATCACATTTTTAAACTTCCCAGGTATGCGTACAACATAACTTCTTGTTACCTATTTTCATCATTTACATCCTTCATTTAGCTTGCATAACTAGGTTTTGTGAGTTGAATGTTAAGTTTTCTTGTCCAAGATTTTTCTTGGTGGTGAACCCCTCAAAGCTTAAAAGAACCCCTCCTAGGTCTTCCCTATTGAGAATTGATTCACCCTTTGGGTTGATAGTCAATCCAATTTGGGATCTTAAGACATAATTGAATGACCTAAAGAAAATAAGTTGGAATCTCCACCCATATCTATTTTATTTACGGTTCATACAAACATGTAGGTGGAACACCATACATGTCATCTATCACTCATTCTTTGCATCTAACATCCTCTCTCTCCAACATTAAGAAAACAATCCACTATATATATCCATATCAAGTGTAACTTCAATTAGGTCGGCCTAATTAAAAGTAACAAACAAAATTTGAACATGTTGTCCTCAAATATTTTTATCCACATCTCATGACTTAATTCAAAATTCAATTTACCTCCATATAGATTAGGATGGACCTAATATAAATCCCACATAAGATAAAGTTACTTACTTATCCTCCACAAAGTAGTAAACATGTTAGGTTGGCCCCAAATAAGACCTAAGAACAAAAAATTCATATGTACAAACAATGCATCACACGTGCAACACAAAAAAATGATCTCATTTATGATTCCCTTTTGGCCATCATCTGGAAAATTATCTTTGATACCACAACACAAAATATTCATTAATGAAGTAATGTGGAATCTCCCACATCGACACTCTATTTAGAAAATGAGTGCAATACACAGAGTTGAACTTTGTCATTCATATCTTTCAAGATACTTCAAAAAAAATCACATCTTGAATGTACATAAATCTGATGATTTCAAAGATACAATTAAAATCGTAGAGCGACATCTCTACTTGCGGTGGAGTGTGGACCCAAAAACTGATGCATTGATTCACTATACTGTCAGATGAAATACTTAGCCAAATTCTTGAATAACCATACTTTTCAAACTAGCTTGTTCTATACAAATGTCTTCAAGAATACTTCCAAGCCATGCTAGAATGATCCATAATAATGTTGACATCAATGACAACACTGGATCATATACAATGTACATATCATGCTCATGTTTCCAAACTACATCAACAATGACAAGCTTCCAACAATCTCCCCTTGACTTCAACATAAGGTTGTAATGAGCTATGATATGAAAAATAAATGATAAAAACCCTACTCAAGTGTGTTTTAGAGAATTTATAAATGACACAATCATGAAATTTAAGATTGACCCCAAGATAAAGTCAAATACTCAAGGGAAAATCAATATGCTCAAATACCTTAGGGAAGCAAGGAGATCAAAGTGTAAAGATGAGAACACAATGAAAATCAAGTCATCAGGTTCTTGAAATAATCTAAATCTATCCAAAAACCCTAGATTCCAAGTTATCCTTTGATTCACATCGAACTCCAATCATTGTGATAACTTGATGAAAATAAAAAAATACTAGTAAATCTATAAGATAGGATGTCAATTTTGGCAAAACTTCACTGTAATTGTGATTGCATGATTTTTAAAAATAATAATTCATGTTTAAATAGGGAAACATAAGAATAAATTAAAGTGTAGCCAGACTCAGTTAAATTTGAATTTAAGGATTAATTTGTCGCCAAACCTCAAATTGAATTCATGCTAAATAAATTAAATACCAACATAAATTTAGGACTTGATTCATCAGGAAAAAAATATTGGACTAGGGCACGCTTACCCTCTTCCATGTGTTTTTCACACATTAAAGTGTGATCCAATTTTTTAGGGTCTTCTTAATTAGGACTTGTGCAAAAAATTAAGCTTTTTTCAAAGTTAAAAGGGTGTAATGTGATTAAAAAGGCATTTTTAGGGTAGTATTAACATATTCTATTGAGATGGAGGGTAAAGGTCAAGGCTATACCTAAATGTACTAAGGGAGTTGAAAATAAAGAGAACACCAAATAAAGCATGAAATTATTATTTCACCCTTAGGGAGCACAATTTACGACACTAGATTTAGCCCCCACTTTAGCAGTCATATGATACTACGTGAATATGAAAGCTAAAGTACAAAAAAGTAAATTATAACATATGAAAAAAGGATACCCAAAATAATACTATAGAGGATGCAAAACATTTCCAAACAAAAGAAAGAATCCCTTAGCGTAGTAACCTATATAACCACAATATTAGGAATCACACCCTACAAAACCAAATTGTTAGAAATCCAAAATAATCTTGCACACAATAAAAAAATCATTATTCCAAAAACTTCTAAGGAGAATGAAATTTGAGGATAAATGCATGTCCCCTTGTTTTTTAATTCTTTATGCATGTATAAATAGGGTGGCAATCTTTCCACTTTGAACTATTTAGGGTTTTAATAAAAATGCCTTTGGTAGGGTCATTTATAACATAACACCAAGAATAAAAGAATTGGAGAAGAATTAGGATGGAACCAAAATTTCAACACAATAGACAACACAAAAATAAAAGTTTTCAAGCCCAAGTCGTGATGTTTCAATTGAAGAGTGGTCTTAAAGATATGTAAAAAATATGTTTCATTGCTTGTTTATACTATAAAAAGTAAATTATTTTAATTTTTTCACCATTCATTTTGACTTTATAGTGTGAGAGCCTCTTGAGAAGGTCGAATCATTCTTGAGAGAAAATATGTGATAAAAGCAATTATACCATGAACCTAGGAGAGAGGCCCTTAGAGACTACATCACATAGTGTTGCAATTATGAAGGTATTGTCACTGATGCCAACAAGCTTATGTTGTCATTGATGATAGTTGTTCAAAGGTTGAGAAGAGATTGTTGCATTGATTATTTATATTTGTTGTCATCTGTTAAGTTGTTGATGTTAACATCTAGTGTTGCTTTGATAAGCTTCTATTTATGGTTTAGATGTTGGGGGTATTGAGAAAATTGATAAAATAAGGAAATAGGGTGTTTCAGAGGTGTTCTAGTTTTTATTTGCATTTCTTATGGGTTGAAGATCTGCTTTTGTGGTTTGGATATGCTGGTTAGAGGTGTTCAGAGTTTCTATATCCAAAATTTTGTCTTTTAGATTGATGGTTAGAGGAAGTTATGTTCACCAGTGTGTGAACTGGCTTGGCAGCGTTGCTTACAAAGGTGTTTGGGAGAAATGGTTTTGCTCCACGTTTCTTTGTAGTTTCTCTTCAGGTCTTGCGATTCTGAAGGTATGTCAACAATGTTGATCTCTTGACTTTGTTAAGAGGATTTTTGGTTTGGTACTCTGAAAGATTAATTTGAGAGTTGTAGTGTTTGGTAGTGTAGTCTGAATGTACAAGCTATGTACATTCGGAAGGTGTGAGTTATTGCAAAGGAGTTTGATGGATTTTAGGAGGATAGAGGAATATTATAGATCATGAAGAGTCATGGCATGAGGTTCGCAAGCCATTCTTGGATTTGAGGAAGCATGCAATTCAAATTTTAATGGTGTTTTCATGAGTAATGATTGGCTTGGCGTTTACATTACATTCAAAGATGTTCAAGAATTAATGAAGGTGTAGCATGGCATGTGAGAATTGATTTGGGTCCCAATTAAGGTTTTTTTTGGTCCAATTTCATTCCTATCCACCTTAGAAATGTTTAGTGTTGACATAATTTGAATTTATAAAGTGTAGAGGAGAGTGTAGCCAACTTGAAGATGTTTTTCAAGTTGCAGATTATATAATTGAAAAGTGAATTGATGTGAGATGAAGCGTGGAATAGAGTTGAGTGTTGTGATGTGAAATTAAGTACAAAAGTGTGAATTGCAGTACGAGCTATAATGCAAGATTTCTGAATGTAGTGAGCTAAGGTATCTTGATCTCTTGAAGGTTGCTAGTGTTGTTGGAGCTGTTGTGCTAGAATCTTTGTTGCATTGAGCCTGGGCTGCGAGCCTTTCTGGATAGTGTATTCTATTCTAGTAGTCATCCTCCTTGTATTAGTTTTGAAATTACTCAAATTATGATCTAATCCTCACTGTGGTTTTTCCATTCTAGGGGTTTCCACGTAAATCTGGTGTTTTCTTGTGTATGGTGTTGGTTGTTTTGGTTTTTGTTATCTACTTTTTATGTTTAAACATTATAATAGATTAAGGGTTTAATAAATGCATGTGGATCTGATTGTTATCGAAGGTTTTAATGTTCTAATTTGATACAACTGATTCACCCCCCTCTCAATTGTATTGTTCTTTCAAAAATCAGTATTAGAGCAAGGTTCCTTGAAGAAAATCTTGACCACTTGAGGTAGATCTGGATGGCAAAGCAAAAGGAGCTCCCTATGTTTGATGGTACAGACTATTCATTCTAGAAGGTAAATAAGGAAGGCCGTCTGATTTATCTTAGATATGAAGTTGCAAAGGTAGTAAAGACTACTTACACCATGCCTACAAATGGAACGTGCACAAGTGATAAAATCAAGACTAATGAAACAGATGGTAAGGAAAGGTTGGCCCTTTTGACTAGTCTTACAAATATTGAATTAGTGAAAGTTATGAATCTGAAAACTGCTAAAGAAGTTTGGAATAAGCTAGAAAGTATCTTTGAAGGAGATGATAAGGATAAACAAGATAAGTTATAGAATCTAAAGGAAAAATTTGAGACTTTGCAATTTTCTGATGATGAAACAATCACAAGTTACATGTGGAGGGTTAATGAATTGGTAAGTGCAATGCGAGGTCTTGATGCAAAACTCAAAGAACCTACAGTGGTAAATAAAATTCTGAGAACTCTTCCTGATTCTTATAGTGAAAAAGTTTCTACTATTGAGTAATTTTCATATTTTAATACATACACTAGAGATTAGTTGTATGGTACACTAACTACATTTGAAATGAGTAAAATTGGTCTAAATAATGGTGTAAAAGTGGAGACTACTTTCAAGACTAAAAAATCAAAAAAGGTTAAGATCCAGATGGAGATGATCTTGATGATGTGGAAGCTAAATTTGTGAGAAGAATGAAAAAGGGCATTAGTAAGTACGAGGGTAAACTACCTTTCAAGTGCTTTAGTTGTGGAAATATAGGTCACTATGCTTCAAGATGTCCGAACAAAACTATGAACAATAAGAAGGAAAAAAAAGGTAAGATGATCAAGAAAATCTACTATGTTAGAGAAGATATTGGTATAATTGATGATGAATCTTATTATGGAGGTGTTGATAATGAATGTTTGTTCTTGGCTTTAAAAGATGAATCTAGTTCTACTAACTTTGAAAGTTGTGTGAAGGAAAGTGTTTCAGAGAAAAAGGATAAAGCTGGAGGTACCTCAATATCTTCTTTTCATGCTAGACATGATAAGAACTATTGAGTTATTGACAGTGGCTTCTCAAATCACATGACCAGAGACAAAAGTAAGTTTGTTAAAATTGACAATTATGATGGAGGACTTGTTAAATTTGGAGATGATTGAGGTGATAAGATTTGTGGAATAGGTTCAATCAATTTTGATGGAAATCATAACATTCATGATGTTTACTATGTCAAGGGCTTAAGGAATACCCTTTTGAGTGTTGGAGAAATGTGTAGAAAAGGATACAATCTTAAGTTTCAAAATGATGGATGTGAGATCAGAAAAGGGTACAACACTCTAATTGTTGTTGGAAAGAGGATAGATGGAAATATCTATCAGCTCAAAGATGTTGACGGTCATTGCTTTATGACTTAGATTGATGATAGCTAGCTATAGAAAAGAAGAATATGTTACATCAATTTTGATAACCTGGTTAGAACCAGTTCAGTTCAAGCAGCGGGAGATCCATCAAGGATTACAAAGCCTATCAACGTTGTTCACAGAGAATGTCAATTTTGAAAACAAACTATAAGTAATTTCAAGGGAAAAGAAAAATCTTCTATCTAATTGTTGGAATTGGTACACATAGAACTTTGTGGTATGACAAGGGTGAGAAGTCTTCAAGGTGATAGGAACTTGTATTCCCTTAGGACTCCTTAACAAAATGGCATGGTTGAATGGAAAAATAGGACTATTCAAGAAGGTGCAAGGACTATGATGAGAGAAGATAACCTATCGGAAGTCTACTAGAGAGAAGAAATACATACTGTTGTTTATATACTTAGCAAAGTTCAAGAAAAAATTGACATCACACAGAATCCCTATGAATTATGGTATGGAAGGATTCCTACTTTCAAATACTTTAGAGTGTTTGGAAGAAAATTATATATCAAAAGAGATGATGAAAATTTAGGAAAGTTTGATGCAAGGTCTAATGAAGGTATCTTCCTTGGATATTCTACTAAAATAAAATATTTAAGATGTTACAAGAAAAGACTAAGAGTAATGGTTGAAAGTACAAGTGTCAAGGTTGATGAAGACCTACAAAATTCAGTGGTAATAGATGGATATGATTTAGATGAACCTGCTTGCAGAGAAGTAGGAGAAAAAGCTAAAGAAAAAGAAGTGTAGAATGAAGAGAAAGAAGCTTTGGAAAAGACACCTAAGACCCATAGGTATGTACAAATAAATATTCCAAAGAATAGATCATTGGAGATAAACAAAAAGGTGTGTCGACAAGAAGAAGAGTTTCTGAAGCAAAGGTAAATCCATGTTTACTTTCTAAAATTGAACCGAAGATAGTAAGTGAGGCATGCAAATATGAACTTTGGATGAAGGAATGGAAGAACAACTTATGCATAAATTGAGAAGAATTAGACTTGGGAACTTATTCCTAGACCTGAAAACAAAAATATTATTGGGACTGAGTGGGTATTCAAAAACAAGATGAATGAGAATGAAGTAGTAAGAAAAAAGGAAAGGATTGTGTGTAAGGGCTATGCACAGGTTGAAGGAATAGAATTTGAGGAGAAATTTTCTCTAGTGGCTACAATGGAAGTGATTAGAATGTTTTTGGAATTTTCAACACATAAGGAATTTAAAGTTTATCAGATGGATGTGAAGTCTGATTTCTTGAATGGGAAGCTGGAAGAAGTTTACATGGAGCAACTAGAAGGATTTTAATTGTTAGATAAACCTAATATTGTCTACAAAGTGAAGAAGGCATTGTATGGATTGAAGAAAGCTCCCAGAGCTTGGTATGCAAGGTTGTACATATATTTGATACAACAAGGATTCAATAAAGGCATTGTAGATATTAATCTTTACTTTAAAGTTGAGGAAGACCGGAATCTGATAGTGGTAGTATATGATGATGACATAACCTTTGGAGGCAATGAAGCTATGTTTAGGAAGTTTACAGAAGAGATGCAAAAGTGTTTTGAGATGTCTATGTTTTGGGAGATGAATTTCTTCCTTGGGATACAAATAAATCAAACAAATAAAGGCATATTTGTTTCACAATCAAAGTATGTTAAAGAGATGTTGAAGAAGTTTGGAATGGATGATTCCAAATCGATATGTATTCCTATGGTTACTAGTTGCAAACTAAGTAAGGATGATGAATCCCCTAAGGTTGATTAGAGAAAGTATAAATCTATGATTGGTGGACTACTATACCTAACTGCTACTAGACTAGATATCATGCATGCAGTTTGTCTTGTGGCTATATTTCAAGAAGATCCTAAAGAGACACATGTTGCAATAGTAAAGAGGATATTTATATATTTGAAGGGAACTCTGGATTATGGCTTGTGGTATCTTAAAAATACTAATTTCACATTGAGTTATATAGATGTAGATTAGCTTGGTTGGGCATTCTTTCTTGCATGTAGATTGGTATCATGGCTTATCAAGAAAAAAAATTATGTTTCTTTATCTAGTATAGGGGCTGAGTATATTACAACGAAATCTTGCTGCACATAGGTATTATGGATGAGATATACGTTGAAGGATATCAAAGTGGTTTATGATGATCCCATTTCTATCTTTTATGATAATACAAGTGCAATCAATATTTTAAAGAATCCAATGATGCATTCAAGAGAAAATCAGGTATGAATCAGGTATCACTTTTTGAGAGAAAAGGTTGTGGAGAATGAAGTGAAGCTTGAATATGTACCTACAAAGGATCAGATTACTGAAATATTTGCTAAGGCTCTTCCAAAGGATACTTTTGAGTATCTTCAGGAGAAGTTGGGGGTTATTGCCCCTCCTTTGAACTAGACTCATATGGAGATGCATCAGCCTAGTAGATAAATGGATCTATTCCTTGTCTAGACTGATGTTGGTGGCTACCTCTCAAGGGGAGTAGGTAGTGACATTATTGTTGTGTGGAATATATGTTGTCATGGTGTAGATTTTGTTGAGTTGATTGGTGTGTAATCCTAAGGGGGAGTATTCAAAACAGTTGCAAGTATCTTGGTTCTATGTCAAAGGGGGGGAACCATGAAAAATATTTTATCCTTTGCCATAGATGTCAAAGGGGGAGAGAAAAGTCATGTGAAATGTTTGTTTATACAGAGGGAAAATGAGACATGTGACAAAGGAAATTATTAAAGGGATAGAGTGTAATGAGATAATTGTGCAATGGGGAATAAAGAGAAAAGGAAATAAGTATGTTGAGAGCTGTATGTTTTCTTTAATATTTTTTCACATCACATGTTGCCATCGATAATAAAGGGGGAGATTGTTGCAAGTATGAAGATGTTGTCATTGATGACTATTGTTCAGTGGTTGAGAAGAGATTTTTTCTTTAATTACTTGCATTATGTTGTCATCAATTAATTTATTTATGTTAACCTCTGGTATTGCTTTGATAAGCTTCTATTTATGGTTTAGATGTCAAGGATATTGATAAAATTGATAAAATAATGAAATAAGATGTTGTAGAGGTGTTCTAGTGTTACTTCAAATTTATTTTGGGTTGAATATCTTCTTATGTGGTTTGGATATGTTGGTTAGAGGTGTTCATAGTTTCTATATCCAAAAATTTGGCTTCCGGATCAATGGTAAGAGGAATTTATGTTCACCAGTGTGTGAACTGGTTTTGTAGTGTTGCTTATAGAGGTGTTTGTGAGAAAAGTATTTGCTCCACATTTCTCCATAGTTTCTCTTCAAGTCTTGTGATTCTAAAGGTATGTTAATGGTGTTGATCTCTTGCCTATTTCAAAAAGATTTTTGGTTTGGTACTCTGCAAGATGGATTTTAGAGTTGTAGTGTTTGGCAATGTAGTTTAAATGTTCAAGTTGTGTACATTCTGAAGGTGTGAGTTGCTGCAAAGGAGTTTGATGGATTTTAGGAGAATAGAGGAATATTCTAGATAATGATGAAGTGTGGTATGAGGTTCATAATTTTTTCTTGGATTTGAGGAAGCGTGTAGTTCAAATTTTAATGGTGTTTGCATGGGTAATGACTAACTTGGTGTTTACACTACATTCAAAGATATTCATGCATTAATGAAGGCGTAGCATGGCATGTGAGAGTTGATTTGGGTCCCAGTTAAGTTTTTTTTGGTTCACCTTCATTCCTATCCACCATGGGAATATTTAGTGCTGACCTAATTTGGATTTGGAAAGTGTATCTAGTAGAGTGTAGTTGACTTGAAGATGTTTTTCAAGTTGTTCATTGTATAAATGGAAAGTGAATTGATGTGAGATGAAAGTGTGGAATATATTTGAGTGTTGTGATGGAAAATTAAGTGCAAAAGTACAAATTGCAATGTGAGCTATAATGCAAGATTTTTGAATGTAGTGAGATGAGGTATCTTGATCTCTTAAAGGCTACTAGTGTTGTTAGAGTTGTTCTGGTGGAATCTTGGATGCATTAAGATTATATTCTCTATGTAACATTTTATCTTCTTTTCTTCTTTCTCTTCTGATAGTGAGCCTATGTTGTGAGCCTTTCTTGATAGTGTGTCCTATTTTGGTAGTGAGCCTCCTTGTACTAGTTTTATAATTACTTATATTGTGAGCTATTCATCACTGTGGTTTTTCCCTTCTAGGGTTTTCCATGTAAATATGGTGTTCTCTTGTGTATTGTTTTAGTTTCAGTTATTTACTTTTCATGTTTAAACATTAGAACATATTAAGGATTTAATGAATGCATGTGGATCTAATTACTATTGAGGGTTTTAATGTTATAATTTGATACAACTAATTCACCCCCCCTCCCAGTTGTCTTGTTCATTCAACACATAGGGGGTTTTTCCATGAGAGGTAAGTCATATTTTCACTTTCAAAGAATCTAAGAGCTTAATTTCTATTTTTTATAGATTTTTTTGTCAAATATGGGGCACCCCTATCCAAACTAGGCACCTTGGTCTAATGTGGGAATCCTAGTCCAACTTGAGTGACAAGGTCCTGAATGGGAACCATATTTCACTAGGGGCGCCCCTATCTAGGAAATTTAACTTAAAACATGTTGATTTGATTGAAAATTAATTTGATATTATTAAAGGGATTTATGAATGAATGTTTTAATGATTGAAGAGTATCACCACATATGTGAGAGCACTCAGGAGGTCATGTGTATAGAATCTTACATGAGCAAGTTGAGATATTTCCATTACTAGAGGAAGAGAACTATAGATATTTGGGATTATTGTGGGGTTTTACCATGCCAACCATGAGATATCTTGATGCTATGTTTATTTCACTTATGTAGGGATGGGATGTAGACACCTCAACCTTCCATCTTCTAATGGGGAGATGATTGTGACACTATAGGATGCATACATGATTCTATGGTTCTATGGTTACCCATATGGGGTAAGAATGTACATCTTGAGAAGGGGAGGACATCAGATGATTTCCTAGTCAATTAGATGTATTACATTGGATAATCTATACCATAGGATGGAAAGGATCAAATATATCTACAATGGCTACTATATGGTGATGTAGATATCCCCCTCATAAGTTGTATTTTGATTGTGACCATAGCACTTGTAGTAGCACCTGATGGGAAAGGTACACACCTTCATGGGGGTCTTTTAAAAACCGTTCATGTGATAGAGGGTGATCACACCATGTTTTCTTGGGGGTGAAGCATGTTGGCCCACCTTTACCATGATCTAGTTCGTTATATATATTGTGAGGCACAAAGTTTGATGACATGCACTTTCCTCTAAGTATGTACATTCAAGAACATCACTTTTATGTGGTGTGTAGGGTATTCAATAGAGACAACATGGACACTGCACCAATCATACACTTATCCTTTTAAGAGGCGTTGGTAGTTTGGTGATTTACTATATTGTTGAGTGGTGTTTGATTGATTACAAGCTAGATACCTGACATGGAGGCCATATAGGAATCTACAATCTTGGATAGGCTTGCCTCGACATATAGTGAGGATGCAACACAGTTGGTTTTTCATTATTCAATATGAGTATATTGTTATGCCTTTCTACTACGATTGAGTGATTTGATAGTTTGGTTGACCTTAAAGATTCCCTATTACCTGATTGACCTATATTCGATTAGCTTGTAGTGGTCCTAGACCCAAATTTATGGCTCAATCAACCATCATGGATGTCACCTTGAGTGACTTCAATTATGAGGAGATAGATGCCCATCTCTTTTCTAGCAAAGATGATGTTAGAATGAGCATTTCATATACAACATGGTGGAGCACCACCTATCTAGATCATGTATTTCCTATTGACCATCCCATTGACAATTTGAGGGCATGAATATGATGTAGTATGGATTCCAAGGAGGAGGAGATAAAAAATGATGGTGGTATTGTGAGAGGTGGTGATGAGTAGGATCAACTATTAGAAACACCAAGAGGAGATCCAAGGGA
Organism: Sequoiadendron giganteum; assembly: GCA_007115665.2. NCBI lineage: Eukaryota > Viridiplantae > Streptophyta > Pinopsida > Cupressales > Cupressaceae > Sequoiadendron > Sequoiadendron giganteum. The sequence continues at coordinate 236,106,098 of CM021107.1, read as the reverse complement.
GTAGGAGGAGTCCGATGATACTCTTAAGTAGAGGCATACATCTTATCCTCATGTATGACAAGTACTTCCTACTATAGGTGAGTGAGTGAGTGTCCATGAGCATGAGGAGATGATAAAATTAGATTCTACCATTCCCCCAACATCGTGAGTGACTCTAGATGTATCCACAGTTACTACACCCATATATCCTCACTAGTGAGTTGGTGATCTAAGTGAGATGATATATCTGTTTGTTATGCTTTAGCATACTAGATGTTGTACTCTATTTATTTTTATTTTTATCTATATGATGAGATTCTTGATTCAATGCTTTATTTTTTATTTTTAGTTGGTACTCGGGATTATATCAACTATATGAGTCAAGTCATGGTAGAGGTTATCCTCAATGTACAAATTTAGTAGCTAGCATAGGCCAATTATAGACCACAACAAACCACATGAAAATATATAGAGATATTCAAGACTATGTCATGACTGAGAGCTGCATATGAGGAGGTAATAACAAAGAGAGATTGAGCCCTAGTTGATCTTTAGGAGTCAAGAGAAAGAGCATCATCTTCTACCAATCACTCTTAGATTATCGTACAAGTAGAGTTAGATAGATTGCAAGATAAGATAGATCAACTAAAAAATAATACACAAATATGCAAGAGGTAGCCACAAATCCTAGAGGTGAGATTAGGGGTCTAAAAGCATAGAGTAGCTCTAATATTTACTCATGATTTATTGTTTCATGCCAAGCACAACCACTAGGCCTTGAGGGATCTGATAGCCACAAGCCTATAGCTTGATGGCAATATTATGTATGATACAACATATTTTGTTAGAGTGGTGATATGAAAATGTATATGGATACTATTATGTATATATATGAGCATTTTTATTTGAGATGTATGTGTTTATTATATGCTTTAATGTTATTTAAAAGCATGTGATATATTGCTTAAATTAAATGGAATAAATATGTCATAATGTTGATTAATTTACAAGTATGGAAAATTAGATACACTTATTATTTAATAAAAAAATCTTATCAAGATTATTTAATAAATTTGACATTGATCCAATTGATACATGTAATCAATATGTGATTTTGTGATCTAACTAAATAGCCTAGTAAAATTGTTTAATTAAATGTAACATATTTTTTCCTGGTGCACACATATTGAATTAAATGCAATTTATGATTTAATTAAAATTGTAACTAAATGCAATAATGATCTAATTAACATGATACATAATCTACTAAATTGTATGCTAATAAGTATTTATCATTATAAAGAAAATTACTTAAAATTTAATACATACAATTTTTTTTTTTCATGAATGAAGCAATGTAAAAATAAATAGGTAAAAGAATTAACTATCTAATAAAAATGCTTTAAATAATAGCATACCACTCAAAAATGAAAGGAGATTAATTTAAGCATTAATTCTATGAAAATACATAGTATTAATATTTTTTTGAGAGGTGTACTACACATTGTAGAGAGCTTCTATGAGCTTGATCCATAGACTTCTATGGTGATGTAAGGTCGTAACCAATCTAGACTAAACTTTCCCTTTCCCCTAGTGTTGTGTTCACATTGCGTTGATTTCCATAAAGCACCAAGTCACCGACCTTGAATGAATGACGAATGACACACTCATTGTAGTTTTATCAAAGACATTTTGATAAGCTTGTAGATGTTTGAGAGAATGTATACACTATTCATCGAGCATCTCAAGTTGTTGAAGTCATTGTTCTCTATAAGAATGTCATCTAGGATGATATTGCAAGAAATTTTTAATGAAGGAATTTATAACTCCAAAGACATGATCACATCGGCACCATATAAAACTTTGTATGAGGTGGTACTCATAGTCACAATTTTTTTTTTTGGAAGCCCATAATGCCTAAGAGAGTTGAGTATGCCAATATTTACTGTGTATTTTGATAGTTTTTCTTAATATTTTTTCAATTGTTTTTTAGAAGATTTCACTTGACCATTTGATTGAGGATAATGTAGTGTTGAGAAGTTATGTTGGATGTGAAAATTTTCAAGGAACTTATTCACTTATTTTCTCTTTAATGATTCACCATTATTAGAAACAAAAGCGGAAGGAAGACCAAATTGTGAAACAATATAATGAAGGATAAAGCAAGAGATAACTTCAATTGTTGTGGATTGAAGTGGAATCACTTCCACCCATCTTTTGAAGTAATATATATCTATGATAATAAAAGGTATACCCTTGGGAAGGATGAATTTTTTTCCAATAAGATCTAACCTCCACATAGAAAATGGCCAAGGACAAATTTGGGCATGAAGTTCTTGGCTAGGAGCATGAATCAAATAATTATTTTTTGACATTGAGGGCACCTTTTGACGAAGGAAAAATATTTTTTTTCCATAATTTTCCAATATTAACCAATACAAAGTAAATTATGAACCAAAGATCGACTACCAAAATTTCCTCCATAGGCAATTAAATGGGCCTCTTGAAGGGAAATGAGGATCTCTAATTTGCTAAGACAGTGAAGAAAAATAAAGTTATATACTCTTTAATATAAGATGTTAGATAAAATGATATATCATGCTACAAGATTTTGAATGTGATTTTGATTGTTTTTGGATGAAGGGTTATGAAGGTACCATCATGCAAATATTGAAATATATGGGAGTACCATTCATCTGAATCAATATTATGAAAAAATCAATATCATTAGGATTTTCAGAGATTTATGGGGAAGAGAGGTTATGAATGGTAAACTTGAAGTCCATAGATGAATTTTCAATGGATATAAGAGAAGCAACACTCACCATTTCATCTACATTTTGATTATCTTTATGAGGAATATTGTCAATGGTGTATGAAGAAAAATATTTTGATGTTGATGAGGCCAAGTCATGATATTGAGATAATTTATCTTGTTTCTTTATAGGATCCATTAATTTTTCTTATGATCAATTGAGAATCTCTGAAAATATTAATATGTTGGATATTAGGAGATAATGTTACACACAAACCATAAATAAGAGCTTCATATTCTATGATTTTTTTAGTGCATAGGAAATTTAGATGGTAAGATAGGGGAATTGGCTTGCTTGAAGGGGTTATTAGTATAAAACTAGAATTGTAGCTAGTTCAATACCTAAAACCATCAAAGAAAAAATCCCATGTCTTATCAAATTCTAATGATAGGACATGATTATTGAGAAACAACTCTTGATTTGGTAAAGCAAGTGGTGAAGGAGCATCATCTGAGTGGCTAGTCAATACTTGACCCTTAATTTTATTTTATGAGATAAACTTAAGGCCAAATTCTATTAACAACATTACCCATTTAGCAATATGTCCTAATAAATAATTTTTGGGAAAAGTATGTTTTAATGGATCAAATTTTACAATGACATGGATTTTAGTGTTTAGAATATAATGTCTCAACTTATGTGTGGCAAATGTAAGAGCTAGAAATTGTTTCTCTATTGCATTATATTGAACCTCATAATTGATTAAAGTACTATAGTATATATAAAATTATTTACTATCATCATCATGTTGTTCTAATAATGTTGTGAGAGAATTAGATAAAGAATAAGTATAAAGAAGAAAAGGGTATCTTGAGATAGTTGGTTGTAAAATAGGAGGATTAACCAAGAATTGTTTTAAATTATCAAAGGCTTTTTGATAATCCCCATTCCATAAAAAATGATAATCTTTCTTAATGAGTTGGTTGAAAGGAAGATTTCGATCCACTAGTAATGAGACAAACTGATGATTAGCATGAATCTTCTCTTGTAAGCTATGAAGTTGAGAAATATTTTTGGGAGGTGGCATATTAAGTATAGCATCAAATTTCTTTATCTCCACCTCAATACCTTGATGTGACATGATAAACCCTAATAATTTACCATTATCCACACTGAAAACAAATTTATGAGGATTTAAGAACATGTTATAATTATGGATTCACTCAAATATTTGATAAAGGGTTTTGATGTGATCCTCACATGAGATAGACTTAGCCACGATACCATCAATGTAGTCCTCTAAGATATTATGAATAAATTCATGAAAAATTAATGTTATAGAATATTGATATGTTTCTATAGAATTCTTTAACTCAAACAACATGACCAAGCAATAAAATTTTCCCCAAGATGTAATAAAATTTGATTTATTGTTATCTTGAGGATTGATGAAAATTTGATTATATCAAAAATCCCCTTCCATAAAGGAGAGTACAAAATGTTCAGCAATAGAGTCCACAACCATATCAATGTTAGGGAGAGGAAATTCATATTTCAAAGAGGCTTTATTAATATCATGAAAATTAATAGACATTCGAATATGATTATTGGGTTTTATGACAACCACAATATTGAATATCCAAGGTGAATAGTCAATAGGGTAGATAAAGCCAGCCTATTAAAGATTCTCAATCTCAAGTTCCTTAACTAATAATGCCACCTTGGGATTCTCTTTATGAATCTTTTGTGCTGCTGGTTTAGCATATTTATGTAATATAATGAACTATGTGTTACTACTTTAGGATCGATATGAGGCATATCAAAATATGAATAGGAAAATAATTCAATAAAATCATGTAAAAAATAGAATGTCCTTATTGTTCATTAGTATCAAGGCACTTTCCAATCAGAATAACCATTTAAAGATTAGATGGGTCCATTGAGACATCAATAGTATCTCCTAAAATAAGTGTACTATGGTTTGGAACCTCAAGGGGATGAGGGAATTCTTGGGGAATTTCTTGAAAAATAAATATATTATTTAATGTACAAGGGTCTTTCCAAAAGTAAGCTTCAAAATTTAAACAATAACAAAATCCATGATCATGGTGATATCAAGGTAAGGTTTCATAAACTACTAAGAACTCCACTAAGGATTAATTGATTGGAAAGATAACTATTGATGTTTATATAGTAGTAGAGTTTGTTTCTATCATTTCATGATGAATTAAATTAAGTGATAATGTAGAAGAATCTATAGATATCATATTAACATTAAGAGAGGGTCTATGAGAGGCTTTGGTGGGTTTTAGAGGGTGATAAACAAGCTTGATCATTGAACCTTGTGAGTTGAGCTCAAGAGGGACCTTGATAACTTGTTCCTTTATACCACAACCATTACCTATATACCCAAATTAGGAAATTATTTTAAATCATCTTTCATAAATATATTCCATTTCTTTAAATGATGGTGGTTTTTCATAAATGATATCACAAAAAGTATATGTATAACTGAAATGAAGGAAAATGGTTGTTTTATGGTTTAGGACATAGAACAACACATCTCACAATCAATCATTCAAAGAAAACCCTAGTCTAAAGTATGCAAAGGAGAAAGAGATCTTGCAATAGGGTTGTCCTAGGGTTTGATTATAAACTAAAGAGGAGTTCGCCACCAATATAGGGATTGGAAAGATTAATGAAATGAAAGACATAATGTTTAAACCCAATGCAATGCAATATTTCACTAAATGACCTAGAAAAGCATGTAAATTAGAACAAAAAGCTGAGAGATGAAAGGTGTACACTTGGAAGTTTCTGAAGAGGACTGGATGAAGACTTGAAATGATGAAAAAACTTAATCTAATGCTGAATAGGAATCATACACCAGACTGGCCAATTTAGTCCCACGTTAGGGTTTCTTGGTAGAAACTAGAATCTGACAAAGATATGACTGAAAATCCTAAAATATGCTATTTTTCCTATACTAGGAATCATACGCTAGAAGTGGCATATCAGTCTAATTAGGGTTTTCTAGAAATTAAATGTTTGATTTTTCTCCTCAATGTTTGCTCTATCCTTACAGGCATATCTGAATCTCTGATTTGTAACCTATAGATGTCTTCCAATGATCTCCAATGCAAGGTGACAACTTTGAAAACTTTCTCCAAATTTTATCTTCAATGTGTCTTCAACCTAGACCTGTAAATCAAACACTAAAGAGAGGGGAAAATGATTTTTTGTTAGTGGAAAGGGGTTTTCCTTGGTCAAACCCTATTTTGGTAATCAAACCTTGAAATCAAATGAAATATGAAAGGAGAATGATGAATGAACAAAATGTAATGTTGCATTAACTCACAAAACCCTAGCAATAAAGTGTTGCAAACATGTATGAAGTGGCTCCAATGGATGTAGATATTGAATCTTGCTTGAATTTAGTAGATCTTGAGTTGAATGCTATCTTGAATCATGAAACCCTACATCATAATTGTTATCTCATAAACAAACATGATGCATAATGACTTTGACATGATGTTTGATACTTGAATAATGCTCTAAAACACTTGATAATCAGCCCTTGAATGCTCTTGAATGCTCTTGTAAACACTTTAATTCTTTTGTGAACTCAAATTTTCTATAAGGATGCTCATTTAACTTGATAGGTGAAAAATGAGTGAAATAACCTTGTATTTATACTTGTTTATGCCAAATCTCTAAAAATTACAACACTACAAGATGACATCAGATCTAGGAGAATAAAATCCCACCAAGAATTTAAATTAAAATTGATCTGGGCCACACGAGACTCATACGCCAGAAGTGGTGTATGAGTCCTATTAGGCTTAACTATGACACACATTTTCAAAAAATGCTTAGAATGACGCAAAATCCAAATTAGGGCTCAAAAACCTAGGTGGGACTCATACGCCCAAGGTGGCGTATGACTCCCAGATCACTAAATCTAGGCCATACAACATAAAAACTTTTGATTGAATGTTGGTTTGTGTCAAGATTATCCTCAAAAAAATGAGTTAAATGAGACTTGTGAATGCAAAATAAGGCCAATTGAAGCATAAAGAATCCCAATTATTTAATAAAACCCTAGAAATGTGTGAGTGTGTTACAAAACTTTACAAAACTCTAAATAAGGCATGAATAAGCTCATTTAGTTATGTGAACCCCAATCCTATACCTACACAAACATGGCAAACAAGCACATTATTATATTGAAATGCAAGTAAGAACAAGGATTCCCCATGAAATCCATCTACAATACTCAAAATATGAAATGAAATGATGAGTAAAACAAGAAACTAAGTTAAATCCTATTCAAGTAATGCAAACACTTAATCCCATGGGGGAATTGGTGCCAATTATGTGTAGAAATTGGCCCTTTCCCAACTCCTTTGTAATCTTGATGATATGATGGAGATTGATCCACTTTTTTTATGAAGAACAAGATGATTCTTTGAGAAAACCTGCAATAAACTAGCTATGGTGATGGAAAATGCTCAAGAAATAGATGAAATTTCTCTAATGTGAAGATAATAACTTTGCTCTCAAATTATGGATGATCAAAATGAGGAAATAAGCCTCTTATTTATAGATTTGATTGAGAAGAGAAGAGGCAAAATGGATGAATATGTGATCATTCAACATCCAATGGCCAAGTGCCACTTGTCAAGATGTGAATGGAGGAAGGTTGTGCACATTTTGATGAAAGTGCCCATAAATGCTATTAGGTGGATTTCAAATTTGTGAAATGACTTGTTGAAGAGGGAAGAAAAATGAATTAAATGCCACTTGGCTCAATGCACAAGGACATGTAATAGGGGAGTGAATGCTTTGTTGGATGTACAAATCCACTTGGAGGGATTTTCAAACTTGGAGGAATATTCCATTAAATATGCCATGTTGAGAGAAAATGCCAATTTTAATAAATCAATTAAATGCATTTTCATGTGCAAGTGGAAAAATCTAGAGAAACTTAAGTGAGTGAGATTAAATTAATCAAGATTTAATTAATCTAATGGGGGATTAGTTGATGTGACTATTTGATTTAGATTTTTAGGTTGAAATATATCAAGATGTGAGGAAAGTGATTTAGGTTTAATTAAATAAAGGATCTGCTTTATTTAATTAGAGAGATGATGATATTAAATTAAACAAAGTTTATTTCATCTGATTTAATAAGGTGACCTTAGGGATTTAATACAATAAAATGAATTATTTAATTAAATAGATATGTAGGGTTAATTAAATTAAATTGATTAATTTAATCAACAAGGAAGAATGACTTAATCAGATAAATAATGATTCATTGAATTAAGAGATGAAAGGTGATGACAAGCTGAGAAGGTGATTCAGGATGAAACGATGTTAGTAATTAGGATCAAGTGTGTCAGTATATTTTCCATGTCTACATTTTGCCCCTCTTTGAAGCAATGCACTTGTTGCATTGGTTCAAAGAATAAATTGTTGTGATCAAAATTCAAAAATTTCTCAATTTTTTAGACACCCCACTGCTGCCCCAGTGAGAAGGATTATACTAGTATATTTCCCCCTCAAGAGATCGAGCATAAATGTTTGAATTTCTGATCGAGATCATGATAAAATGTGAGAGGAGTGGCTCTATTGATCAGAGGATGAAATATAATTCTTTACAAAGATCAGATATTTGACGTAGACAATCTTGATGATGTATAGACAGTCATTGGCCATGTGTATCCTCATGTTAATTTGATACAACACACTAATTTTAGATAGAAATGCTACTAAAGATAGAAGAATAAGAAGAATAAGATGATGAAAGGAGGATCCACTAAGCCTGCGTTATTAATGCTGATGATGATGATTTGCTTACTAGGAGTTGGGATTTTAAAAGGGCCAATTACTTTATGTTTGATAACACACGTAGGTAAAATGCATCAAGGTATAAAGAACCAGGATGGCGTTATACCTAGTGTGATGGACTTTGACTCGACAATCAGATAGGAGTATTCCTATTCACACTTGACATGATGAACTTTATTTAGGATGTAGTTCAGATATTCTAAACATCTTAGACCAAAACATAGAAAAGAAAGCCTTCCTATGTGGTCAATAAGACATCTAGAACACCCTCCCTACAAACAAAACATAGCACACATGACGAAGTTATTTTACAAGAGTATCTAACAAGCACAATAGATAAAAAGATAATGATTGTTGCCCCATTCCTTTTCTCTCTAAATAGTTTTGTTTAGACATCATCGAGAGGTCCTTGGAATGAGGGAAATAAGACAAATCCAAAGCATAGATAAAGTAAACAAGCAATCTAATGCTCTTCATACCGCTAGCCAAGACTAAACTATGGTGATGCCTGATGTTGATGTCCATCGTAGGAAGGTCGCATTCCTAGGACATGTTGTGATTAGGTGATAATGAGATTTTGATTGGATGATAAGCTATTGATACTCCGAGTTGATCAACTTGCTAACTTACTGACATAGACTTAAGACTTTTGACGATTTGGCGTTCACTTTAGAATCTGCTAGACTTGCTTCTGATTACTTCACCAAAGGATGGAAGTGATGATTGATTTATTATGGGTGAGATTATTGTAGGTGAGAGCGAGATGAGACGGGTGCACCATTTTGGGTTTTTTCAAATATTTGGATGTTTTTTGATGTTTTTGAGATGTTTTGAGGCTGTTTTTGGGATTTTGAGATTTTTCAATGTTTTTGGTATTTTCAAGATTTATGACCAAGAAAATAACTTAAAGACCTATCCTAGGGGTCTCGGGAGCTGATCAATAGATTAGCCTTGCCTACGTTATACACATAGAGAGAACGTAGTTCGACTGATGAGATAGATGGGAAAACAGATTGCCATTGCGACAAACACCTAAAGGATTGACCTAAAATGCCTCAAGGGATGATCAAAGATCAACCTTGCCTACGTTCAAGCTCAGAGATGACGTAGTTTGGTTGATGACCCTATTTTTGATTTTTTTGATTTTCGTAACATTTTGGATTTTGATATGATTTGGATGTTGTGGATTTTTTTATTTTAAGGAAGATCACAAGAATATACACAAATCCAATCTGATGCAAGTATAGGAAAATTCCCCTAGTGTGATGTGATGGACTACTTCAATAAAAGTAGGACAAACTGACCTTAGGAATGTGCCAAGTAGTACTAGGGTGGAACATGATACAAACACAAGATCAAGCTATGGTACAGATGCAAACGGATGGTGGAAGGATAGATGGAATGTAATGGATAAGTAAATGCGTGCAGCTAGTTGTGGAGATCCTAGTGGATGGAGAGTGCTTTATTTATGTTTGGCGCCTATTTTCCAGGTTTTCACCAAGGTACTTGTCCAAAGCGCCACCGAAGTGGTTTTCACTAGAGGACGATTTTTTCTTTTTCTGTTTTAATCCTTTTTCTGATTTTTTTGGATTTTTGTATTTTTGTATTTTTTTATTGTCACCAAGATGCCTATTTACCAGGTTTTCATTAGGGTGACCATTTTTTTAGGACATTTTCTGATTTTTTTGTATTTTTTGGTTCTATGCCTTAGAAGATTTTAGGCATAAAACTTTTTGAGATGGGAGTTGTTCATGGGCTCGTACAACGATTTACCTTCTAGTGTTGATAACTGATATGCCCCTGATTTATAGCTTGTCATGATGAGGAAAGGTCCCAACTAGTTGGGCTCAAATTTTCCTTTGCTTTCTGGGTTTGGCACATTCTTCTAGTTCTCCTTTAGCACAAGTTCACCGACTTGGAAGGTCCACCTTCTGATCTTCTTGTTATAGCTCCACTTAATTCAGATCTGATATACCTATAGATAGTTTAAGGAATCCATATGTTGTTCATCTAGTAACTCCAACTCATTCAGTCGTGAGACCCTATATTCTTCATCTGTGATGAGGTTTTGCAGTGATATTCTTAGGGATGGGAGCTCGATCTCAATGGGTAAGATGGTTTCTAATTTGTAGACCAGGGAGAATGGGGTGGCACCTATTGGTGTGTGGATGCTAGTGTGATAGGCCCATAAGGCAGGATTTAGCTACAAATACGAGTCATGACCAGTGTCATTGACTGTCTTCTTAAGGATTTTCAAGATGGTTTTTTTGGTAGCTTATTGTTGGCCATTTCCTTAGGGATAGTACAAAGTGGAAAAGTGATGTTGGATATTGAATTTTTCACATAAGTCATAGACATCCTAGATTTTGAAAGGTGTCCCATTATCTGAGATAATGGCTTGGGGGACATCGTATTGACAAATGAGGTAGTTTAAGATGAACTTGGATAACTGCTTTCCTGTTATTTAGGTGATGCAAATGGCTTCGACCCACTTTGTAAAGTACTCCATGGTGGTGATGATGAATTTGTGGCCATTGGATGAGGTGAGTATGATTTTTTTGATGAGATCGAGCCCCCATTGTGAAAAGAGACAAGGTGTAACAATAGGATGAAGCTCTTGAGTTGGTGCATGAATAAGGTCCTCATGCTGTTGGCACTGCAAACATCTTCTGACAAAGTCATGTGTGTCTCTCTCCATTGTGGGCTAGTAGTATCCAGTTCTCAACAAATTCTTAGCCAAGGTCATACCACTCGAGTGTGATCCATAAATGCTATTGTGTACCTAAATTAATGTTGTTAGGGCTTCCTTAATATTTAGGCAACACAACAGGGTTCCTTCAATGCTTCTATGATAAAGGGTTTCTCCTAGGATGACAAAGCGAGTTGAATTATTGATGAAGGCTCATTTAAGGTTCAGGGTTATATCAGTGGGCAAGACACTTATTCTTAAGTATGTTTAAATGTCATGATACCAGGGATCACTAAGACCAACGAGTTCACACACGAATTCAGACTCTGGTACCTTGAATGCTGGTATGAGAAGCTGATCTACAAGGAATTCTTATGTTGGGACATTGCGTGGGAGTTCCAAGAGTGATCCAACTGTAGCCATTGCATTCACTGCTCTATTGTTTGCTCTAGGTAGTTGTTCAAATGTGATATCAATGAATGACTCTTTGAGGATCTCGACCAACTTCATGTATGGAGTCAGTTTTTCATCCTTTTTCTGATATTTGTTGTTTACTTGATTGATTATGAGCTGAGAATCTCCATATTCCCTTAGATCCATGATCTTCCATTGTATTGCAATCCTTCAGCCTATGATGAGAGCCTCATACTCTGTTATGTTATTTGTGCATGGGAATGATAGCTTGTAAGATTTGGGTATGTAGTCTCCTTGGGAAGTTATGAAGAAAACACCTACTCCTGATCTGTGTTGCATGTAAGATCCATCAAAATACATCTTCCAATGGTCTACCACACTTAGGATAAAATTTGATTTGTTGGGGAATTCTAGAATAAGTGGGTTTTTTGCATATATAGGAGCCTTTGCTAGTTGATCCACAATTTCTTGTCCCTTGATGGCCTTGTGCTCCACATATTCAATGTTGTGTTCTATCAATATCTTGACCCACTTGGCTATCCATCCTATGAGAGTGGCTTTAGAAAGAAGGTGTTTGAGTGGATCTATCTTCACAATTAGCTTTATTTGATGAGCCAACATGTAGTGCCTTAATTTCTGAGCTGCAAACACAACTTCCAGGAAATATTTTTCTATTGGTGTGTAGTTTAGCTCATGCCCTACCATTGTCCTACTGATGTAGTATATTTATCTCTCTCTTCTATTTTCATCATGTTGAGCAAATAGAGCACCAAGAGCTTCCATGGTTGTTGAAATGTATAGGATCAATGGTTTTCCTAGGATTGGTGGAATCAAAATTGGTGGTGTGAGTAAGTATTATTTGGAATTTTGTTAAATGCCTAGTCACATTTGTCATCCCATTTTTATGCTACCCCCTTGTGGAGTAGATGAGAGTATGGGATTTATTTATCTGCTAGTTGCGCTATGAATCTGCAAATGGACTAAAGCCTGCCTTGTAGACCTCTCAACTATTTTAGTGCCCTGGGTGCTTCCATATCAAGAATCGCCTTGACTTTGGCAGGATATACCTATATTTATCTCATTGACACTATATATCCTAGGAGCTTTCCTGATTGTAGCCTGGAGATTCACTTCTTTGCATTGAGTATGACCTTGTATTTTTCCAATCTGTCAAAGATGGAACTCAGGTCTACTATGTGGTCCTGTCTTTTCCTTGATTTAACCAATATTTCATCCACACAATCTTCCACATTATTATGAATCATGTCATGAAAGATTAGTGTCATGGCTCTCTAATAAGTTGCTCCTACATTCTTCAGCCCAAATGACATTATGTTCCAGCAATAGGTTCCCCACGAACATGTGAATGTTGTCTTATGTTGATCCTCCTTTGCTATCAGGATTTGGTTGTATCCTGAGAAACCATGCATTAGTGACAGCATCTCATGTCTGACCATCATATCCACTATAATTTCAATGTTGAGTAGTGGAAATTCATCCTTAGGACACAATTTGTTTAAGTCTCTAAAATCAGTGCAGATGCGGATGCCCCCATTTGGTTTCAAAATATGTACAATATTAGACACCCACTCCGGATAGTCAATCAGGCATATGAATCCCACATGCAAGAGCTTCTATAGTTCCACTTTGACTAGCAAGGCTATTTGGGGGTGCATCTTTCTTAGCTTCTATCGTACTATCTTTGCCCTTGGATACACAACTAAATGATGAACTACCACCTCAGGATCAAGACCCGAAATGCCTACATAACTCCATAAAAAGTTCAAATTTCTTTCTCATAGGAATTCTGCTAAGAGTTTTTGTTCTTTTGTGAGAAGTGATTCAACAAAGAACGTGACGTGAGGTGTTGCTTCTATTCCCAAATTAATGGGGTTACACTGTTCTGCTAGAACTGTTGATTTTTCTTAATGAAGCGCAGTGAGGGGAAGATTTAATCCTTGATCCTATGGCACCGCAGAGAGGTTTTCATCATTGGATGCATCCTTTATTTTTACTATTTTATGGTCAGAGAGTGCCATAGTGTGGTTTTCACTCAAAGACCTTGAGCTTATTCTCATTCTTTTGTTTTTGCAATTGAAGGACTCAATCGTCTCCCCGTAATATGCCTATGTGTTCAGTGTGATGTCAAATCCCACCTTATGATCTTCACATGGTAGTGTATCCCTTAGTCCAATGAATTATGAGAGCACCTCATCATTTTCGAACGTGTCTAGAATCGGTGGCCCTCGTTGGTCATAATCGATAAGTTGTGGGTAGACCAGGTTTATTTTATGAGTTTGGTGGTTTGACTCAAAGGATAAGGTACTAATCATGAGTAGGGAGGAGTCTTCAAAAAGAATGGGTAAGCCAGTTCTAGTACCCTCATCATCACTACTACTACAAACATCGGTTATGTCAAAGGTAAAGTTGTCTAGGGGTAGACCTGTGCATAATGGTAACTGTAGGGCAGTTGCTGATAACTGAGGGGGAGTCTTGACTATGTTAATTGGGGGACCTCATCCATGTATGGCTATACTCAGAGGGGTACATCTGAGGCCAAGATTCCTCATATGCCTTTCAAGAATAATTGGTTCCAATCGACCATCGTTGTTCTTTCCAAGACTTTCATTTCTGTTATAGCCCATCCCAAGAATCATTTCTAGTCCTTTGCTTCTTTCATCCATAAAAAGATTTGGCATGGGAATTTTGTCTTGGTATAGTGAACTTGAAGTGTCTCCTTCATCTGTGGTCTCCCGAATTAGATCTCCCCAACATCAAAATCTAGAGGGGTCTTCCCTTAAAGTGTGGATAGGCATTTCAACTGGTTGGGGTTGTCCATGTGACCTAGGAGATTGAGGTAACTCTCCTATGAAAAAATCATTTTTCTTCATTCTATGTTCCCCACACCCATTGTCTTGGATCATAAGCTTGATGTCAGATATGTCAGGGATGGAGGGTGTCTCTATCATAGAAGTGGAGGTGAGGTTAGATGGGTGTATATATGGAGTGGATGGGCCTTCATCGTTCTTTGGCACTTGGGGAACTTTGTAGAACTTGGCTTCCAGATTCTTCCAATAGGCAAAGGGTTCAGCATCACCATGAATCGTGACCTCTTAATTTTGGTATGAAAATTTGATGCATTGGTGGAATGTTGAGGTGATCATCTTCATCCCGTGGATCCATGGTCATCCCAAGAGGATATTGTAGGGAAAATCAAGGTCGAGGACTTGACATGTGGCTTCCATAGTAGTTGGCCCTACTTGGATTGGGAGTTTGATAATCCCTGGAGACACTCTTTCTTGGTCATCATATGCTCTGATGGTAATGCCTTTGTCTTTGTAAATGGAATCTTCAGAAATCCCCAAATTATTTATGAGCTTTAGTGAATAGATGTTGAGGCCTACACCTCCATCCACCAAGACCCTTTTGACCTTACCTTTGTGCATCGAGACTTGAAGGTGAAGTGCATGGTTGTGAGATGGTTGGGTAGGGAAGTCCTGATCAGAAAAGGTGAGGAGATTTGGAGTGATGATGTTACCAACCATAGCCTGGAATTTTTCTGTATCAAGGTTGGGAGAGATGATGGATGAAGCTAATGCTTTCTCAAGTATTTCCCTATGGACAAGTAAGTTTTTTAGTAACTCCATGATGGAGATCTGAGCAGGGGTTCTCTTTAACTGGTCAAGGACATTGTAACCGTTAGGGATGGATTTTGAGGTGGAGGTCTTAGGTGGCTATGATTCCCCAACAATGGTGACCTTTCCACCGCGTGTGGTGACTCCACAATTAGCGTTGGTTCCCTTAATACTAAAAATAGTGACCAATTCATCAAGGCATTCCACAAGACCCTCATATACATGGTTCACTTTTCCTGACTTCTACTTCCCTTTATGATTTCTTTGATTGTGGTTATGCATCAGATTCATGTATATTTTTAGATCTTGGTTACTAGTTGGTTGTTCCACATTTATGACCTTATCCTTAATGATATCTTGGATGATGTTTTTCATTTTCATGCAATTGGTGGTCATATGCCCCTTGAGCTTATGATAATTGCAAAGGAGATTTATGTTGTACCACGGTGGTTTTGTCATGGGTTCTACATACTTCTCAGAAGTGGAGATTTTGATAAGGTTCTCACTGACCAACTTCTTCATGATATATTCTATTGACTCCCCAAGGGCTGTGAACTTTTTCTTGGGGGGATACTTGTTCTGGGGAGGTGGTCCTCCTTGGTTGTTCAAGTTATTGATTTGATTGTTCAGAGGTGGTAGTTGTGGTAATACCGCATTGGTTTGCACATTGTTGTGGTTGTTATTCTATGGTTGATGATGTCATTGATTATTTTGCTTTAGAGCACTGATGATGACCTTGGCATCGACCACTCCATCATTGGTGACATTCCTATTCTTTGCCCATGTGCGAGGTTTATCATTATAACTAGTGGATGGGTAGTTGTCTTGATGTGCAAGATATGTAGGAGTGCCCCCTCAAGTAGTAAGGGATCTCTAGATGTTGAGTACTTTAGGGATTAGTTGGTCATATGTAGTGATGCACTACATCTTTAGATAAAATGCCAAGTTTTCATCCAGATTATCTATGATAGTGCAAACTAGCTACTCCTCTGGCATGGTCCACTTGCTCTGATTGGCCTTGGATCACCATCACTAAAAGAAGGAGGTGAATAGCTCCCCCTTCCCTTGTTTGAGTGTTGATAATTCCTCGAGACTAACATTCGTGCCCATGTTGAATGCATAGTTCTTGAGGAATGCATCTACGATTTCTTGGAATGTTCTAATGCCTATGGGTAGATGAGAGAAACCCTCCATGGTGGGACCAGTGAGGCTCTGAGTAAATAGTTGCATTAGATATGTATCATCATACGCGACCTCCATGCAATGTACTTGGAACTCCCTGATGTTATTTTTAGGGTTTCCCATCCTATTATATTTATCGAATTTGGGGATGTTGAATCCCTTTGGGAATGGTACCATTGTAAGGCTCCTATGAAAAGGATAGGGACATAGATTGTTGGGTGTGCTTGTTGTTTTCCCTGATTGAAGATCTATCACTTGTTGCGAGAGCAGTTTGATTTGTGTTGTTAAATAATTTTGTGAATCAAGGGGTGGGATGAACATGTTTTGAGGTGTTTTTGGTGTTTGATTGATGGGTGGGTTGTCGGTGGGTGTTTTCTGCAAGATTTTCTATGTGATTAAGGCCTGCTAATATGCTTGCATTTTTTGTACCAATAACGCTTGTTGTTGGTCCTGTTGTTGTTGTTCAAAGAAAGCCTGTTGTTGGTCTTGCTGTTGTTGGTCTAGCTGTTGTTGTGCCAACAAATCTTGTCGTTGGTCTAGCTATCATTGTGCCAATAAAGCTTATTGTTGGGCTTTTTGTTGTGCCTAAAAATCTTGCATGGCTTGTTGATACACTTGTTGATGAATTTCTTATAGTTGTGCCTAGTATTGTGCTTGCACCCATTGAGATCGATGTTGGGCTTGAGATTGAGCTTGTTCTTTTTGGGTTGCTTCTGTAACTTGTGCGGCTTGTGCAACTTGGGGAGCTTGAGTGGCTTGTTGCACCCAATTTGTGGCTAATTGCGCTTGCACTTGTTGGGTAGCCATCTGTGTAGCTTGTTGATTTCATTGAAGGGCCTTTTGATGGGTAGATTGTTGAACTGCTTGTACCCTAGTGATGAATGAGTTCATCATCTTGAGCTTTGGTGGTACTGGTGGAGGATTGGGAATGGTTTTGACCGTGGTGATGAGTGGGATGGTCATGTTGATGATTGGGGTTTGACTGGTGGATGGTGTGATCGATATGTTTGGTCCTTGAGACACCTGAGGAATGGTGGATGTGTTGACCATTGGGGTTTCTTGGATGGTTTCCATCTGCTATTATGATATTGATGGCAAAACAAGAGGTCTCAATATGATGTTTTGATTTCTTTGACTTGGTAAATTGATGGCGGGTAAGGGGGGAAGACCCAACCCAAGAGGTGATACAAATTTTAAAGGTAATGGAGGGAATGATTGTGTATTCCCTTGGAAAATGGATGATTAGGAGGGATTAAAGACTCCCCCTGTTCCAAATGACCCACCTTCTCCTTGTGAAATCATGGGAAGAGAGGTTTGTGTATCCAGTGGACAAATTGGAGTTGCTTGAAATGAGGATTAATCCATATGATTATGGAATGTAAGCGGGACATAAGGGTGTAATGGATTTACCAGGATTGATTGGTTTAGTGCGGTGCTTGTATCCAACCTTCTATTGCTCACAAGGCGATGTTTTTAGAGTTCTTGAAGCATTGCACTTCCCTTGTTAACAACTGGTAGGGTTGAAGTGATAAAGGATATGATTTGTGGGATGCCTTGAGTGATTCTTGGAAGTGATATTGGGGGTATGTTCACAAGAGGTCTTTCAAGAATAGTACTTACGTCACAGTCAGAAGGGAGATTGGCCCCTTCTTTCGCTAACTCAAGTATGTACAGGGAGGGATTGAGTTTCAACAAGGCATTGATGATTCTATGATTCTCAGGATTTCAAACCATTTCAATTATTTCCTCTTGTGTCATTCCCAAGTCATTGTCGGTGACATCCTCTTCTTGACCCTCCTCTTGAGGATTTTGTGATGATAGACGAGAATTGCTTAGAGGATTGCTTGATCCAACAAGATTTATTTTGGGAGTAGTTTGACTTAGATCACTTGAAGTTGATGTTTCCTTGGTGATTTCCATATTCTTCTTGTGTTGTGATCTTGTTTGCACCATAAAAGGGAGATTGATTGATCTAATCTTAGGCACAAAAAGAGAAGAACTAGGATAGATTAAGGATCAAAGTGATGATGAAAATGAAATATGGATGACACAGATGATGAAAAATCTTGAAGAACCTTGGGGAAATTCTAAACATTAGGGCTTGATTTGATTTGATTTGATTTCGATTGAGGATAATTTGACTAAGTGTGTTAAGTCAAACAAAGATAATGAACAAGACCCCAATATTTTCCTCCTAGACCCCAATATTTTGGATTTTATCAAGAGGTAAATTCACTCACAAGGATAATTTGACTAAGTGTGTTAAGTCAAACAAGATGATTTTGATTTTTCCTAAAAGTTTAGCATGATGATGCTTTCAAAGTTCCCAAGAGTTTGTTGGTGAGGTGATTTTTGATTTTTGATGATTGGGAGATGGGTCAGAGTGATGATTTTGATCCTAGACTTGACCTAGATAAAACTCCTTCTTATAAGACCTCGGTTTTGAAAAACATGCCAGACTTCCTATGTGAGAAAAGAAAACCTCTGAAAGAGATTGGGATTTTGCTAATAATCAAACTCATAAAAGTTATGGTTATTTCTTGAAGCTTTCTTGTAGAATTTGTAAACCAACCTTTCTCTTACCTCGTGAAGCCTTGAAAGATACTCTTCATGGTCCTTTGGGCTAAGCTTTTTGAATTTAGGCTTGCGGATTTTGATTTTGCGGGAAATAATTTGAGAGAAAACATGTGTGGGGTCAATTGTCCTTATCTTTGCTTAATGAGTTCCTTTTACCACAAATAATTTCTTGATTAAAATTTCAAACTAAATGTCTATGTCTCAATTCCTTTTCATTCCACAAGGTCCATTATGTGAAAATCAAGGTTTCAAGAGCATAGTCTCCTAGGTTGACTTTATAGACATAAAATTGTGATTAAGTCCAAGTAATTAGAAGCCTCTAAGGATAAAAATCCCTAGGGAAAGCAAGAGCACTTGAATTCGTCAAGGGTATTTTTTCCCTCCAAAGGGTTTGAAATTTTGAAGATCTTGTTGAATGTTTGTTTTCCAATGTTTTAGATCCAAGCAATGTGTTTTCGATTCCAAGAAAATGCACAACCCTAGGATAAAGAGAAAATATTTGTTGGGATCCCACTTGGATAAATCTAGCTATGCATATTCAGTGTGGATGATTAGATGCTTGACCACATAGGATCCCCCTTATAGTGCACTCATTTCTCAGGTCAACCAAGTATCAGTACCCATGAATCTCCCATGGCATACTTTTCATCTCTATAATAGAATCGCATGTATACATGGGGAAGCTTCAAAGGACATGACCTTTTGCACCAACAAATAGTAAAGGATTTTTGCCTTTGCTAAACAAGGGTTTTAATGCAGGAATTCCATTCATGGGGGACTATCCATGTGGTGAGATACCATTGTTTCCCTTCTCGTCGGCATAATCCTTGTGATTCTTGAACTTTCCTCGAGAATCCACACTTATATACTAGTTGGAAGTCGCTTGTCCTTAGCGTGTTCCCGATTGGGTCGTTCCCTTGGGTGATTAATTTTTCCCACAAGGCAGGCCCTCTAAGATAAACAAAAGCAAGAAAGCATATCCTGTAGTTCAATCAACCTTCATTGAAAAAAAAAGGAGAACACTCACAATATGCCACACTCACACTCACAAGATTGGTTCAATTTTTAAGACCCAAATGAAATGTGAAGGAAATTACTTACACAACTTAAGATCACTACCAAGACTTTTGATTCTCAAGATTTCTATAAATTGTGAGAGAAGCACATACTTCTTTTTAGTGATATTACGTTGCACAAGTAATCACAAGACAAGAAAACACTTTTTAATTTTAATCCTTCAAAGCAAAAGTGAATTCCTTTTAAGCACCAAAGGAAATATGAAAATTTCCTTGTTCAATTGTTAATCCTTAAACCAAATCTGGTGAGTTCCTAAAGTTCATTTTAACCCTTTGTTTGCAAAATTGAAGACCTTTGTAGTCTTGATCCTTAGAAGCTCTAACTGTTTAGATTTAAAGCACAATTCCCTCCCATGAAGGGTATCAATTAATGATATCAAATTTCCACAATCCATATCAAATTGTTGCAATGGTTTCTGGTTTAGATTACGTGAGAGTTTTTGCATCAACGTTTCGGATCACCTT
The DNA here is from genome assembly GCA_007115665.2 of Sequoiadendron giganteum. Taxonomy (NCBI): domain Eukaryota; kingdom Viridiplantae; phylum Streptophyta; class Pinopsida; order Cupressales; family Cupressaceae; genus Sequoiadendron; species Sequoiadendron giganteum. Next base: position 236,085,472 of record CM021107.1, on the reverse strand, counting down.
CCATGATCCATCATTAGGATGAAAGACCTTTGTAGTGTTCTTTTTAGAGCCCAAAAGAAATTTAGTGATTCCTAAAAGCATGAAGGTAACAAGTTTCTTACTAAGGAAGATTATGATTTCTCTAAAAGTGTTGAAAAACACTTGGTACATTGTGATGATGATTCCATAATGCAACCTTCAACTTAATTTTCCTAGTTTCTTAACTTGCAAAAATTGACTAAAACCAGAAAACATAGAGACAAAAAATAGGTTAGAATTCCAAAAAGTCAAGATTTAAAAAGCACATGTCAAAATTAAACTAATTTGCACTTTTTAATTTAACCCAGCGGCATTGTTAGCTGGTGCGGTGGAGTTTAGAAACTCGAGTGGTGCAATATAGCACCGCTAATTTCTGATAGCGACACTCTGCAGTCAAATAGAGTCCGCGATTGTGGCTTTGTTTGCACAATGACGCAGTTTGAAATTTGAAAAGCTAGTGGTTGAGTTTGGAAATTTGAATTTTCAGGCAGGAAGAGCTCAGCGGCGGAGTTTCGAACTTCAAGTGGTCTGATATTGTGTGGGTTGATAGTCAGCAATTGAGTTTCCTGGAACTTGCAAAAAGCAAAAAAGCACGAAATTTCTTGAAAAAATGTGATTATATCTTGAGATTTTCCCTCCTTCTAGCGCCAAAATGTGAACCCGAATCCTATACCTGCACAAATATGGAAAACAAGTACATTATTAGATTGAACTACAAGTAAGAACAAGGGTTCCCAATGAAATCCATCTACAATACTCAAAATAGGAAATGAAATGAAGAGTAAAACAAGAAACTAAGTTAAATCCTATTCAGGTAATGCAAATACTTAATCCCGCGGAGGAATTGGTGCCAATTATGTGTAGAAATTGGCCCTTTCCCAACTCCTTTGTAAGCTTGATGATATGATGGAGATTGATCCACATTTTTTATGAAGAAAAAGATGATTCTTTGAGAAAACCTGCAATAACCTAGCTAGGATGATGGAAAATGCACAAGAAATAGATGAAATTGCTCTAATGTGAAGATAATAACTTTTCTCTCAAATTGTGGATGATGAAAATTAGGAAATAAGCCTCTTATTTATAGATATGATTGAGAAAAGAAGAGAAAAAATGGATGAATATGGGATCATACAACATCCAATGATCGAGTTCCACTTGTCAAGATGTGAATGGGGGAAGGTTGTGCACATTTTGATGAATGTGCCCATAAATGCAATTAGGTGGATTTCAAATTTGTGAAATGACTTGTTGAAGAGGGAAGAAAAATGACTTAAATGCCACTTGGCTCAATGCAAAAGGACATGTAACAGGGGAGTGAATGCTTTGTTGGATGTACAAATCCACTTGGAGGGATTTTCAAACTTGGAGGAATATTCCATTAAATGTGCCATGTTGAGAGAAAATGCCAACTTTAATAAATCAATTAAATGCATTTTCATGTGCAAGTGGAAAAATCTAGAGAAACTTAAGTGAGTGGGATTAAATTAATCAAGATGGAATTAATTTAATGGGGGATTAGTTGATAGGACTATTTGATTTAGATTTTTAGGTTGAAATAAATCAAGATGAGAGGAAAGCGATTTAGATTTAATTAAATAAAGGATTTTCTTTATTTAATTAGAGAGATGATGATATTAAATTGAAACAAAATTTAATTCATCTAATTTAATAAGGTGACCTTAGGGATTTGATCAAATAAAATGAATTATTTAATTAAATAGAGATGTAGGGTTAATTAAATTAAATTGATGAATTAAATCAACAAGGAAGAATGACTTAATTAGATAAATAATGATTTACTGAATTAAGAGATGAAAGGTGATGAGAAGGTGAGAAGGTGATTCAAGACGAAAAGATGTCAATAATCAGGATCAAGTGTGTCGGTATATTTTCCATGTCTACAAGTTTACAAGGGCCCAAGACCTAATGTGAATATGTTAAACACATTTCAACACTAAATCAAGGCCGTGTTAGGGATTACTTTTTTTGTCATTAAATCTAGCCCCCATTTTAGTGAGAGGAGGAAAACCATGATCAAGAGGGTTGTGGAAGCCCCCAGGACCAAGGTCCTATGGCAAAATAACATAGGCACAAAAGAACACACATGATAATGATATAAAGAGTAATAACAAGGCACAATAATACATTGCCAAAGACAAAGAGAAAAGAAAAAAAAAAACAAAAGAGGGGTCAATCGAGCTTCAACTAATTTTCCATTGTGATGTGTATCATATCAAGCCTATTAGTCCAAAAAATGCATGCTCACTTTGAGGCAACAAAAATCTAGGCTGTCTGATGGGTGAGTAATCCAAGAAGGTGAGACACATACACACATGACTAGTATGCGCTCACACACACGTGAATGGATAAGGGAAATTCATGCCTCAAATCGGCATCCCGTCCAACCAGACCAAAGTTATACCTCCTGATAACTTTGATAAGGCACCCACAAAAATGAACTTTGAGCTTCATGAGGCAAGAAAAGATTCATATTCTTGGAACTCATGAACAAACAAGATAGAACCATAGGCATGCAAGGTGGCCATTAAATGAAATTTTATAATTGCAAAATGTAAAGAACATTCAAAGGAGTCTTGCTTAGTTCATGTAAGGTATTAACATAGGGAACATTGTGAGTAATGTCTCCAAGAGAGGACCAATCAAAGAATAGAAGATTCACAACTTAGGGGATGCAATGTGTCACATCAAGCCACTAAAAGGAATATAATATGCTAAGAGAGATCACGCTCTTGAAGGACATCATACCAAATTTCATCCACAAAGAAAAATATGTGTCACATGAAGCATGAAGACTACACCATGAAACATGATAAATGAAAAAGAATAATGCCAATGTATGCCCCCACTTTAAATAAATTTTTAAACACCATGTTGTGAGCAACTAATTTAAAGTAGAAAATGATAAATGCTAACAAGAAAGAAGACATGAGAGCTAACTTGGAAATGCCTATGCCAAGTCATATGTTTCCAAATAAAGCTCCGCCATAGAAAGGAAGAGAGGGGTTTCCCCCAAAGTGAAACTCAAACACATGAGGGATCCATGGATTTAGGGTCAATATGTTCTTGCTACAATGTTTTTAGAGAGCACAAAACTGTCATCATTCCCCAAATACTCATAGAACTAGAAGAATGAGAAAAAGAGAGAGAAAGCAAAGAAGAACCTTTTGGGTCAACATGGAAGAGACATGAATTTCTTGATGCCTTGTGTCATTCCCAAAAGGAAAACACAAGACAAATGAAAAAGATAAAATATTTATGACATAGAGAAGAATGGCGGTACAAATAGAGGAATGTCATGAAGAGAGAGAACATCAAACAAAATGGTACGAGGGATCACATTACACACATGGAATCACACAAAAGAAAAAGATAATGCAAAATACTAGTAAGGTACATGCGAGTTAACCTAAAGCAGGTCTTTCACATCCCAATTGTGTTCATTGTATACCAGAGGTGGACAACTAGCCGAACAAACAATAGCAAGTGTCGAACTAGGATCATCACTAGGCTCAAAACTCTTTTTAGGATAATTGTCATTTAAGATCATGGAAGAGGAAAATAATGTATTTAATTCATTATGCACCTCCTCATCAATTTTAGTAATCTCCTCATCATCATCTAAATTAATCACAATAGGAGGTCGAATGATAGAGTCTAAAGAAGATTTTAGCTCTTGTTGTGCTTGCGTTATAAGATCTTTTTGTTTCAGAAAAAGGAGGAGACTCATCATACATTGCTTTAGTAAAATTTGGATCTTGATTTTCATTATTTATTTCTTCATTTAACCTTTGATCAAGGGCACAAATTCTACTCCTATGCTCTCTATCACCTCTATTTCTTTTAGTTTGGTTTTCAAGTTATGTTTGTGTAGGAGCGGGTTGATCAACCATATGTTTCTTTTCTTCCCTAGGGGGAGGAATGAAAGGAACCATGGAAGGTTGTTCTACCACTTTCTCTTTAACCTTGTAAACCTGTTTAATCGTAGGGGGTGTGAAAAGATTAGTTCTATTATCTCTTGGTCTTTTGTAGGAAATAGGAAAAGGATCTTTCTTAGGTTGGTCTTGGTTGTTTGGCATGTCTTTTAGTTCAATCATGGTTTGATCATGTATGGTAGGCTTGGTCTTAGTTTGAGGCATGTTTTGAAGTGATAATCTTTTTGTGCATTTTTACTTGAACTTTTGGTAGGTTTTGAAAAAGAAGTCTTCTCAAGGTTAAATAGGTTCCATAGGCTTGGGCCAAAAGAAATCTAATGAAAAAATTTCATGAGAAGAAAAAGGGTTAAATCCACTATGATGCATGATGAAAATTTCATTATCAAAGGGAAACTTTAAGCATTTATGCATAACTTATGGGATGTCTTCCATGGAGCATAGCCATGGGTAACCAAGATTCACACATAATTGGTCTGATGTCGATATGATGAAGAACGATACATCTAATTTTTTTTGTCCTATTTGTAAAGGAAGGGTGATCAATCCCATCGTAGGGCAAGCGAAACCATTATGCGTCTTGATCCATGCCTTTAGTTTATCATATATTTCTTGATAAAGATCATGTAAAAGTAAGAATTCCTTGGTGATCACATTCTCTCCACAAATAGGATCTATTAATATTTCATTAGTGGGCTTATTATAGATTCGGCCAACTATGTAAAGAGTATCATCGAGTGCATGTTTAAGTATATATTTGGAGGAGAAATCAATGATAAGAGAATTTTTAGTTTGGCCCTTATGAAGTAAAACCTCGATCAATCCAACCATATCATCCATAGGATCAATATCTCTAGGATTGTCTGGAACAATATAGTTGTTGTCATCATCCATGCCAACATTCATCACATCATTCTTTGTAGTTTCGCTAGCTTTGATAAATGAAATATTATGTTTTGGCATGGGGTTGGTAAATATTTATAAGTTTTTGTTAGGAGGGGAAACAAACCTATTTCCTTGATCATTAACACCTCCAACATAAAGCTGTCTGGAATCAATGAGGTTTTGCACAAGATGTTTAAGATGCTTGCAATGTTTTGTGTCATGTCCATCTTGTTGGTAATAATGGAAATAAGAGTTTGGTATATAGTTTGTGGGTAATTTTTTATTAGGATTGAAAGATTTAATGGGGTGAAAGGTAATCATATTCTATTCTAAGAGTTGTGGCATTTTGTTATGAAGGGTATTGGGCAAGGGAGTGAATTGTCTTTTTGAGTCTCCATAGTTAAAGGGTATCGTTGCTTTAAAACCAACTACTTGGGTATAAAAATGTTGAGTTGTTTTTTGAGGGGGATTTAGTTGAAGGAAAAATTTATTTATTTTTCTAAAAGGTTGATAATTGTTTTGGTTTGTAGAATTAGACTTCTTAGTTCAACTAGAGGTGGCTTTTGTATCTCGACTACTAACTAAGTTTTGATAATCATGGAGGGAGGTGCATAAGTGCATGAAGGAGGGGAATTTCATCATGGTAATTGTATCTTGTATCTTTCTTTACAAATTCTCTATGAACATCTTTTGAAGGTGAGGATTGAGAACTCTTACATCGATTTGGGAATAAAGCGCTTGATAACACGAGATAAAGTTGGTAATATTTCCTTCTTCTTTTTGCTTACATCTCATCAAATCTGTCAGGGTCATCTTAGGAGTCATATGCACTTGGAAATGGTTTATAAATGCCTCAAAAATCTCATTGAATGAATGAGTTAAGTTGTTCGATAAAGAACAAAACCATTCTAAGGCAGTATCCTTCAAGTATCTAGGGAAAAGTTTAGCCAAGAGTTTGGTATCAAGGATAAAGTCACTATATAAGGTCGTATAAGTGGAAACATGGTTAGAAGGATCTCCCTTTCCTCAATATTTCTTGAATATAGGCACCTCTACACCTTGTGGCATCGGTTTTCACAATATATCTAAGGACAGGGGACTTCTTTTGACATAATATGTAGGTGGGCCATTTTGATTTTGGTTGATGGTGGATATTTGCTTTTGAAGCAATGAAACAATTTGTAAAAGTTGGTTTATGAGAGGGTCATTGTTTGTATTTTTGGCATATGGATAATTAGTTTTTATTGTAGGTGTTTTCATTGATGGCAACCCAAGTCATGCAACTCAAGTCTTGCATCTGATTGAGCAACACTATTTTTGGCTCCTATTGACATAACAAAGAAAAGAACAAGAGATCTAGTTAAAGGAATAAAAGTTGGTCTAATCATCCCACCGGACATGTATTTTGGGTTATGAATCTTTGAGGAAGGTTTGCAGTATCTTAGTTTTGATGCACACTCATTGGTAAGCAATCTAGGTGGTACGAAGCACTAATCTATCAATTATCTATGCTAGAAGGCCGACCCAACAAAGATGGAATTTATGGATGTATAGGATGAAATTAATTATAAGTCTCAATATTAGATTAAGTCTTGTTTGGGTCCTCTCTTGGTCTTAACTGAATTTGCAGGATGCACATAAAGATTTTATTGGTGGATCTAGCCGACAAGTTGAAATATCTTAATACCGTATGAAGCCGACTGTTGGATCAATTAATCTTTATTGCAGATATATAAAAAATATTATTTTTATCATTTAAAAGTGTGTGTGTGATAGAAGTGGTGTTAAGATATAAAGAAGTGTGAATTGCGAGTCATAGCATAGTAGTAATTCAAAATTGATGTGAAGAGTAGTAAAGAGCAAAACAGGGAAGAGCGAAGTGGAAGATCAGAGAGAAGATGCAGATTAAGTTTCATGAGATTCACCGGAACTGTTACTTGGCATTGTTAGATTCCATCATCTCAATTCACCCTTTCAGATGGTTTTAATCTGAATTTTGTAGGAAGTAAGCCTTTATCTTATGAGCAGTGAGCTCTAGCAGTGTGCCTCAATGGAAGTTCATTCCCTTTTTAAATACTATAATTTGAGTACTCAAACTGTTGATTAATCTCCACCGTGGTTTTTCCCCTAACAGGGTTTCCATGCAAAAAATATGTGTTTCATGATGTTATGGATGTTTACTTTCAATGCATACATCTTTTCTTTAATACAATGATGAAATTATTTCATGTTTTGAAAGGATAAAGTTTAAATATTGTCGAACACTGATTCCCCCCCCCCTCTCAGTGTTCCCTTGAGTCCAACATGTATTGTGATATGGAGGTGAAAAAGCTGAATGTGTGTATGTATTCGAAGGACAAGTGAATGGAATTATTATAGGTGGTAAGGTGGTAGAAGATATGATGTGTGATGCCACAAAGGTACTAAGGATGCTAGCGGAAATACCCAAGGAAGGAATAATATTACTAGTAGATTGCATTATTGTTGTGACTTGAGGATTGCTATAGATAGGAATATAGGCAATTGTTGTGGGAGGAGGAATTTCAATTCCCCCTTGGTTTGTGACATTATTTAGTGGTAAAGGAAAACTAGTGGTAGATGTAAGATGTTTGCCAAAGATCCAAACTATGTTACGTACAAGGTCAAGTCCATCTTCACTTTCAAGCATGTGATCTGAATATTATCTATGGTAGGGATGGCGATAGTTGAAATGTTCTCTGGACTTATTTGATTTTGTAGGTTTGCTAAGTCTTTGTGAATTTGGATTATGTTTTCTTTAGAAACACTAGAAACCATTGTTTCAACATGTGTCATGATACTTGAAGGCAAGGAATTGTTAAGGGTATGGTCCATACCTAGTGAACTAGTGTCAATATTAGGAGTGAAAGAGGTAGTCAACTCAATATCCACGATGATTGTGCTATCATGAGATGAAATGAGTCTCAAAATCCATCTCACTATGTTGAACATTCTGGATAACTGAGAGGGGGGTGAATCAGTTATCACAAAACACTTTCCTTTCTTTGTTTTAATCTAGATAAATCTTAAATAAATCATATATTAATTAAAATAGATATGAACATGTAAGCACTTAACAACACCATGCACAATGAACACCAAAATTTACATGGAAACCCAAGATGGGAATAACCATAGAGAATGCTAATTCTAAATTATAAAGCATCAGTTAAGGTGACACTGGTTAAGGTGATTTTTACAAATGCTCACTTCCATAATACTCACTACAAGTAAGGATCACTGTCGGTGGGCTCACTACCAGTAAGGCTCACAACTGGTGGGCTCATTGTCTGATTAATACAAAAACATATAATTACAAAATGGACAAAACATGAACTGATGAAGTTGCATCTACATATTCATGAAGTCAGTTCCGGTTAAGAGCACAATATTTGTTTGTAGCAGAATCAGTAAAGAATCTTTTGCACACCTTCCTTGCACAACCTTTGCAATATAGATTTCTTCTTCCTAACACTTTCCTTCACTTCCTTCTATGTTCCTTGTTGAACAATCCTTCACACCCTTATCACTGTTCACACATATCACACTTCTTGTTTGATCCAAAAAGGATGTTCTACATATATATATATACACTTGGAGAAAAAAATGAGTCGGCCTAGAAAAACATGTCATCTTGAAGAACAACCTTGAAATATTTAATAAGGCTTGTCACACTAGCATCAGACCCAAAGGATAGTTTTCACATAAAGATATGCTTACGATGTTACACCAGGACCTATAAACAGGTCATACATACAATAAGTTCATCACCTAGCATAATTACCAAAATATAGTATACTTTGAATTACATGAGATATATTCTGAAGTTGATAGAAACACCACAACCAAGACCAAATATTGATCAACATCAATTTATAGGAATGCCATAACCAAGACCAAATCTTGGTCATCATCAATTTCAGTACCAATCAAAGGAATGCAATTAGACATACCAAAACTTGTAACATGCTACATGAATGTACGAATATCAAGGATACCTAGAATAATATTTTGGCATAGTAGCTAATATTAAAAGATTAGTCTTTGATATTCTACATTAACTGTCTTCCACGGATGTCCAAAAATGAAGTACTACCATATTTAGATCAAGGATAACATCCATACTATGCAACATTATAGCATACTATATGATAGATCATTTATGTATATCATCCGGAGCACAACCCTCTAGATCCCAGGTTTTGACATCAATGACAACAATGCCAAATCAACAACTTCTCAACAATCTCCCCCTTTGGTATTGATGGAAAAACAACAAAAACTCAAAACCACAAAAACTATGAAAAACATAATCCAAGTGTTCCCCCTTTGTCAAGCAATCTAATTCCTCTTTTTGTTTTTGTTTTTCTCTTCATTTTCTCCCCCTGTTTTCCATCAAAGGCAAAGGGCCAAAACATTCAAGAGATCAAGTAAAAATAATAGTTTTCACATGAAATATTTTCTTGTACCTTTCTTTCACAATTGGAAGAACCTTCTTCCAAGCTTGTATTGTAGAAACCATACTGGCACAAACACTATCCCTGAGAACCAGCATCCCAAATGAATATGGCTAGTCTAGAGATAAGAATTGTTGTTCACAATCCTCTACATCAGAAAGTATCCGAGAGAGATGATCCAACCAGACCTCAACAATTTCTTTGACCAACCAGAAGGTTTTAACCAAGTCTTGCCTTTGTCTTTGAGTAGACAATAACTCAGCTTGCAACTCACCAAATATTCTCTATTTTCCATTTTTATCTTTGAAGAAGTTGAAATGCTTCCCAATATCATTCAATTCAGAGTCAATAGCTTCAATTCTACTTCTAAAATTGTCAACAGGAGCAAGCCACTGAAGACAGTATTTGTAGATGTTTGATATCTCCTTAATGAATTCTCTTGTCTCACCAATGTGTTTGGATATCTTTTATTTGGTTGTGACACACCTTATTTCAATCATAGCTTGGAATTTATCTACTTTAGATTCTTCCTGCAATAATCTTCTTCAATAGCTTCTACCAGATCATGTGGTAACGAGTTAAAAACAACAAAAATAGTAATACCCTTTTTGAGAAGATAATCAACCAAGGCATCTTCAATTCTAGGCCTACTGACCAAAGAGTAGGAATTCCACATTTTACCAATCTTTTTCATATCATTCTCATCCAACACAGAATGAAATTCAACTGTGTTAGGTAGAGACTTCTTCCTTCTTCTCTTCTGAGATAGTAATGATATCTTTTGTCTTAATTTTCCTCCTTTTAGGTTCCAAAGGGGAACCACCAATGAAAACCTCCAATTCCCTCTTACCGAAGGAGGAACCCTCCTCAAACTAATTGATAGGCATAGCACTATACACTATCACACTAGAGAATAGATCCATATGCAAGGATGAGAAATAAAATTTTCATGCATTTACTTCATCTTCCATACATTCCATATATCTGTAATCTTTCTTTTCGATAGGGATGCTAGAATTCTACTAACATTCTCCTTTGATGGTAATGAATTCAGAAAATAGAATACTAAACACATGAGTAGAGACCCAAACTAGAAGGGATAACTCTCAACCAAAAACATCCTGACATTCTTAATTAGGTTTTCCAACATCAAACTATAAAAATCAAACTGTTGATTTTTCTTCACCATTTTATGTGCAAGATACACAAAAATAGAAGATTTAGAACCTTCACAATTTTGGAAATAGATTTTGTATGAGATACCATAAGAAACATACCTTACTATAGTATCGACAATGGTATTTGTCATTAGAGCTCAGAGGTCTTTGTCAATACTAGTAATTTCCTCCATGTCTCTATATTTCATCATTGTCTTCCTAGGGAGGTCACCAACTTTGCATAATCCAATAATAGCTTCAATGGATTCCTTAGTGATCAAGTAGGGTTTATCCAAAATGATGCTTTCATCCTTGAATCGGCTCAATAGGAACAAGATAGAGTCTTCATCAAAAAACTAGGGGAATTCTCCCCACAAATCCATACCTAGGGCTCTCACATTCTACAATTCATCAGTCTTCAATCCTAGTCTAATTTCCTTCATCTTTCGATGATCAAATTTTTCCAACTCTACTCCCTTCAGCTTCAGTGGAATACCACCACTAGATTCACTGAAAATCAACATGGATTCCATCATCATGCTTAGCTTCTTCAATCCTTTATCGCTCAATGGAAACCTCTTCTTCTTCTTTACAAACTGTGAGAAATGATTTGAAACTCTATATTTTATCCTTAATTGCTCATATGATGATTTCTTCGACAAAACATGCATTGATGATGCCAACAATTTTACTTCTCTTTTCAATCAACCATATTAAGCTTCATCATGCAACATCACCCAAATCTAGCTTAGTCATGCTAAAAAAACCTCAATCTTACTTTAGAAAGGGGGAACTGATAGGATATGCATTACAAAACTCCCCCTGAGCCAAGGTAGTTGGCTCAAATTCTAGAGGAGCTTGTACCAAGATCTGGTACCACAGAAGGGCTCCCCACACTTGTTTCCTTTTTCTTCCAAATGGTGATAATATTCTGCATGTATTAGCATAATGTCTGGATTGATTACACTTGTAACATCTTTTCCCTAACTTAATTGAGTGAACTCTAGATCTGCACTGATTAGATTTATGACAATAACCATGGCATAAGTAGCAATAACCATGAAAGAGATTATTCATTTCATTCCTTCTAGCTAGATTAGATAATTGACTTCTGCAATGACTTGCTTTGTGACCAAACTTGAGAGAGTTAAAGCATTGAATACTTGGTTCCTTCTTGCTTCTACACACTATAGCCTTATGTCCAAATTTTTTTCATAAAAAAAAATGACCATTAAATGATAAGTAAGTTTGAGCATTTGGTTGCCTCATCGGAGGTCTTTTTGTGGATGTTCTAGAGTTTTAGACCTTACTTGCAACAAATCTTGCTTCATTTTGAACTGCTTTGTCTTTACCCTTAGTATTCTGATTTGAGATTTCCCCTGAGAAGCCAAGTCCTTCCTTATCCTTGTGACATTTCTATAGGGACAAGAGTTGATCCAGAATCATGTTGCTTTCACATACTCTAGCTTTCGACTTCAACCTTCTTAACTCTTAATCTAACTTCTCATTTTCTTTTGATTTCCATTTGATGGTATCTTTCAAATTTTCTTTGGTCTTCTTACATTCATCCAATTGTTGCTTTGCTTTAGGTTCACAATAATTTCATTTGAATCCTTTAATTCCTCACTGAATTCTTTATGTCTTGCTTTGAATTTCTAGATTTGCTCCCTTAGCTTTGAGATGCAAGCATTTGCCTCAATGTTTTCTTTCAATTCCTCATTTTTAGATTCTATACTTTCCATATCACTCAATATTGTCTTCAGTTCTTCTTTAAAGTAATAATCTCATGTCATCTTGTTCAACCTGCCAGGATCTACCTTGAGTTGTTAATCTCTATCTGCAAGGGACCAAGCTCTGATACTAATTATTGAACATTCCAAATAACTGAGAGGGGGGGTGAATTAGGTATCACAAAACACTTTCCTTTCTTTCTTTCTTTTTTAATTTAGAGCAAATCTTAAATCAATAAAATATTAATTAAAATAGATATGAACATGCAAGCACTTAACAAAACCATGCACAATGAACACCATAATTTACGTGGAAACCCAAGATCGGAAAACCATAGAGAATGCTAATTCTCAATTATAAAGCATTGGTTAAGGTGATTTTTACAAAGGCTCACTTCCAAAATGCTCACTTCAGGTAAGGCTCACTACGAGTGGGCTCACTATCAGTAAGACTCACTTCCGGTGGGCTCACTACCCGATTAATACAAAAACATTTGTTTACAAAATGGATAAAACATGAATTGATGAAGTTGCATCTACATATGCATGAAGTCAGTTCTGGTTAAGAGCATAATATCTATCTACAATAGATCTAATAAAGAATCTTTTGCACACCTTTCTTGCACAACCTTTGTAATACAAATTTCTTCTTCCTGAAACTTGCCTTCACTTCCTTCACTTCCTTCTCTAGTCCTTGTACACAATCCTTTACACGCTTATCACTATTCATACATATCACACTTCTTGTTCGATCCAAAAAGGATGTTCTACATGACACTTGCCTTCACTTCCTTCTCTGTTCCTTGTTACACAATCCTTTACATGCTTATCATTGTTCAGACATATCACACTTGTTGTTCAATCCAAAAAGGATGTTCTACACACACACACACACACACAGATATATATATATATATATATATATATATATATGTCTGGAGAAAAAAATGAGCTGGCCTAGAAAAACATGTTGGCTTGAAGAACAACCTTGAAATATTCAATAAGGCTTGGAATGTTGGCACCCGACCCAAAGAATAGGTCCCACATAAATATCTTCTTACCACATTACACCGAGACCCATAAATAGGTCATACATACGATAAGTTCATCACCTAGAATAATTACCAAAATATAGTGTACTTTGAATTACATTAGATATATTATGGAGCCAATAGGAACACCACATCCAAGACCAAATCTTGATCAACATCAATTGATAGGAATTCCATAACCAAGGCCAAAGCTTTGTCATCATAAATTTCAGTACCAACCAGAGGAATGAAATTAAACATACCGAAACTTGTGACATGCTACATGAATGTCCAGATAGCAAGGATACATAGAATACGTTTTTGGCATAGTAGCTAATATTAAAAGATTAGTCTTCAATTTTTTGCATTAACGGTCTTCCATGAATGTCCCAAAAAGAAGTACTGCCATATCCAGATCAAGGATAACATCCATACTATGCAAAATTATAACATACTATAGGATTGTGTATATCATCTCGAGCACAACCTTCTGGATCCCAGGTTTTGACATCAATGACAACAATGCCAGATCAACAACTTCTCAACACACTATAGTATTAGTAATAGGATGCCAAGTAGAAAAAATCATGCAAGGGATACTAGATGCAAGATGGGTGGAAATGAAAATTAAGTTAAATAAATGAAATGAATATAACAAAAAACTATAAACTGAAACAAAAAGTTATCGACAACAATTAAAAGCTCAAAAACAAAATTTTGAATTCTGGAAAATGTAATTTAAAATATGCACTAGGACTAAATCACCCAAAGGGGCGTATGAGATCTAGTGAGGTTTTTTTTCATAATTGTCAATTTGTTTTAAGTGATTTATATGCTTTTAAATTTGTATGATATGTAGATTAAATGCAAATGCAGATTTTAGATGATTTTCAATGATGCAAGATGCAAAAATGCAACCTATATGCACTTTCACTAATTGAAGAATTAGAAACCCTAGAATGCCAATTAAATAATGCAACTCTAATGAAAAGTTAATGCAAGAAAGATATAGGATGACAATGCACATCAAATCAAAATTATGAAATGAAATGAAGGAAAATGGTTGCTTTATGGTTTAGGAAATATAACACATTTCACAATCATTCATTCAAGGAAAACCCTAGAGATCTCAATCTAAAGTATGTAAAGGAGAAAGAGATCTTGCAATAGGGTTGTCCTAGGGTTTGATTATAAACTAAAGAGGGGTTCACCACCAAGCTAGGGTTTGGAAATATTAATGAAATGAAAGACCTAATGTTTAAACCTAATGTAATGTAAGATTTCACTAAATGACCCAGAAGAGCATGTAAACCAGAACATAAAGTTGTGAGATGAAAGGTGTGCACCTAGAAACTTGAAGAGGATTGGATGAAGACTTGAAATGCTGAAAACGGGTATGTGCAGGATCATGATGGGCCAAAAAGTGGTGATATATAAGTGATATGATGACCCATGTGGCTGACGAATTTTTTTTACACAAAATTAATGAAACGAAAATGGTTTTTAAAGGAGATTCTCAGCTTTCCACCAATATAAATTATGCTTTACTTTGAATTTAATAAATAATTATTATTCATTTTCTATTTGAATTATGACTAAAGTCCTAATTGGTAGGCTGATTCAAAAAAATCTATAGCTTTCAAGCAGTACCACATTTTTTTAATCCAAAACATGCATCACATTCTACGATTTGCATACTATAGGATTGAAAAAAATTGAATTTCATGATGTTTTGACCAAGTGAAGGTGGTCTGACATAGACGTTTTTATATTTTTTTAAACTTTTAATTAAAAATTCATAATTAATTATTTACTTGGAATTTTTTTTTAAAAATATATGCATCACATCAGGACATGAGTCCTCTACTTATATCTAAAATATTATAAAGAAATATTATCATTTTACTGTGGTTAGGGTGGTCAGACATAAAAGTATTTCTTATTTTTTCCCTGAATTTAAGTACTACTGCACTGAAATTTCAAATTTTCACCAAATAGATTTTTTTTAAATAAACCTAGTAGTTTAGAAACTACATTCAATTTGCTACATATTCTATTCTTACATATTTTTGAAATAATATACATAACTTATTCAAATTTTTACGTCAATTTTCCTAACTGTGATTTTTTGAATTTTCAACACCACTTAAGGGCCTATTTTTTCCATTATGATCCTGCACATACCCAAACACTAAATTTAATTATGACTAGGACTCATATGTGAGATTGGGTGATTTAGTCCTAGGTTAGGGTTTCTGGGTAGAAATTAGAATCTGGCAGAGATATGACTGAAACTCCTGAGATTTGCAAATTTTCCTATATTGAGACTCATGCACCAAAAGTGGCGTATCAGTCCAGTTAGGGTTTTCTAGAAATTCAAAGTCTGATTCTACTCCTCAATGTCTGTTCTATCCTTTCCATGTGATTTTTAGATCTCAATCTCTGATTTGTAGCCTGTAGATGTCTTCCAATGATCTCCAATGCAAGGTGACAACTTTGAAAACTTTGAACACTTTGAAAAATTTATCCAAACTTTCTCTTCAATGTGTCTTCAACCTAGACCTACAAATCACACACTAAAGAGAGGTAAAATTGCTATTTTGTTAGTGGAAAGAGGTTTTCCTTGGTCAAACCCTATTTTGGTAATCAACACTTGAAATGAAATGAAATAGGAAAGGAGAATAATGAATGAACAAAATGTAATGTTGTAACTCACCAAACCCTAGCAATAAAGTGTTGCAAACATGTATGACATGGCTCCAATGGATGTAGATCTTGACTCTTTCTTGATTGTAGTAGATCTTGAGTTGAATGCTAGCTTGAATCATGAAACCCTACATGATAGTTGTTAGCACAAAAGGAAAACATGATGCATAATGACTTTTACATGATGCTTGATACTTAAATAATGCTCTAAAAAACTTGATAATCAACCCTTGAATGCTCTAAAATTGGCAATTGAACAAAGTAAGATAGATGAAGGATTCCTAAAAGAGATTATCCATCAGAAGAAAAAATCATGTGATAAGCTTGAACAAGAAGTAGTAACCTTAAGAGCAGATCTAGAAAAAGTGAAAGCTCATGAAGAAAGGTTCAAGACAAGTTCTACAATGCTTGATGAGTTGATTTAATCTCAGAAACTTGCAAGCGATAAAGGTGGTCTAGGACTTGAAGAAGGACAAAGCTCAAAGACTAAACTAGTTTTCAACAAAGTGGACAATCAAAGGAAATTTCAAGGAAATACTTATCAACACAAGAATTGAAGGAACAATACTGGAAGGATTCCCATTCGGCAACCTAATGCTCAAAGGTACCCATCTGTAAATGGTTTTTGTTTCTCATGCAGTAAATTTGGACATAGAGAAACATAATGTAGAAGTAAGATGAACTAGAATAGAATGAGTCAGAATGTTGGATTCTTTGTTGGACAATATTATGTTTGCAACAATTTTGGACATAGAGCTACTGAACCTAGAAGCCAAATGATGATGAAGAAATTTTATACTAGTAGAAGGATTCAACATTTTTAAGGCTACTGTTACACATGCAATATATTTGGACACAAGGCTAATCAATGGAGGTCAAGGAAAAATGAAAATTCATTTGATCAAGGATATATTATGTGCTACATTTTTAACAAACTAGGACATATCTCAAAATTTTGTAGAAGCAAAGTCGGGAAGAAAACTAATTTGGAATAGATGGTCAAGTCTATGAACAAGGTAGATTCTAAATAAATAAGGAAAGAGATGGAAAAATTTTAGAGGAAGAAGGAAGAACCTGAGAATAAGGATGAATCAAATGACTTTGTATTTGCATCCAGTGTAGATACCTCTTCGAAGGACTGAACCCAGTAGTGGTTTCAAGGGGATTAGTCACAGAAAAATCTAACAAGCCCTCGATATATGTGGTTTCATGTGATGACACAAGGATATGTAGTGTGAGTCTCTATTTTGAAGGCATTGGAGAAAGTTTTGGCAGAAAAGATGCAAATCAAGAAAATTGCAGAACTCTTCCTAGTTTATAGTGTATCTTAAAAGCTGAAGAGCAATAAATGCAAAATCAAGCAAAAATCAGATGAATCCAAGAAAGGCACCATGACTTGGAGGAAGAGGAAGATTGTGGAAATTAGTTTGTTGTACCAAATTTTTGTATAGAGGCTTCATCAGTTTTGGGTGAGGGGAAGGTACTGACAGAGTAAAGTTCTGATGATGTCATAAGCAATAAATTACCTTTTGTGATGAATCCCTAAAAGTGAAAAGTTAAATAAGGAAGTTGAATGCCATTCTTTTTCACATTGTGAATTGGATGAGCTAAGGAGTAAAGTGAAACTGAGAGATAAGAAGTTAGGGTTATTGGTGAAGCAAATGCATAGAGAAAAAAATAATGGAGTCAAAGGTAATGGTGGTATTTGATCCATATAGCGACAAATTGCAAAAATTAAGTAAGCTACAAATCGATGAATATAACCATGAAAAGATTCAAAATTTTGAAGGTTCGCTTTCGGTTGAGCAAATACAAAAGGTCAAGAGTCAAGGGCACAAGGGTTTAGAAATTTGGAGTGAATTCCCATAATTTTTGGATGTAAACATTGTTCAATTTGTTGTAAACACAATTCAAGCTGATTAGATGATCTTCGACAAACCTTATGGGATTAAAAAGGAAGAAATTATAGAAATTACAGGGTTATGTAATGGTAGACCCGTTCCTGTGAAGAAGTCAGTGAAGAAAAAAGAGGTCGAAGTCCTAATTAGAGTGACAGGAGACCAAAGGGCACTTGAAATTCATACCATAGTCGACCCCGTGATAAGGTATGTGGCATATGGAATTTCATATAAGATTTATTTTAGAAATAGGGAAGGATCTACTTTGGCCATCATTGTTTGCATTGAACATCAAATGGTTGAAAAGAATGAGGATTTCAACTTATGTGAATTATTGAGGAATCAATTGATGGAGAACATTACTATGACAAAGAATGAAAATTACCCTTTTCATTTTGGATCTTTGGTTATGTGTTTCATGATGTATTTTCTGAAGTTGTTACCGTTGAATGAGAATGTTGTGTGGAATTCAGTTGTACCAGTTGGAAAGCAAGTCTACCGGTACCTGGAAAGTCTAGCAGAAAAGGAAAAGATTTGAAAAGAATACTTTTAAAACAAAATAAATGCATGGAGCTCTGGTATGGTTTCTAGTCCTGTTGGGACATCTAAGGCAAGATCTTCCTTCAGAAATAGGAAAAAAAGAAGAATCATTTCAAGTTCTCTGAAAATAAAGAAATTGAAGACAAAAGAAAAGAAAGAAGAAAAGGAAGTAAAGACTATAGAGGCAGTTGATCTAGTATCAACGAATGATGATGAAGAAGATTTTACTAAAGAGAAGGTGTTGAATATTCTTGAGCAATCTGATGGACTGAAGAAAATTGGAGATTTTTGGTTTTCCCAACCATTATATGAACATGATGAGATCACATACACCTGGCTACTTATATAATTCATAATGATATTTATTTTAGAGAATTGACAAATGTTTTATTGAAAGTGTTGATTTAACAGATTGAAGACAAACTAAAAGCAATGCCACCTAGGGAAATAAAATAAAAAGATGAGATTTAATTAGCTATGGAAGAAATATGTCAAAATGCACATAAGAGATTGAATAAGAGCATAAATGAATTGAAGACATGCATAAAAAGTGTAAATAGTGTGTATAGGTATTGTCTCCCGTGGCCTACTACTATCAGGAAATACAGAGAAAAAATCGATGCTATTGAGCTTGAGATAGATTCTATTGGAAAAGCATATAACATCCTTAATGATAAGGATGGAGCACATAAGAAAAGAATCAGTTCCTTATAGTCTAAACTCACATAAATTATAGTACAAAGGGATAACATTTTAAAGGCATTTTGGAAAGTCAAAGAGATAATTGAATTGAGGTTGGAACAACTTTCTAGTCTCCTGGTGGAAGCTGAGAAAAGTGAAAAAAATATCACTATCCCAGATACTCTTCTAAAAAAATTTGATTTGACAGTGATGAGAAACAAAATTTGTGTGAACATCAGATTGGAAATGGATTCCTAGAAGAGATTTCTTCCAAAATTAAAAGAAAGATACAAAGAGATATTTTAGGAAAATAAGGATTGAGGTACAAAACCATTTTTGATATCATCTTTTTGAAGATTGTTTTGTGTAGAAGATTTTGGAGTAAGGGGGAGATAAATTATTTTCTTTCCATTGATGTCAAAGGGGGAGAGAGATCATGTGAGAAGAATGGAAATAATTATAGCTCATCAAAAGGGGAAGAAGTAAAAAGGATGTTGTTGTTGGCTTTTCACATCCTGTGTTTCCATCAATGAAAAAGGGGTAGATTGTTGGAAATGAGACTGTTGGAAATTGGATTGCATCAAATGGTTGTCATTGATGTCAACATAGTATCAAATACATGATGTGTTTACTGAAATGTATTCCCTATCAAAGTTGATCTTTATTAAGTGAACCTGTGTGTTGGTTTTTGGGTCTAGATTCTACTACAAGATAAGCTATTACTTTGATATCTTAATTATGTCATTATGATTCACTTAGACAACTATATCTAGGTTCTTGAGAAGTTTTGTGTTGGGAGCAATAAGTTATCAGTGAAAGATTTTAACTCTATACACTACAGTTGGTTGATAGTTTGAAGCTTTTATGTTTGGGGTATGGTCTTGGCCGACCTAACACATGTTATGTATTAAAATGATTAAATCTATCTTGGGAATGTTTTGTACAGATCCTAGCCAAATTAATATAATTATGTTGATATGAGTTCTCTTTGGTTGTTTTTATTCCATCCAATTAGGCCAACCTAATTGATGAATGAAATATACCTATATATATGACTCTCTAGAGAAGATGAACATAGAGAGATAAATGAACGCTGCAAGCGTATGTGTATGGTGTGAGCCTAAATGAATTATCAGTTGAAGAAAAAAACAAAATTATTGAGTGAACGTTGGGGGAAGTAGTACTACTAACATTGAGATTCATTTGGAACCAAATTTTGCACAAGGAAGTTGTATTCCATCAGTTCACACTTTTGGCAGTGAGCCATAACTTTTATATTTTGGCAGTAAGCCATCTTTTGTATCTCTAGGTTGTAGCCTTGTGGACAGTGTGTCTATTTAGTGAGTCCTTCTATTGGAAGTGTGCCTTAGTCAATGAGCCCTTTTGTAATCAGTTTTGATATTCTCTATATTGTGAGTGAATCCTCACTGTGGTTTTTCCCTCATTGGATTTTCTATGTAAATCTAGTGTTATTGTGTTTTGTGATGGTTTTTAGTTTTTCCATTTGTACTTAATGTTTAATCATTTATGATGTGTTATGTTTTTTCTCTAGTAAATGACTTAAGGGTTTAATTTGGTGACAAATAATTCACCCCCCTCTTAGTTGTCCAGTTCAACAATATTTATACTTGTTCATGCCAAATTTCTTGGAATTACAACACTACAGGCCAACATCAGATCTAGGAGAATAAAATCCCACCAAGAATTTGAATTAAATTTGATTTTGGGCCACATGAGACTCGTATTCCAGAAGTGGCATATGAGTCCCATTAGGCTTAACTATGGGACACATTTTTAAAAATTCTTAGAATGATGCAAAATCTAGATTGGGGCCTAAAAAACTAGGTGGGAATCATATGCCTAAGGTGGCGTATGAGTCCCATATCACTAGATTTGGGAACACAACCTAAAAAAAATTGGTTTGTGTCGGGATTATCATGAAAAATATGCATTAAATGAGGCTTGCAGATGCAAAATAAGGCCAATTGAAGCATAAAGAAGCCCAATTATTTAATAAAACCCTAGAAAAGTGGGAAAGTGTATTACAACACTTTACAACACTCTAAATAAGGCACCAGAAAGCACATTTAGTTCACAAGGGCCTAAGACCTAATGTGAATACGTTAGATGCATTACAACACTAAATCAAGGCAATGTTAGGGAGTACTTTTTTTGTCATTACAATAAATAGCATTGGCTATAGAATTAGGATTAATTGTAGTAGTGAAATTAGATGTTTAAGGAGAAAGAATTGAAAATTGTGTAGATGCTACCGAGACATCTTTTGGTTGTTTTGGCTTAGATAGTGATATTTTATACTCCCCAATGAAGGTAGGTGTAAAATATAATGAATCCCAATCATTGTCAAAGAGTGTAGTTATATGTGATTTACAATCATCAATCATTAATATCCTTATCATTTGAATACAATGGTTCCAATTTTGAAGATGGAATCAAAGTATTAAGAGATTTATGAATATTAGTTTTGTCCAATTTTGATTTGTAAAAAGCTTTCAAATTTTGGATCTGCTTTAGCCATATAAACTTTGTTATTATATGTAAATTTTATTATATGGTGAAGGGTAGATGAGACTACTCCCATGGCATGAATCCATGGTCTACCAAGAAGAATATTATATGAGAGAGAATCAAGCATGACATGGATAAGGGTAGGAAAAATTATAGGTCATACCTTAACAAGTAATGTTATTTTTCCCAAAAGTTGCATACAAACATTATCAAAGCAACAAATAAAAAGAGAATTAGGTTTAATAAGGATGTACCTACAAAAAAATAATATAAAAGGTCAATGCTACAAACATTAAGACATGATCCATTATCAATTAGAGTATGTATAATCCCATATTGGTTAATGATGATAAATATCATGACATCATATTGATTTTAAATTTCAGGAGAACGTAACTCACTTTGATGAAATATAATGTATAATTTTATTGAATTCATACCATCTAACAAGGCTGATACATCTTTTGGTTTAATGAAAGGTGGTACAACAAAATTTTGCAAAGCCTTTTGTAGCATGCCATGGTATATAGTTGAAGTTTGTAAAATATAGATCTTAGTCAAAGTGGCATAGAGATTCTTAACAAGATTATACTCCTTACCACTCTATTGATGTGTGAGAGGAAGAATATTTTATGGAAATACAATCCAAGGAAGAATAACTGGTGTTTATTTATCTTATTTTTTGTTTTGAGTATTGTATGTATGAGAAAAAACATGATAATTTGGTTGTTGTGACATTTTTTTGTACATGATTGTTTCGAGTGAGTTTTATTGCAAAATTTAAGATGTGGCTAGGAGGTTTAGCCTAGCTTGAAGGACCTCCAAGAATGATAATGGGTTGAGTTTGTGGTTGAGGGTTGTGAGAAGGAGGATAGATGATGTTTTTTGGTTTTATTGAGTCTATTGTATTGATTAATCTTTGACATATTGAAGTTTTAGGAGTCTTAGAGGATGATTTTGTTGAGATGAATTTATCAAGGACTTTATCTAACATATAAAATACATCACTACCTAAAGGCTCATCAAGTGCATGAAAGTCTTGTAGAAAGATATTTTACATGATCGGATAATATTACTTTTGTTGTAAGATGGTGTGTCCCTTGGTCTTACTTGTGTAGCATGACACTTGGATTCATGACATGGTTTAATCACCTCTTGTGGATCTTGTATAAATCTAGTGGTTGTATCGAGCATTATTAGGTCAATCTTTTGGTGCAATGGAAACCACCAATGTAACAATTGGTATCAAATCCAAGGCCACAAGTTCAAAACCCTTGCTTGCATTGGGGGGGATTGTTGCAAGATGGTGTGTCCCTTGGTATTCCTTATGCAATGCAGTGCTTGGGTTTGTGACATGGTTTAATTGCCTCCTATAGATCTTGTATAAATCTGGTGGTTGTATTGGGCATTAATAGGTCGATCTTTTGGTGGAATGACAACTACCAATGTATCAACTTTCTCCAAGATATTAAAGATATAACCAAATTTTATTTTGAAAATAATGATAAAGTGTCAATTAAAATGTATGGTTGTTGATTTTTCCATTCCTTAAGGTCAATTGATCCATTACAATAGATTATATTTGTTACAGGGCATGTTTCCAAAAATAGAGTCTAGATCTAAGTAGAGGGTACAAATACTAGACTATTATTGAGAACTAGGAAAATACTAGTAGGACAAGGGTGAGGGAACCCTCGTCCAAAAATGTAGGTTTTAAAATATTAAATGTTTGAATAGGTGTTATAGTATACATAGATCTCAGACTATGACAGTCCAAGTCTAGTACTGCACTTCAAATTTTGTAAGATTCCTTAAATTTATTATGAAAGGTAACTAGATGCAACGAATTAGGATTTTTTTTTTTCAAAAGCACTAGTATATTCAAACCAATTCACAATTTAGTGTTCCTAGAATACAAAAATTATAAAAAAAAAATAGTAATTTTGATATCTTATTGAAAACTAAAGAGACAATGCTTCAAATTTTATAAAAGATAAATGAATGTAAATAGTTTTGTCTTTTTTCAATGTAAATACAATTTTTTTTACAAATTGAAATAATTTTAGATCTAATGCTTTGAAAAAAAAAATATCTAAGCTTATGCAATGAAATTTACAAGATCATGTAAGTGTAAAATATGTTAGGTTCACCAAAAATCTTAAAGGGGGAAAGGAGATCCTAGATCTATCTATTAGATTAACTCGAATCAATCATTATTTGAATTAACATTGGAACTCAAACCAATAAGGGAGTTAGGCTTTGCTACCAACCTAAAAGTACAACCAATTTTCCCTTGTTTTAGTTCCTTTGTTGCCAAGAAAATTGATTGATTTAATTTGATTTAATTAACGTAATTTATTATTAAAACATAATATAAAAACATGAATTATTTATACAAAAAAATTGAAATTGAAGAAATAATTGTTGATTTGAGAATGGTAGATGGAGGTGCAGCCATGACAAAAAATGAACTTGAAATGGGAAAACAAGGGTGAGAGTGCCCTTGTTCAAAAATGGAATTTTTTTACGACTCAGATCTTGATTTGTAACCTACACATTTTCATTGTATTTTCACATCCTGAAATCTATCGTTTCCATATCTGAACCTACAAAAAAATAGCAAAGAGGGGGAAAGGGGTGGCTGTAGTATCAAAATATGTTGTCATTCACATTTTCACACTTAATTTGGGGATGATTAATGATAAACCGACCTTAATGTCACCTTGATCTAGTGTTTTGATTTGTTTTACACATTCAAATTAGGTCTTGAGCGGCCTTTTAAGCTAAATAAACCTAAATTTTCCTTAATTTAATGTTGTAAAGTGTATTCATTTAAAAATTCACATTAAATTTAGAACCCTTGGACTTAATGTTGCCTTAATCTAGCGTTGTAAGGTGTTGTACACATTTACATTGGATTTAGAGCCCTTTTAAACTAAATAGACCTAAGTTTTCCTTAATTTGTTGTTATAAAGTATAATATTTTACACTTTCACATTGAATTTCAGGCCTTCTTTCATTTATGACCTTTATATCATCAGTAATAGGCCCATAAGACCCTATATTATGCATCACGAGGCTTATTTCAATCGAAATCCCGACAAGATCAACAAATAGACTTAATTTCTTAACTCCTTGACACTTTTTGTCTCCAAAAAGGTCTTGTGCGACCCATACACTACCTTGGGTGTATGAGCCCCACTTAGATGGGACCCATACACCCGGGGTGGTGTATGAGTCCCATTTGGCCCTTTTTTGTGGTTTTGAGCAAGAAATCAAGGTTTTAAATTCAAATTTCTTGAATGTAAGCCTTTGGGATCAAATACATAGTATATTATATGGATTTCCTGTATAAACAAGGTCTCAAATCATTATTTCATTAAGCATTCATGATATCAAGTCAACCGATCAAGAGAGCATTTAAGATCATTTATAAAGCATTCAAGGGTAGGTTCTTCATCATTTGTTGTGGAAATTCAAGATCCATAATCATGTCAAGGATATCAAGAATCAAGCATATTATTGAGCTAGTGTTGTGATGTTGCATTCAAGATCCAAGGTCAAGCATTGTTCTACACTTATCTCAAGATCTAGATCTACATCCTTCATGGCCATTTCATGTTAGATTGTAGATTTACAAGACATCATTCAAGGTATCATTATTCATGTTTCATGTTCTTATTTCATTATCTCATCATTTGTTATAATTACCTAAAAGGGGTTTGACCAAGGCAAACCCCCATTTACTAACAAATCAACATTTTTTTCTCTCTCTACATGTGTGGCTATAGATGTAGGTGTCTTGGAGCTTGAAGATCCCTTCAAGATTAGGTTACAATCTTGGAGAAAGTTGTTGGAGTTGTCCCCTCATTTGCAAGGTTGCTATCTTCACAAAAAGTCATTTATAGGTCCAAAATAAGGGTTTTAGATCCATCAATCAGTTTGGAAGGAAAGAGTAGGGATCAAAGTACAGATTTGAACTTTGAATTCCTAAAAAGTGGAATGTGACTGATATGCCAAAAGTGGCGTATGAGTCCTACTACATTTATTTTTCCAAATTTTTGTAGTTCCAGATACCCCTTTTCTAGAAACCTATTCTAGACCAAAAACACAGATTTGGGACTGATACGCCCAGACTAGTATGAGTCCTAGTAGGCCAAAATTTAAGGATTTTTAGTGTTTCAGAGCTTCATCAAGTCATCTTCAGATTTCTAGGTGCACACATTTCATCCTGCAGCTTTCTATTCTATTTCACATGCATTTTTAGGTCATTTAGTGAAAGATTACATTGCATTAGGTTTAAACATTACATCTTGCATTTCATTTGTCTTTCCAAGCCCTATCTTAGTGGTGAACCCCTCATTAGTTTACAATCAAACACTAGGAAAACCCTATTGCAAGATCTCTTTATCCTTTCTATAGTTGAGGTTGAGATCTCTAGGGTTTTCCTAGAATGAGAGTGAAGAAGATTGTTATTCTATCTCTCAAGCATAGACTGCACCAAATAATTTTCTTCCTTTTAATGGCTATATAAGAGTTTGCATTAGTCAAACTAGTGAAGGGAGAATCTCCCTTGAACACACCTTACACATAAAACAAAATTTAGGAGAAAAAAAACATGCGACTTTATTATACTTTCATGAAATCATCTACATATATGTAATCAAATGCAACACAACTATCTAGTCACAAGACCACTATTATAGAAATTTGGGTTGTAAATACATATAGAAAATTAAACATGCAAGTCTACAAATGGCAATAATAGCCATTGAAACCCCAACCTCCATTTTGTGTTGGAAAACAAGAAATTCATCTATCTTATCATCCAGAGTGGATCTCTTTCCATTTGTGAGCACTTTATATCATTTTTCCACTTTTCAATGAAATTCCACTTCCATTTTGGTGCAAAATAGATTCATTTTTCCCTTTTTATCAGACTAAGAAAATTCCTAAATTTGAGTCTAACTTCTAGGAGCCATAACTTTTGACTCGGGCATCGGATTAACAAACTATTTACACCATTGGGAAGCTCTCCTAAAGGTAGCTTTGGATCTTCAACCATTTTTCGGGCCCATGTGGAACCTCTACATGCCTCAAAATTGACTTTGAATATTTTTAAAGGGATTTTGAAGGCAAAAACATTAATATCTCACAAATGATAAATGGTATTAAAGTGATTTCTTCACCATTGGCTTTATTTCACCATTCTAGAGCTTTGTGTAAGATTCCATGTCCATATGTGCACAAATACTAACTCACTAAAATAGTAACCTTGCCATTTTTAGCCCTTCCAAATTACTGAATGTAGTAACCTTGCCATTTTTAGCCCATACTAAAAACTTATGCACAAAAATGAACATAAATCAAAATAAACATTTTTTGGGGGTGCAAGATTGCTCTTACACCTTGGATGCTCCTACACCAAAAGGTTCTATTTATACTAAATTTACACTTGAGTATAGATGGCTTTAAAATTTTTCCAAAGCTACAAAATTGCCAAATAAACATGCTAGTAAATTTTTGACCCATGATCATGTTTGGATTTAAAGATATTAAAGTTTCCATTATTTTAAGTTTTGAAGTACAATTTAAGGAAATTAGAGGCTACTTTGGTCCCAAAAGTGGTTGTAATTGAAAAAGCTATTTATAACTTGATAGAGTAGTTCACAATCCTTTCAATGGTTCAAACACTTCATCAATCAGACTCTTGGGATCAAAGTTTATGGCCTTTGAAAGTTGGGTGTCCAGAATTGGGAAATATGAAAACATGTTGAACACATAAAGTAGTTATAAGAGGGAGTTACACATGTTGATATGTATTTGGACACATCATAGGTTTCTTTTTTTGGAGATAAGTTGGACACCACTTTTTGTGTGGTATTATTTTATGGTTTAGTAAATACTATTTGACAATTTCATGTGTTTTATCTCCTATATATTAGGTGCTTAAGATGGAGGTTGAGTGTGAGAGTCTTATAGATGTTAATTTTCCTATAGATGTTTGGTTGGTGATACTCTTGAGAGAGCTTTCTTTGCATGTATATTGTAATCTTTTTTAATTATAAATATTGTATTCAGTGGCTTTTAGACTATGAGGTTTCTCTCCCAAAAGGGTTTTTCCCATGTGAATCATTGTGTTATGGTATGAATGAAATTTATGTTTATTTCTGTTTAGTTTTTGTAAAAATTTTAAATATTTTTTTTTTTGCATAATCCTCTAAAGATTATTTTAGAAGATTTTTCCACTACCTTAACTTCCTTACTTTCTTCACTTTAAGTTTTCTCAATAGTTTTAACTTCTTATTTTTCATCACTCTTGTTAGCTCTATATTTAGGAATATTCTTCAAAAGAATATATTAAAATCTAAATTTCCTTCATCATTTTAAATATATCTTCCATCTTATGAGTAACATTAACAATATATTATGGTCTCTCATGGTTTCTATTCTTCTCCATCTCACTACCTTTTCTCATGGCTCTGAAAGGAAAGCAAAGTGCAAAATACACCTTCATATTGCCAATCTTCAGGAGAGAGAATAGAATAAACCATTTAAAACTTTACAATTACAGTTCATTTAAGATGCACATATGAGAAACATGAATAGAAAATAAATAATGAATACCAGATTCACATGGGAAAACCCTCTCAAGAAAAAACCACACACAAAAGAAAAGATCCTTTGTATTACATTAGAATGTCAATTACATACAAGTCATAAAGCTATGCTCTTTTAGGTGTCGATTCATAGAATCAATTTGACAACATTACAATTACATTCACTCTGATCATTACTTCGATCATCTCATGGTCAACTTACCACAACACCAATGTTATGAAAAATGATACAAACTTCACAAACGTCTCAAGAACACTAGCATTCCAACTCCTATACCATACAAACAATCACAAACAAACATAACCAACTTTACCCATCATCCCTAGTCTCAACCGCAATATCGTAAAGCATTTTTTGACTAGCCGTGGGACTGTGATTTTCTTCATTCCATCCCATTTGAAAACCACTGCACTGCAACCACTTAGACTCTGCTTCACAAGATAGTGAGTTCAATGCTATATGTAGGCTATGGTCATACTATAGACATTCTCATCTGACCAATGTGGGATGGTGAGCTCAATACCACACCACTGCAAGCCTTCTCATATTCTATTGTGGGGTGTTAGTAGGGCTTTCACTACCATAAGTCACCACTTGAACCATCATGGGATGGCGCGATGGCTTGCACTACCGCCAACCTCTCCAACAACCATTGTGGGTTGGAAGGATAACCACTACTATATTTCCAGCCATTCCATGGACTGATGCCAGGTTGTAGGTTAGGACTCCTCCTGTACTACTACACAAGCTAATGAAGACCACAACAATATGGTGGGTAACACCTCTAGCCCACACCCCTTTTTGTTGCACCCTACGGTGAAGGCCGAATGCATAACTTCAAGAAGTTTGGAAAATGAGCTAGGGTTTCAATAGTGAGTTTGAGATAAATATTCTCAACATTATCCCCCTTGAAAAATAACTCATTAAACCCCTTCCAACGCTTGAAGTTACTAAATATTCTAGGCCCCAAGGCCCATCAAACTGGCACACCATTTGAACTTATTCGTGCTCACAAGATTCATCAATGCATCAAAAAAATTCGCTAGAGTATCAATTTTTTCTATACTAACCTTTCCATCCTCCACCATATCATGCACACAGTGGTACTGCACATCAATATGTTTCATCCTATAATGGAAGGTCATATTTTTCTCCAAACAAATGGCACTTTGACTATCACAAAAAATAACAATCTTCCCTGCATCAAAACCAATATCAAAACACAATCTTCTAAGCTAAATGGCTTCCTGGCAGGCTTGATTTTTTTCTATGTACTCAACCTCGGTAGTAGATAAAGTGACTACAGCCTGTCATTTGTTGATCTAGCTAACTACACCACCAAACAATGTGAATACATATACACTAACTGATATTATGTTGTCAATGTCCCCTGCCCAATCGAAATCCACAAATCCATGAATGCTAATTGAACTCTAAGATCTAGTAGAGTAACCATAATAACATAAGGTGTACTTTGAAGTACCCTTCAGATACCTGAAATCTCTCTTTACAACATCCCAATGTGGCCATCTTGGATTAGCCATAAACCAACTATGCACTCCCATTGCTTGGGAAATGTTTGGCCAGGTGCAGACCATTACATACATTAAACTACCAAATGCACTTTCATAAGGCACCTTGGTCATGCCCATCTCAGTATGAGATTTTGGACAATCTTCAATAGAAAGTTTCATTCCCTACAACACTAAAACAAATAATTGGTTGGAATCTATCATATTAAACCTCTCTAGGATAGAATTAATATACTTGACTTGGCTAAGCCAAATTCTTCTATTTCCTCTATCCCTTTTGATTTCCATCCCTAGAATATACCTAGCTAGACCTAGATCTTTCATTTCAAATTGTGCTAACAATTGAGATTTTAATTCATAAATCATACCCTTACCATTCCCAATGAAAAACATGTCATCCAAATACAGGGCAATAATAAGAAGATGACCATTTTCAAACTTAAATTATACACAATGATTAGACTTTGATCTCACAAACCCCAAAGACAACACATAGGTATCAAAATTTTGGTACCACATTCTAGGTGACTATTTCAAACCATACAAATATTTGTTTACAATTTTCAATGAAGTGATCAGGCTAGGACATGTAAATCTCTTCCTTAAAATAACCATGAATAAACATTATCTTCACATCCGTCTACTTGATTTCTAATTCATATGCAGCTACAAGTGATGACAAAAATCTGATGGACACTAGCTTGGATACAAGAGAAAATATTTCTCCATAATAAATCCCCTCCACCTAGGAATATCCTTTCATGACCAACCTTGCTTTATGCTTATCAAAAATGCCATCCAAACCAATCTTATTTTTAAACACCCATTTACATCCAACATGCTTTTGTTCTTCAAGAAAAGGTACCAGATCCTACATTTCATTCTTCTTCAATGATGCCATTTCTTTGTTCATGGCTTCCAACCACGAATCTGAATCAGCCATAGCCATAGCCTCTCTAATAGTCCTAGGCTCATCAATGTTAGCAATAAAAGCATATGCATAATTGGAATCCAACATAGAATAACCAAACCTTTTAGGTTGCCACTTTGCGCGCATAGACCTCCTCACAAGTTGAGGTTGAGGTTCTTCTTCTTGTTTAGAACTTTCTGATCTGCTTGAGCTCTCCTCATTAATAGGTCCACTAGGAGTACATAGTTCATCCTTATCTGAATTAAGAGGAAATTCAACTATCTTCTTTTCTACTTCTTTCACCTCTAGTTGTAGATCAGCTATAGAAATTTTCAGCTCACAGAAGATCACACTTCTTCTATTATACACCTTCTTTGTAATTGGGTTCCAAAGATTAAACCCTTCCACACCAATTCCATAACCGATGAAGATACACTTCACTTCCGTTTTCTCCAGTTTAGATCTCTTTTCACTGGGCACATATGCATAGGCCTCATAACCAAAGACTCTAGTGTGTCTCAATGAGGGCTTCTTACTAGACCACACTTCCATAGGTATCTTTTCCATGAGCACTGAAGTGGGAGATCTATTAATCAAATAACATTGTGTATCTATAGCCTCAACCTAGAACTTATGTTCTAGACTAGCACTACTTAGCATACTTCTCGCCCTTCCCATCAACGTTCTATTCATCGTTCCTACAACTCCATTTTGTTGTGGAGTGTAAGGAGTTGTTTTATTCCTTTTAATCCCATGGTCCTTGCAAAAATTATCGAAATCTATTGAATAAAACTCACCACCATTATCCATCCTCAAACACTTAATTTTCCTACTAGTCTGATTTTCAACCAAGGTTTGAAATTCCTTAAACCGATTGAAAAATTCAGTTTTACTTCTGAGAAAATAAACAAAATTTCCTTCTCAAATAATCATCTATTAACTAGACCAAACACATCAACATGAATATAATCCAAAATTCTAGAAGATTTATGAGGACTAGAATAAAACGAAACATGATGCTGCTTTCCATACATGCAATGTTTGCAAAAATAAAACTCAACATTAGAATCATCAAGCCCTTCAACCAAGATTTTATTTTTCAAGGATTTTAAGCCTTTTTCACCAATATGGTTGAGCCTCTGATGCCAAAACATTTTTTTCTCTGCTCAGAGCCTCACCTCCATAAAGTTTGCACCCATAGGAACAAAACCTCCTTTCTGTACATGATCAAATTTACTTGAATTTGTAGAAGCCCTATTACAATGTACTGCACATGCATCTAGTTTATATAGAGTGCCAATTCATGCACCCTTAGCCAAAACCATAGAGCCTCTAGTCATTCTACAAACACAATTCAAGAAAGAAACTTGGACACTAGCATCATTAAGCTTACAAAACACAAATTTCAAGCCAGACTTGGTATATGCATCACATCATTGATTCCCTTCACTCTTCCATTAGGAGACTGAATTCTAACTTTCCATTGCCAAAAATCTCTAAGTGAGAATCATCACCTAGATACACCCTTCCACCAGCATACTTTTCATACTTTGAGAAACAACCTCTATGAGAGGTCATGTGAAAGGATGCACCTAAGTCAATCAACCAAACATCATCTGATGATTGAGTAAACAAGGCTAATATGAAGACATCTACATTACTCTGAGAAGATTCCTTATCAGAAGAATTATTTTTTTTCCTATTCTTCTTCTTCCCTTGTTTACAATATTTTCGAATGTGTCTAGTTTTCCCACAATTCCAACATTTCACCTTGGAATTCTTTCCAAGAGACTGTTGTTGTAAGTATGGATGTGTTCAGTGGCATTTTCATTAATTTTTTCATTGATGTCAACACATATAATATTGATTATGATGGTTTCTATACTATATAAGTGCTTAGATTACATAGAGCTATATTTATGAAGTTGTAGTTGTGTTTTTGGCAAGTTATTTTGAGAAAATTTGAGAAATAATGAAAGCAGTGTTGAAGTGTGTGCTTCAGTATTATGCTCTACATTTATTCTTTGTTGATCCTATGACTATGCGGATTTTTAGATGTGTTCATAAGCTTCAATGGATAATATAACTTGATTTTTAGCTTTTGGTTCAATGAAGAGTAAAATTTATGTTCACTGGTGTATGAAGTGGTTTGGTAGAACTATCTGGTTGTGGACTGGGAGAAATGTTTTGACTCCACAGTCTTCTAGTATTTGGATTTAGATATTTCAGATCTAGGAGATAATTTTTTTTTATGGTCTTTGTGTTCTGAAAAACTTGCTTGTGGTTTGGTGCTTTGGAAGATCTGCTCTAGAGCTCCTTTGTTTTGTTGGTTGTCTCGGTTGGACTGTTGAAGTGTTCTCTATGAATGAAGTTTGTTGAAGTTGTTGCAGATGTTCCTAAGGTATTCTTAGAGATGGAAATATGTCTGATAAAGCATATTGAATGATCCATGTGTGATCATCTTGTTGGAGATGCGTGTACTTCAAAGATCATTGGTGTTCTCATTAGGTTTGGCCAACCTAGTGTCTACACATTACATTAAGTTTGTGCATCAAATTAAGGAAGTGTTTTTTTTATTCAAGATGTTGTTTGGGTTCTGAATTAAATATGTAGTTGGTCCTCTCTCGTTCTAATCTATTGTGGGAATGTTGAGTTGCCAACCTAGTTTGAAATTGTATAGCTGACCTTGGAGATTGTTTCTAAGGTTGAAAATGGTATAAAAGAAAATAAAGTTGTAGAAAATTAATCCATACATATATCATTTGATTCGAGCAAGAGAAGATAGTGAGCAAGTGAAAAAGTAGAGTGTGTAAGATAAAATTGAGGCAACATTACTTTATTGTGTTAGATAATAGAAAGCAGTGAGCTGATGGTGCCTACAATCTTCTGATTAAGTTGTGAAGTGTGTGGAACTGTTGTTGTGGAACTTTATTTATCTCTTTCCATTTTTCTATAGGCAATGAGCCTCTCTTCTGGACAGTGAGTCCTAAGGAAGTGAGCCCTTAATCTGGGTAGTGAGCCTTTGTATTTGGGTAGTGAGCCCTCTGGTAGTGAGCCTTTGTATCCGGTATTTCATTTCTACTATATTGTGAGTTAATCCTCACCGTGGTTTTTCCCTCAATGGGTTTTCCACGTAATTCTAATGTCTCTGGTGTTTTATTTCTATTATTTTCATTTGATGTTCACATTTAATAATAGATTGACGATAAAGTGGAATTGATTAAGTTTATAAGTGAAGTAATTTGATACAATGGATTTACCCCCCTCTTAGTTGTCTTGTGCATTTCAAAAAATTTGATCTCCCCTCTGACTTGGATTTAGAATTTTCTTTCATCTTTCCTTTCTCCTTTGATTTGCCTCAAATAGTAAGGGCCTCCTTGGCCATCTCAAAAGACTTCCTTTGCATTTCTTCTGATAACATCGAAGCAACCACATCTTCCACCTTGAAAGTGGTTGTTGTACTACCAATAGCCATTAGTAGGTGATACCATGTGTCAAGAATAGAACACAATAGGAGAATCCAATGATCCTCGTCATCTATCTTCACACCAATAGACCCCAACTGAGCAACGATCATGTTGAATGCATTCAAATGATCTGAAATAGATGCTCCTTCCTCCATATTGAAAGAATGCAAATTATTCATTAAAAATAACTTATTTACTTGAGATTTCCCCTGATAAATGTCACCAAGCTTCTTCCACAAAAGTTTCACTGTCTTCTCTTCATGGAAATTCAAGAGAACTGAATTGGCCAAGAGCAGTCTGATCAGACCCTTGTCTTTCTAGTCCATTTCATCCTAGTCATCTTGCAAGGTTGCTGATGGTTTGATAGAGGACACTACATTCCATAAATCTCAATCTATGAGAAAATATTCCATTTTGAGTTTCCACAACTCAAAATTGCCACCATTTAACTTCTCAATATTTATTCTTCTGAATGTGCTTGCCATCTTAAATCAACTGCAATAAGTTATAAACTATATCTCTCTACAAAACTCACAATGAATAAGCTCAACACAAAAAACATATCTTACCCACAAGGACAACAAAGCTGGCCAAGCTCTAATACCAACTGAAAGGAAAGAAGAGTGTCGAATATGTCTTCCTAATGCTAATCTTTAGGAGAGAGAAGCAAATAAACCATTTAAAACTTTACTATTATAGTTCATTTAAGATGGACATATGAGAAACATGAATATAAAATAAATAATGAATACCAGATTTATGTGGGAAAACCCTCTCAGGTAAAAACCCACACACCAAAGCAAAGATCACTTGTATTACAATAAAATTTCAATTACATACAAGTCACAAAGCTAGGATCTTTCAAGTGTCGATTCACAGAATCAATTCAACAACATTACAATTGCATTCACTCTGATCATTACTTCAATCATCTTATGATCATATTTGCATAACACCAATGTTATGGAACTTGATACAAAGTTCACAAATGTCTCAGGAAGATCGACATTCCAACTCCCATACCAGAAAAACAGTCATAAATAGACTTAATCGACTTTACTCGTCATTCCTAGCCTCAACCATAATATTGCAAAGCCTTTGTTGACTAGCCTTGAGATTATGGTTTGCTTCATTCCATCTTGTTCAACCACCGCTACACCACAACCACTTAGGCTAACCTTCATGGAACCGCTATACCATATGCTACTGCCATACCATAGACATTCTCATCTAACTAGTACAGGATGACAAGCTTTATACCACACCAAAACAAGCATTCTAATAGGCTATCATGGGGTGGAGGTATGGCCCACACTACCACAAGTCACCACTTGAACCATCGTGGGGTGGCAAGATGGCCCGCACTACCGCAAGCCTCTCCAACCACCATCGTAGGGTGGCGGAGTAACCACCACTCTTCCACTAGCCATTCCATAGATTGATGCGGGGTTGTGGGTTAGGACTCATGCACTACCACACAACCTTATGAAGAGCACCATGGTATGTTGGGTAACACCACCAGCCCGCACCCCTTTTAGTTGCACCCTGTGGTATTGCGGTGAGCTTCGAATGCACAACTTTGGGAAGTCTGGCAACTGAGCTAGGGTTTCAATAGTTAGTTTGAGACACACATTCTCAACAGGCTGATGCTAACTATGTGTAATATGTGGTGCCATTGATTACCATATATGTTAGGTCACAATTTTTGGGTGAACTCTTCCTTCTTCATTTTCTCTCTAATCTTGAATGTCAAGAATTTTTTTATGTACTCTCCTACTCTGAATTACAGACCTTCAACATGTAATTTTATTTTATATCAATAAAATGTTTAGTGGCTTTCCATATTTAAAAAAAAAAAAAAAAAACATATTTTCCTATTTGCAGAGGCATCTTAGATCTAA
Source organism: Sequoiadendron giganteum (assembly GCA_007115665.2). Classification (NCBI taxonomy): domain Eukaryota; kingdom Viridiplantae; phylum Streptophyta; class Pinopsida; order Cupressales; family Cupressaceae; genus Sequoiadendron; species Sequoiadendron giganteum. Next base: position 236,049,438 of record CM021107.1, on the reverse strand, counting down.
TGTAAACTATATCAAGTTAGTGGTATATCCATAATTATTCCTACAAACTACCTCACAATTAGTTCTTTATTTGCAATATTCTTGTAGAATAGATTAATTTAATGATTTATTTATAGGAAAAAAATCCACCCTCCCAAATATTGAAAACCATACTCTAATATCATTTGTTACAATCATGGGTGGAGGATTAAATCAAGGATTATCTAACAATGTGTAGCCAATAAAAATTTACAAAATATAATTTAAATAAATAATAATAATGTGATATTTATTGATTCAAATTTGTGAATAAATGGAAATCTAATATAATAGGATTAAAACATGCTAAGCCATAGTTCTTTGATTGTAAAAGGGAACACCATGCATGAATTCAAAATATGAATAATTTTGTAATGTATTGACAATGTCAAGCTTCCACATGAATTGATTGAATTCTTATCATCATGAGAAATGGTTATATGGTATCTTATTTTATTAGGAATGATCTTAGTCAACCATAATTAATTTGAAATCATGATATGAAGTGTATTGTGTATTTGATTAAATGTGTGAAAGAATCTTATTGGATGAATGTGATGATTATTAATCAATGAATATTGGTGTAGTTCATATCATAAGATATCTTAAGTTTAATGAATCTATAAATGTGTCCTTCTACTGCTACATTATTTGGAAAGGTGTCGAAAGATGAGTAGTGAAATTAAATATATTTTTTATGCCTGATAGTATTAAAAAACAAATTAATCCTTTGTGATGATCAAAATATTTTAGAAATTGGATGTAACATTTTAGGCTTAGATTCCCAACTATAAGGTGAAATTTTTAATTTTAGTGACTAGAGTGTTTTTGAAAATTTATGAATAAGAATTTATTTTTTTGGGTGATACAATATTGTTCTTGTACCATATAATTCTTGTACATAATCATGCTTGGTTTCTTTCAATGATGCAATAATTATAAAATTGCATTCCACACAACCTATTATTGCACAAAACCAAATTATTTTTGTAACATTTGATAAATTTCAACTATAAAATTCCTTGATATGGTGAGAAAAATCAAAGGATTTTGTAATTAACTATATTTACAACTAGAGGGATAAATGAGAGTTTTGTAGGTGCCACATCTTCCACACACTATCCCCTCAAAGCTTAGAATTTTTTCCTTAGGTATCTTAAGAGGAACACTTTCATTGATCTAGCCCAAAGGGGCTAGAAGGTGTGGGGTGGAAAAACGGTGACCCCTCTAGTGTTAAGTTTCCAATCTTGATGTATTAATGTTGTTCATTTCTTTCAAGAACATATTATTTATAAATTTTTTCTGTCACAACCTAAAAGTAAACAAATGAATGCATTTTTACAATATTTAATGCATTTCATTTATAGGAAATCATATGAAAATAGAAAGAACCATGATAGTATTTCTTAGATGACTTGACCTCCCAAATCTGGGAGAGTAGTGTCAAAAAAGGGTCCTTTAACATTTTCACACTCGTTTGGGTCCTCCTTGTGGATTTTGGCTCAATGTTGCCTTGATTTAATGTTGTAATGTGGATAACACATTCACATTAGGTCTTGGGCCCTTGTGAAACAATGGAATTTAATGGTGCCTTGCTAAAGTGTTGTGAAGTGTTGTAACTCACTTTCACACTTTTCTAGGGTTTTATCACATAACTAAACATAATAAACCTATTTTTAATCATAATTAACATTAATCTTGCCTTATTTGGAGTGTTTTAAAGTGTTGTAACATACTTTCACATTCCTCTAGGCTTGTCATTAATAATTGGGCTCTCTGATGCTTTAATTGGCCCTATTTTGCATCTACAAGCCTCATTTATTGCATATTTTCAAGGATAATCCTGAAACCAATCAGTAAGCAATAATAATTAATGTGTTCCCAGCTTGTGTGGCCCAAATTTAGTGTCTGGGACTCATTCACCACCTTGGTAAAATGATTCTTACCTAGATTTTTTGGTTCCAAACCTATTTTTACACCTTTCTAAGGACTTTTTATTTTTGGTCCCATACATTATGCCAGATGGGACTCATTCTCCACTTGTAGTGAATGAGTCCCGTGTGACCAAAATTCAAATTTAAATTGAATTTCTGACAGGATTTTATTCTCCTAGATCTGATGTCGGCTTGTAGTGTTGTAATTTTGGGAATTCTTGCATAATTGAGTATAAATACAAGGTTCTTTCACTCATTTTCACCTAAGACTTTTGTGAGAACATTCATAATAGAAAATTTAGTTCACAAGAGCATTCAAGAATTAACAAGGGAACAATTTTCATCAATTGTTGCAGTAATTCATGATCTATCAAGCATATCAAGCATCAAGCATGCTAGTGAGATAATGTTGTGATGTAGCATTGAAAATCCAGGACAAACCATTGTTCTATTATGATTGTCAAAGATCAAGATCTAAATCCTTCATGGGCATTTCATGATTGAGTTACAAATTTATAGACATCATCTACAAGAAATAATCATTCAAGGTATCATTGTTCATGTTTCATGTCCTACGTTCCATGTTTCATGTTCATCTTTCATTATCTCATCATTTGTTTTAATTACCTGCAAGGGGTTTGACCAAGGAAAACCCCTATTCCCTAACAATTAAAAATTTTCCCCTCTTTAATGTGTGATTGTAGGTTTGTAGATTGAATAAAAGTGGATTTGAAGCCTTCCAAAGCACCTAAATGACAAAGTTGCAAATGTTGTCATGAAAATTTGTCAAGACTCACGAAAACTCAAATATAGGGAAAAATATCCATCCAATCTACATGATATTAGTGGGAAAGTGCTTATTTTATCCACCATCAAAGGCTTGCGAAGTTTGAGTTCAAGATTCCACTCTTGGGACACTTTGTGACAAAACAGGATTGATCCCCCAGTTGTGGCGAATGAGTCCCACTGTGGTTATTTTTCAGAGATCTTTGTAGATTTGCATACCCTTTTGGCTGAAACTTACTCCTATGCAAAAACACATATCTGGGATTGATTCATCTAGAATGGTGAATGAGTCCCACCAGGCCTAAAAAGCAGCAATTTCAAGATTTCAGAGCCCCATTTCATCTCTCTTCAGATTCTAGGTGCACACTTTCAATTTTGTAGCTTTTTTTTGTTTCATGGTCATTTCTAGGTCATTCATTAAAGAATTGCATCAAACTAGGGTTCTAAATTTCATCCTTCATTGCATTTTATTTCCAAGTCTAAACTTTGTGGTGAATCCCCCTTCTAATCTAAACTCATACTCTAAGATACCCTATTGTCATATCTCTTGCCTCTATTATTGGGGTGAGATTTCTAGGGTCATCCTTGAATGTAAAGTATAAAATATTGTTTCCCTAGGTCCTAAAACCTTAGTGGAGACAAAATTATATGCTACATTTTGCTGAACCTACATTTAAAATACTTTCTTTTATGATTTGGAGTCCATCATCATCCTAGATTTAGCTTGCATTAACTTTTCATTAGGGTTTCAAAATTTTGCAATAGTGAAAGTGCATATAGGTTGCAATTTTGCATCTTAAATCATTGTAAATCATCTAAAAAATTGTATTTTCACTTAAGATATATATCATACAACATAGAAAGAATCAAAATCCATTGAAAATTCCTTTTTTTTTTTAAAGTCCCTATTGGGACTCATTCGCCACCCTGGGCGAATCAGTCCCAGTGCCCATCTAAAATAGCCTCTTACAGCACTAAAAAACTTTTTTTTAAGCTTTTGTTTTCTGCCATTGGTTAGTTGTTTCAGTTGGTTGACTTTTTGTTTCATGCATTTTATAAAATCTAGCTTAAATTGGTCCATTTCATGCATTGCTTCATTTCAAATTTGCATTCACAATAGTCGATTTTCATATCATTGCATAGTGTAATTAGTAAATTACCTTCTAAAAATTGCATTGCACTTTATTTACTTTCTCATGATAGCATGCTCTCTTTTCAATAATTTAGTGGCTTTCATAATTCTATTCTCTCTACTCATGGGCATAATCTATGAAAGCAAAGTAAAATTTTTGATAAGGATGTTCGATACCCTCTTAGTATCTACCGGATTTGTAAGAATGTCATAACACAAGAGGATGCAAGTGTAGAAAATCATGCCAATCATACTTGTTCTTCTCCCAATACCTCTCCTATTAGTGATGGAGGTATCTTGGTGAAAGAAGATAAAAGAATTGAGAGTCTTGATTGTCCCTTTCCTCCTCCCCCTTTGGAAGATATTAGAAGACAAGAAGATGAGATCATAGAAAAATTTCTAAATGTCACCTTACCTAATCTCCATTCATCCCTTGCTTATGAAAATTTTTTAGCCAAAGAGGATGATATCATAGATGACCATGGTAATAACAATTTTCCTTCTCCTACTATCCCTCCTCGATGTGAAGAGGATAGGTCAATGTTAGAAAATGTACTTATTAAATGTCATGAGAATCTTGTTCCTCCCTTCCCTAATGCCCCTACCATTTGGAAATATCTATTTGACAAGCATCAAAATCATAGTTTTTCCTCTCTTGATTCCTCCCCTATTTTTGATGAAGCTACCTTACAAAATTTAACCATGGAATGTGATGAACATATTACAAGCTCTCCTACTAGGGTAGATAATATGGCACAAGAGAATGAGACCTTAGAGAAAATGGACAATCAAATAGATCCTTCTCCTAATATCCCCACTATTGAAAAATGACACAATTCAACCATTGATCATTCCCCTACTTGCAATGAAGTCATTTTAGAAGAACCAATCCTTGAATGTCAAGAACATTTGGTTTGTAGTTCTCCTAAAAACTCTCCTTCTAGGGGGAATATCATGGTGCAAGAAAATGACAATAGTAATGTGTCTTCCTTGGGTGATGGTAATAAGGTGATACTAGATTTCCCTTTATTAGAGATACATAAAACCAAGACCATTGAGGTTATGAATATGCAAGTGTCCATTAGATCCCCGTTGACTATTAGACCTCCTACATATCACATGGGACATCCTAAGAATCCTCTAATCCTTTACCCACCTTCACACAAATGTCAAACTCAAAACAAACTTGAACTTATCCTTTACCCACCTAATCATAATTTTTTTTAGTAGCTGAGCCATATTACCATTTCTCATACATATAACACTAGAAATAATTCACAACCACAACAACCAACTCCAACATATATACAATTTCCTAACACCATCTTACCAGGTCCCCCTTGCAGAAAGGAGTATGATCTTGTTGAAAAACTTTAAAATAATCCTACAAAGATATACCTATGGGACCTAATTCATAATTCACCAAATTATCACACTATGCTTCAAACATCCTCGCAACAAGCTCCTATCTCTTCTAAAGTGAAACCAAATGACATAGCATCCATGATTCAAGGAATAAATGCTGGTCATATTTTCCACCAAAGTGAACTCCCCCCTTTGGAAGTGCAAAAAAATAAATGAAGCTTTCATAATAATATCTCAATAGTAAAGAAAAGGGATAAAGAGAACCCTCGTTGACAATGGCTTAGACCTTAATGTGTGTATTGTGACACTTTTGGATAGGCTTGGCATTTATAAATCAAACATTCAACCTAATTCTTTATCTATTACGGGATTTGATAATGTAAGAAAAAATTGCTTGGTGTGATCACTTTACCTATTACAGCTGGAAAGGCCACATTAGAGACATCGATCCATGTTATGCATCATGAAATTTCATATAATCTTCTTCTAGGCATGCCATGGATTCATGCAATGAAAGAGGTGCCTTTTACTCTTCATCATAAAATAAAATAAATATACAACAACAAATTTTACATACTCGAAGTAGACCCTGAACCAAACAATTGTTTAAACATTGAGAAAGGAAAGTAAAATCCTTTGGCAACATTAATACCAACCACACAAGTGGAACCCACACAACCAAAATAAAAACACACTGATGAATTCACCAATATATTAGATAATGATTGGGGTTCCTTAGACTTTGAATCAAAATTCATGGGAGAATACAAGATCATACAGAAAGAATTAAAAAAGAGAAAAGAAAAAGTGGTAATGTTAACATAAAATTTAGAAGACCCTTTGAAATCATCCACCTCAACCACTCTAGAAAAAAACACAATGGATTACACACCAAAATTTGATGAACTCAATAATGAGCCACCATAAGATCCAAAAGCAATGAAAAATATTTATGGAAAAGTTTATGAACTTATGAAAAAACTTGGCTATAGTGTAAAAGGATGTGGTGCTAAAGAACAAGTTGTCTACAACCCTATAGAGCCTAACATGCAAGAAATGACTCATGGTCTTGGTTATTGTCCTTTGATAGAAATAGACAAGCCTTCACTTAATATCAACACTATCACAAAACATTCCTCTAAGCCAACTTTGACAATAGTGGATCCTCAACTAATAGACACTAGTGTTCTTGATTATTATCATTTGCAAGAAACAAATAAATCCTCGCTTAATGTAAATTTCATCTCGTAAAACACTAATGATTTGAATTCATAATATTTTACACCCTACTATAAATGAGAGAACAAAATATTGCAATATAAAGTCTTGCGTAAGTATGACATCTTGTACTATGCAAGAGATATTTTTGTCACAAACTATAGGAACACCTTCTACCATTGATCAAGAGGGTATCTTGTCGAGACTCCTCCAAGATCACTTGATATCCCTTCCTCCAAGAATACAAAAGAAATTTTATTACAAGACTTCATTTTTCACCTATCATAGAGTTCATGGTCATTCTACTAATGAATGTAAGGCTTTGATTAATCAAATTCAACATCTCAAGGAGTGTGGTGCTCTTCCTTGTGTTGAAGCACCTAAATCCTCTAACTGATACTTATTCTCATCCTATTTGACTCAACCTTGTCCTACACTAAGTGGGGGAAAGGGGTTGATAGATTTGTCCTCGTATGTCACTTGTCATAGTCTCCTTTGGTTAGTTGATCACCTTTCATGAAAGTAATAGAACAAGCTTGGGATGTGGATCACACGCCTTAAGTTGGCTCGTATGTGACATACTACATTTTTCATGACGTAGCTTATTGAAAACATATGAGTTGGCATAGGGCTTTCCGAATAAGCTCTCATCTCTTCTTCTACTTTAAAGAAATTGCTCACAATAATGGTGTTAGCAACCACTTTAAAGTGGGGGCATACATCGACACTCATATTTTATTATGTGATTTCTTTCTTCTTGTGATGCATCCTTTTCTTGGTGGTATCATTGGGCTTGATTTCCTTCGAGACAATGATATTTCTTTGACTTGTCCTCTCTTGGAGACATAAGGAATGGTGTTCCCTAGGAAGATACCTTGCATGAATTAAGAAAAATCACTTTGAAAAAATATTACACTATTTTGCATTTACAATTTCTATGAGTTTCAAGCATACAAAGTTTTGCTTGCCTCATGGAGCTCGAAAATCATTTTCATGTGGCACCTTATTAAAGTTATCAGGAGGTATAACTTTGGTATGGTTGAGCGAGAAGCCCAATCCGGAGCATGAATTTCCCCATAGCCACTTGCATGTGTGAGAGTGCATACGAGCCATGAGTGTATGTTTCTCACCTTTTTGGACTTCTCACCCAACAGACAACCAAGAGTTATGTCGCCTCATAGTGAGTATGATTTTTTTGGAAAAATAACCTAGATCTGATCCACATTTTTATTTTTTCTTATTTTTGTTCTCCTTCTATTTATTGTCATTGCATGATTGTGTATCTTATTTTTTTGCATATCATACATCTTGCATGTGTCCTTTTTTGTGCTCATGTCGGTTTGACTTGGGATATTGGATCCTAGGGGCTTGACCACCTCCTCAATATTTTTTATGCTTGACCATCCACATGGGTACGATTGGACCCCTCTTGTTTGTCTAATTTAGTGTGAGTTTGAAGCAGGTTCATCCTCTCACTAAAGTGGGCGCTAAATGTAGTGTCAAAAAAGGGTCCTTTGACATTTTCACACTCATTTGGGACCTCCTTGTGGATTTTGGCTTAATGTTGCCTTGATTTAGTGTTCTAATGTGGATAGCGCATTCACATTAGGTCTTGGGCCATTGTGAACTAATGAAATTTAATGGTGCCTTGCTAAAGTGTTGTGAAGTGTTGTAACTCACTTTCACACTTTTCTAGGGTTTTATCACATAATTAAACATAACAAACCTATTTTTAATCATAATTAACATTAATATTTCCTTATTTGGAGTGTTTTGAAGTGTTGTAAAACACTTTCACATTCCTCTAGGATTTTCATTAATAATTGAGCTCTCTTGTGCTTTAATTGGCTCTATTTTGCATCCACAAGCCTCATTTATTGCATATTTTCAAGGATAATCCCGAGACTAATCAGTAAGCAATCATAATTCATGCACACTTCATTATCTTTTTTAAGGTTTAATTACCAAACTAGGGATTTGACCAAGGAAAACCCCCATCACCAAATCAAGTCAATTTCTATTTTTCATGTTTTTTTCATAGGTTCAAATCTAGAACTCAAGCTGGAAAGGAAGGCTAGGTGTCGAGGTGCGGATCAGAGTTTTGAAATCTTAGAAAAGTTGAACTGGGTTGATTCACCAAGAGTGGTGAATGAGTCTTGCTGCTATTGTCTATCAGATCCAGTTGTAGATCCCAATACCCTTTTTCTAGAAACAAGCTCCCACATAGAAATCTAGATCTAGGACTGATTCGCTTAGGTTGGCGAATGAGTTCTAGTTGGTCAAAAATTTAGAATTTCTAGAAATTTAGAGTTGTTTCCATTCCCTTGGAGTTTTTCAGGTGCACATTTCTAGTCTTGCAACTTTTTATTACATCTTACTTGCATTTCTAGGTCATCTTGCATACTACAATGTGTTTTCAAACATTTTCTTTTCCAAGTTTACACTTGGTGGTGAAGCCCTAATTTCTTATCTTTCAACCCCCTTAGAACATTCCCTTTTCCAAATTTCAATCTCCTGTGCATTGAAATCTCAAGGGTTTGTTCTTGAGTGAACCATGTCCTAGAAAAGTGGACCTCTCTCCTTTAAGGTCTAAAACCCTAGAATCCCTAGAGAAAGGATCAACTCCATTTTTTCTATGGTTCAATAATCACATAAGATAGAAATGGGATCATCATATAATACTATGATGTCTTTCAATGTTTGTTTCAGCCATAGAACTTGTGTACAACAAGATGCAATGAAAATATACTCAGCTTCAGTAGTAGACAAGAGACTAAATCTTTCTTCTTACTCAACCATGCCACTAATCTGCATCCAAGAAAGAATGCACTGCTACTTGTACTCTTTTTTAATCTACACATCCAACCCAATTTGCATCTGTATAGGCACTGAGTGTAAATTCAGTATCTTTAGGATACCACAATCCATAATCATGAGTGCCATTCAAATATTTGAATACTTTTTTAACTGTAGCAACAAGTGTTTCCTTTGGATCTTCTTGAAATCTAGCCACAAGATAGACTACATGCATGATATCCAGTCTAGTAGTAGTTAAATATAATAGTCGACCAATTATAGATCTATACTTGCTCTAATCAAAGTTAGGTGAATTATCATCTCTACCCAAGTTACAACTAGTCACCATAGGAGTACTTATCGTTTGAAACCATCCATCCCAAACTTCTTCAACATCTATCTCACATACTTAGATTATGATGAAAATTCCTTTCTGCATTTGATTAATATGTAGCCTAAGGAAGAAATTCATCTCCCCAAACATAGACATTTCAAATTCTTTCTACATTTCTTCTGCAAACATCTTTTACATACTTTCATTTCCTCCAAAGATTATATCATCAACATACACAACTACAATCAAGATTTTGTCATTTTTAATCTTAAAGTACAAATTACTATCTACCATACCTTTTTTAAATCCTTGTTGAATCAAGTACCTATCTAACCTTTCATACCAAGAGCTAGGAGTGTGCTTCAACCCATATAAATATTTCTTCAATATTCACACATTATTTGGTTGATCTATCAATTGAAATCCTTCTGGTTGCTCCATATAGACTTCTTCTAGCTCACCATTCAAAAATGTTGACTTGATATCCATCTGATAGACCTTGAAATCTTTATAAGAACCAACTTCCATGAGCATCCTTATAGCTTCCATTCTTTCTACTGGGGAAAAGCTTCTTGAAAATCTATGCCTTCTACTTATGAGTAACCTTTACATAGAAGCCTCACTTTGTTTCTAACCACTTCTCCATTCTTATTCAACTTATTTCTGAATACCCACTTTGATCCAATGATGTTTTTATCTACCGATCTTGGGACCAATTCCCAAGTCTAATTCTTCTCAATCTACAAAAGTTATTTCATTGCTTCTTTCCAATGTTGATATTTACAAGCTTCACTTACTGTCTTCGATTCTATCTCAGAAAATAAAGACAAATTGACTTCAACAATAACTTTGCTTCTAGTTAACACAAATTTTGACTTATCTCCATTAATATAACTTTGTGAATGATTCTTTTGTACATATCTAGTTATCCAAGGGGACATCACCAAAGCATCTTCTTCTCTTGCTCATTAGATACATATCCATTAGTTTCAATAGAATTCTTCATTGTCTCATCAACCTTCACATTCGAGTTTTCTACAATATCTCTCAATATTTTATTGAAACATTTGTATGCCTTTCTTTTATTATAATATCCAAGAAAAATGGCTTGATCACTTCTTGCATCACACTTTCCCATAGTTTCTTCATCTCTTCTGATATATCATTTTCTTCTGAATACCTTAAAATATTTAACTGTAGGAATTATTCCATGCCATAGATCATAAGGAGTCTTTGTACTATTTTCTCTTGCTTGAACTTAATTGAACACATAAACAATAGTATGAATAGCTTCTTTCTAGTAAACGTTTGGTAAATCAACCTCAATACTCATTGACCTAGCAACTACTTGAGCTATTCTATTTTTCCTTTAACCAACTCCATTTTTCTGAGGAGTTCTTGGAGTAGATAACTATCTCTTTATTCCATGAACTTCACAAAACATATTAAACTCATGGGAGGTGAATTATCCACCTCTACTAGATATTAATCATTTTATCTTCAAATTCACTTCATTTTCAACCATTGCTTTGAATGCCTTGAATCTCTATAATGCATGTAATTTCTCTCTAAGAAATGTAACCCATGTATATCTAGAATAATCATGAATTAAAAGCATAAAGTACCTTTTAGCAAGTGAACCATATGGAAAATGGGGTGATGCCATATGGCCTAGGTCATAGAACACCACCTTTTTCCTATGGTCATTCAATAATGTCCTAGGAATCTTGATTGGATTGACTATCAACCTCAAGGGTGAGTCAAATATCAACAAGGAAGACCTAGGAAGGGTTCTTTTAGGATTTGAGGGGTTCACCACCAAGAAAAATCTTGGAAAATACAACTTAGCATTCAACATACAAAATCTAAAAATGCAAGCTAAATGAATGATGCAAATGATGAAGTTATGCACTAGAAAGTTAGGGTATGTGTACCTAGGAGTTCTAGAATGTAATGAGGATTCTAGAAATGAAAATAAGTAGTGAAAAATTGCAATGGAGGACTAAGATGCCCTTACTATTGACTTAGTCCCGCTACTATTTTTTAGGGAAAATGCAAAATCTTCAGATGTCGAAACCAGATATGAAAGAATCTCTGAAAAATACCCTCAAAGGGAGTAAGATGTCCTAGGTGGCGACTTAGTCCCGTCTAGAATTTTTGAAATGTCCAAATGTGGTCTTGAGGTCCAAAGTTTACACTTCCTTCTTCTCAGATCTCAGGTCCTAAATCTTCTGGATTTGGCCTATAGGTGAGTTTTCATGAATATGACAACTTTGCAATGCAACTTTACACTTCAAATGATCTTCAAGTCTTCAACCTAAATCTGCAACCACAAACATGCAAAATGGGAAAACTTGTTGATTCTTAGTCAATGGGGGTTTACCTTGGTCAAACCCCTTATTGGTAATTAAACCTTGAAATGAAATGAAATGGATGGAAATGATGAATGAACAACATGCAATGTTACAACTCACAAAACCCTTGCTATGAAATCTGCAAACTTGTGCGAAATGGCTAGATTGTATATAGATATTGAAATTCTTGAATTCTATTTAGATCTTGATTTGAATTTCTTGCTTGAATCAAAACCCTACATCACAAATGTTAACTCAAAAACACACTAATGCAACAATATCCTTGATATGATGTTTGAATCTCTATGATGGATTCAAATGCTTTCACAAATATTAGCTCAAAAACACACTGATGCAACAATCTCCTTGATATGATGATTGAATCTTGATGATGGCTCCAAATGCTTGATGAATTTCTCTTGATCTCATAAACTTGCCTTAGGAATGAATACTCAAGTTCCTAGGATGAAAATGAATGAATGAACCTTGTATTTATACCTATCCATGCTCAATATCCCAAAATTTCACCACAACAAGCCGACATATGAATTCATTAAATAAAGGAGGCTAAATCCCACCATAATTTGAATTTAAATCCTAAAAAAAGATTAAGGGGGACTAAGATGCCCTAGGTGGCATCTTAGTCCCAAGGCTAAAAGCTTGGGGCATAGACTCTAAAAATGGGCCCATTTAAAGTGCCTTTGAAATCAAGGTCCCAAGACCTTGGGGGACAAAGATGCCCTAGGTGCCATCTTAGTCCTGACCCAAAAATTAGGGACACTTAGAGAAAATCATTAAATTATCATTTATCCATTTATGTTTGTCAAGATTATCCAGAAAAAGATGTAATTCATTGGGCTTGTGGATGAAAAATAGGGATAAATAAAGTAAGGCGGGCCCAAAAAAGTGGGAAAATGCAAGGATATGCATTTTCATACACTAAATTTAGTCCCCACTTTAGTGAGAGGATGAAATTGCTTCAAATTCACACTAAAGTAGCCAAACACACAATCAAGAGGGTTTCAAATGTATCAATGTTAGTAAGATAGGATAACAATAACCAAGAGGGTGGCCAAACCCCTAGAATCAAGATCCTATGGTAGACCAAGATAGGCACAAAGGATCACACTTGTAGATGATATATGAAGCTATAACCAGATCACAAACATACACCATGAAAGAAAAAGGAAAATACAATGGATCAAGCTTCGACTAGCTATCCAACATGTTGTGGACCAGCTCTAGGTTGTTATTCCAAAATGGTTTACAAGTGGAATGTGTTGCCCACTATGCAAACAAAATGCATGCTCACAAGGGCTAGTGAAGCTAGTTGTTCACTAAGCAAGCCCCAAGAGGTCCATATCAAAGTCATACCCCCGTGACTATGACAAGGAAAAAATGCTTGCTCACAAGGACCAATGAAGCTAGTTGTTCACTAGGTGAGCCCCAGGAAACCATATAAAATCCATACATCCATGACTTTAATAAGGTACAAAGAGAAAATGCACACTCACAAGGGCTAGTGAAGCTAGTTTTTCACTAGGTGAGCTTGAGGAAACCATATGAAATCCATACATCCATGACTTTAATAAGGTACAAAAAAATGTAATGCAATAGGAAAGAGGGATGTTCGAAGGGATTTTGATTAGTTCATGTGTGAGGTCTCAATCTTAGGAGAAATTGTTCCTAATATCTCCAAGAGAGGACCAATCAAAGGATAAAATATTCACAACATAGGGAATGCAATGTGTCGCATCACCACTAAGAGGAATGTAATATGCTAAGATAGATCAAGTTCTTGAGGGAAATTACTCCCAATGTCACCACAAAGAGAAAAACACATCGCATCCCAATGTCACCACAAGGAACATGAAAATGCAAATGAAATCAAGCCAAAATAATGCCAATGTATGCCCCCACTTTAAAGAAATTGCTAAACACCATGTTGTGAGCAATTAATTTAAAGTAGACAAACATGAAAAAGAAAAAGGAAAAGACGGTTTCCCCCTAGAAACACATAAGGTATCTATGGATTGGGGTTCAATATCTATCTTTGTTGTAATGATATTAGAGAGCTCAAAACTGTCATCATTCCCCAAATACACATAGAACTGTAAGAATGACACAAAGAGAGCAAAAAGAAAATAAAAATCTTTTGGGTCAACATGGAAGAGACATAGGGTGTCTCAACACCTTGTGTCATCCTCAAAAGGAAAACACGAGAGAAACATGCAAATGAAAAGAAAAGTTCAATGAAAAGGAAAAAGCTTATGACATATAGAACAATGAAGGTACAAATAGAGGAATGCACAAAGAGAGAGAGAGAGAACATCAAACAAAACGTCACAGCGGATCACATTACATACATGAAATCACACAAAAATAAAGAAAAAAGGAAAGTAAAGAGACTAGTAAAGCATAGGCGAGTCAACCTAGAGTAGGTCATCCACCTCCCAATCTCAATTTGTATATGTGGAAGGTAGACAATGAACCTAAGGGACAATGAAAAATGCATTACTAGAACAAGGCTATCTACTTCTTTCCCCCACTGAGTGCAAGAAAATAATGAGCTAAGGTAGGTGATGAGAAACACCATGTAATAGTGAGAATAGAATGCTCTACAACTATTACATGACAAAAGGGAATAGGCTAAGCAATTACTTCATATAAATCATTACCATCAAAGTGAAATTTTTGTAATACTAACTTGAATGCACGACACTCATCGATGTTGTGTTTGAGGGTTCGGTGGTATTGACAATGTAGAACTTTTTTATCTTTGGTATATAGCACTAGTCTATTTTTTATTGTTGGTAATATTATTAGTTCTTTGTTTAGAAGTAGTTGCATCTTCCTTTGACTTTTTGGTGGTGGACAAGGGAAATTTAGCTTTTGTAGCTTGTAAGGCCTCTTATGCTTGCTAGATTCACCAACTTCTCTAGTTGAAGGTTGAGGATGAGGACCTAAGGTAATCCTATCATCCTTTCCATTGTTATGAATCATTGGTTGTTCTTTAGGAAGAAGGACAGTCATATCAAGGGGATAATCAAAGATCACCGTACCATCACTACAAATCCTTAGGTATTCTTTAGGAACTCTTATGTTGCGATGGGGATCATGATAACCCAATTCATTTCTATTCTCACTAGTTGGTATTTTCCCTAGGACTTGATGAATTTCATGTTCACTTGTATCACATCCTTGTTTACTCAAGATTGTAAATCCTTTTCCATATGTTTCCTCTAGATTGATTGGAGTGTTTGTTACTTTGTTATCATAGGATGGTGGAGTATTTTCTTGTTTAGAGGAGCTAGGTTCACCTATTGTAGGGAACTTAGGTTCAACTTTTATTTTAATTTCGACATGTAAGTAACCAAACATCTCAAGAGGTGGTATTGTAGGAGGATTTGGTTGTTTCATGGATGGATAAAAGGATGCATTATCTTCAAGGTTGTTAAGGAAATCATTTAGGAACATATTCATGCTATAGTAATCTTCTCCAATGATTTCAACATCAGGAGGATGAAAAGTATTAGGTGTTGATTGAGCATGAGTGTGTTAAATGTCATTAGGATCATTACCAAATACACAACTTGACACATCTAACAAATATTTCAAGGACATCCACAAATTTTCGAAGCACATAACCATGGTGCAAGATTGAAAAAATTTACTTGAAATGAAATAAATTGGAATAACAATAATTATGCAAACTGAAACAGAAAACTGAAAACAGTCAACAAAAGCATAGAAAAGAACTTGCAAACCCTGAAAACTAGAAAGTGAAAGTCAATAGGGACTAAGATGCTAGTAATGGTTTCTTGGACCTACTGGTGTGATTTTGAGGTTCTAGGGATTGGAACAGATAGAAAACAACAAAGAGAGGGTTCTAAGCTAGAAAAGGGATAAGACACTAGGAAGGGAATTTTAGTCATAGTAGAGGTTTTTCTTAGAAAAAAATCAAAATCTGGATTATCTACATGTTGTGAACTTTTTGCACACACGCCCCACTAAAAGTAGGGACCCTCTTTCTTGCTCTTTTTGCTTTCATTCTTGGTGTTTTGCCCCCTTTGGTTTTGAGGAGTTGATTGTATTGGCATGTTCCCAAGTGGTTATCCTACTCGTGCAAATGCCTAGTGAGGGAAGCACTTTGAAAATTCTGCATTCTGGGATCCATCTCGGTTTTTTCTCTGTTTTCGGGAAAATTCCCCTAGGACAGAATTCCTTGAACATCGTGGAAACCCAATGAAGGCTGCTTTGTATAGTTTTAGGAAAATTTGAGACTTCACAGAATTCTGCATCGATCAGATTTTCCCAAGATTTCATCGTTCCTTTGGATCCCCGGATTCGTTGTCTTATCGATGCATTTAAATGCCTCGTACGGTCTTGCAGTTTTCCTTTATTGAGTTTAATTTCATTTTATGAGGAGGTTTATGTCATTTTCCTCATTGTGTGATTTGAGAAGTTTGATTTTGGATTTTCTATTGCTAGATTGTGTGTTTGAGCTCGTGGTCAAGGGTTGCAGTCGAGCTTTCTTGTGATCGCTTGCATTCTACCCTGATTTTTTGGGTCTCTTATCGACTGTTGCTACCTTGATTTCTTTTGTCCTCATGGTATGTACATTCTACCCTCCCTTTTAATGAACGAATTGAAAATGCTTTAAGGTTTGTTTGCATGTATGCTTTGAGTCGGGATATTGGTATGGTATGGTTTGGTAGCAGTACAGGGGTTTCTAATTGCTGGCTTGATGCCCTTCCTCATGGCTTGTGCCTCCTCTCCTTCTGCATGATTGTAATTCAAGTGGTTTTTCCATTGCTTGGCCTCCATCTATTAATTTCGAGCTTCCCTATACTAAGCTTTGGTTTAACTTGAAATTCCCTGGCTTGTGATGAAACCATGTCTTGGGCGAAGTGCGACGTGTTGCTATCATCCAATTTGATAATCGCCCTATCATTAGTTGAGTCATGTGAGGAAAATTGAAGTGAAAACAATAAATTGAGATATGAGCTATGTTGTCATGGTGATTTCCTATGGTTTCCTTTGTTGAAATCCTCCCTCTTATTGAATGGATCTTATTTTGGTCTATTTGAACTTGCATTGTTCATCTTGTATTATAATCAATCTAAATCTTGGGAGAAATCTCCAACTTCCTAAACGTTTGATTGATCTAGGAGAAATCTTGACAAAGTCAAATATTTCGGGTTGTCGAGCCCTTCACGGATTTCCATTATCTAGGGATTTCCCCAATTTATCCGTTGCCTTCTTGATTTCCCGAAAGTGGGCTTAAAGTGTGAAAATTGAATTGACTTCACGAAATTTCGTTCCTTTGGGATTTTCCTAGAATTTCTCAGTCCCTTCATTTTCCTGGAATTTGTAAATTCTTGTCATTTTGTTGGATTTCCGTCCTTGGCGGATTTTCCCAAAATCTTGTTGAAAATGGAGAATTAAAAGAATGTATGAAAGTTTAGTTGATGATTATGCATCTCATGATTGATTTAACTTATTCTAAGATATATCATGTGGTTTATTGGTTAATTTGATTGATCAAATGATGAATTGGAGGTTTCTTTGTGGTCATTTCACTGGATTTCACCTGGTCCGTAATTTCCCAAAATTCCTCTCTAGCCTGAATTCCACGAGAGGGCTAAAAACCCGAACTTTATAATAAATGATTCTTATGGGGTTTTGGGGGGATTTTGCTTATTCCAAGATTTGTTTAAGGAATTGGTATAACATTTGTGATGGATTTAATTGAATTCTATGCTATGTTGGATATTTATTTTGGTGTCTTTGTTGTATGTAGGCAGAATCAAGTCAGGCTATTGCTGGGCAAAGCAAGGGTAAGGTAATAGATCCAAATCCTGAGGGCTCGGCTATCTCTGAAGTAGATAGGGTTAAGGTGGATTTAAAGAGAAGAGTTCCCAAGAGAAAGCTGACCTCCATTTGGTTGGGGATCACTAATACAAATGTTGGGCTATGGGATTATGAGGAGTTTAAGGCAAGAATGGCAACACAAAATCTCTCTCTGTTGGCCAAATGAACATTGGAGTCTGGGTTGGCACATGTGGCTGGATTTTCTCCTATAGTCCAGTGCTACGAGTTGGTGCTTGAATGTGCCAAGCACTATGATAGGGGCACACAAAGGATAGTTGGTCCTCAAGGAAGAATTGTGGCAAATCCTAACCCCATGTCAATTGCTCAAATATTTGACATGCCTAATAGGTCTCATGTTGTGGCCTTCGATATGGATGTAGCAAAGAAGTATTATGATGGGAATGCCATCAAATCCCAACAAGTCATCAATTCTTGGTTGGAGAAACCCAAGTCCCACTTCTCCAAGTTACCCAAGTAGTTGTTCCGAGCTAAGTTCAGGAAGGAGTACTATGATGTTATCACATTTCTCAGCAGGGTAGTGGGATTGAAAAGTGTAGGAATGTTTGAGAACTGGATGTTCCATGTCATTGCAAGGATGGAGCAGGGTATGGAATACCACTGGATAAGCATTATAAGTGCAATGATACATGACCAGATGTGTAATGTTTCACAGAAAAAGACCTTCACAATGACCTCCTATTTGGTGGATGCACTTGCAAGGTATCACCCATACAAGGGACTGAGCACAAGGAGTGTGTTTGGCAAGGATGTAATTTATGAGGTGTACCCTTAATTATATTTGGGTGGCACAAGCTATAGGAAGGTGAATGATGCATTCACCATGTACATCACTAGGCTACTGCAGGGTGCATAACATGTTCAGATTTCAAACAGCGCTAAGGAGTTAATCAAGAGTTTTGGAGCCTAGTTTATCTAGTTTCCCACCTTTTCATACATCAGAATTGATGTCTGTTAGAGGGATCCATACAGACTCCATAGATACCCCATGGATCATATTATACTTCTGGAGGTCACAAGGAAGATCTGTGACTTTGACGTAATTGTGAAGAGGGAGAAGAAAAAGATTGGATTTGGTGGGGACTTTCCTTTGAGAATAGGCAGTGGTGAGGCATGCCCTTCTATCAACTTAGCCCATGCTTATGAAGAAGAGATGAGTACTCTTGGTCTTTGCTTCCATTCCAAGAGATCCAGATTTGATGTAACTGGTGAAGCACAAAAGAAGGTCAAGAGATAGTACAGTCACAAGGATGACATAGAATACTGTTGGGCTAACATCAGTGATGAGTTTGAAGTTAGAAGGAAGAATTTCTCCAGGCTACCAGTGAACTTGGTCCGACTATACAACATAAGGGCCATTCCAATTCAAGTTGAGGAGGATGGAAATTTGATTCAAGGCCATAACTTTGAAGTTGTGAAGGATAAACTAGTTGGAGAAGTGGATTGGCTGGAGGAAGAGAAGACAAATTAGAAAAAATCATGACTCCAGTAATCAAGTACACCAAGCTATGGCTCAAGAAAAATATGTTGGAGATGGAGAGTGAGGGGGTGCAATGCACCTATGATCTAATGGGAGACTTGGAATCTCACTCTGCTTCTGAGGAATAACCTGAATAGGATCCCAAAGGCAAAACCAAGGTGGGCTCTCCTTTCTAGATTAAAATTAAAGATGTTCAGGCAGAGGAGACAGGAAATCAAATAAATCCTATAGCCAAGAAAATGAAACATGTCTCAAAGAAGAAAAAGGTTGAGAAAGATGAAGAAGAAAAAGAAGAAGGGGATGCCAGTGTCCCTTTGCCCAAGAAAAGTAGAATTATGAGGTTGTCATAGAAAGAGAAGGAAATCTCTAAGGCCAATAAAGAAGTTCAACCCCCGGTGGTAGAGGTAGAGAGCTCGGGAGAAAAGACACATGTGTATACCAGGAGACAAGGACTCCATCTCCCAAAGATGGTGCACCAAAAAGAAGTCTTCCCATGAATGTTCCTATCACTAAGCATGAGGATGTCCCTCTTTCTCATGAGGCTAGCAATGTGCCAGATGAATCAAAGGATGCTAAGGATCCCCAGGATAAGGAAGAGGAAGAATTCCAAGAGGGAGAACTCTATAATGCTGAGGCAGAAATGGAGAAAGTTCTACAGTCTCCTTTGGTGGCTTATGAGGATTCACTTATAGAGGTTCATGAGGATAGACCTCCTCAAAAGGAGGAAATACCATATAAGATTCCCTCACCAGTGCATGAAAGAGGAGGGAACGACAAAGGAAAGGAGGATACAATTGAGAAAATTCCTTGGAAGAAGAGTTTGGATGGAGATGCATCCAAAGTTCAACAAGATGTAGTGGGGCAAGATAATGTATAGTCAAATCCCATAGTCCCAATATGGTTGGACAAGGAGTTGAAATGTAAACAAATTGTGGTGGATGATACTCCTCCCAATTGGGATGAATTGTTGGCGAACATAGGAAAGGAGAAAATAAAGAGGAAAGCCAGGGTTATTTCTAGAATTGAGAGAGATGAGGAGAACAACAGAGTGGTCCAAATTGCTACTCCTGCTCCTGACAAGAATAAGGATACTGTGACTGGGAATGATTACAATGTGCAAACTATCAACCTAGGGCATGCTTCCATGGAACAAGATATTGAAGAATATTAGGGTTCTAGTGTTGTAATCCTTGGCCGATTAAGGAAGGAGGTGTACACCAAGCAGGAATTGAAGAAGGAAAATGATAAAATTAAAAGATATCTGCAAGAGTTGATGAAACCCTTGCAATCCATTAGCTCCTCATCATCTACTACAGGCTTCCTACTACAAGAAGCAATCACTGAGTTGGAAAGGATTAAAGTCACTACCCATGTTACAATGAGTTGGTTACAGGGAGTGCAAACTCATGGAGACAATGCCATCAAGGACTTCCTTTCAATCGATGGGGATGCTATGAGATCGATGGATTGGTGGAAGAATGTATTGTCCCAGGACAAAGAGGATATGGATCTTTTACTGCAAAAGGCTAGAATCATCATGGACTACACCAAAGAGAAGCTGGTAAGAGATGAAATTCCTCCTTCTTCCAAAGTAGCAGAACCTTGGGAATGGTTTGAGGTTTTGCAGATACGGAAAAGAGTGTTGAAGAAGGTGCATAAATAGGGGTGGTAGATTGAGGATGTCTTGACTGAAATTTATAACAAATGCATCTGCTTCTTCGAGGTTATGACAGGGAGAAAGAAGTTTTTCCTGAAGCATCTAAGCATGGAATAGTTGAGAAAATGGTGGCGAGAAGTGTATTCTCCAGTCAATGAGGACCAAGTCACCAAACACCTGTTGGATGATGTAGCTACCTACATTGCAGTAATTGATAAATACAAGACCCTGAAGGTGGACTGGGATAAGGTGGTCAAGCAATCAAGGGATGACATCAAGTCCATAGAAAGAAGAATGAAGGTGTTAGTTATGCCACCTATTGCCGACTTGGAGAAGGTATTTTTGATGATACAAGATAGGGAAAGTCAAGATAAAGAGAAAGGAGAGGGTAGTTAATGCAACACCTCATTAGGATTTGTGCTTCCATATTATTCCTCCTCTTCATCTCCTTTCTTTGCATGCATTGGATCGGGTTATGTTGGAGATCCTGGGCCGACTTGGATAAAATTGGTGCATTTAATGCACATTTCATGTTATTTTCTAATTCCTCTTGGCCGACCTATTTTTGGCCATTTTTTATTGTAAACCTAATTGGGCCAACATGTCTTGGGGGGTTCTCTATAAATTTGGCATTCTGCCTCATTTGTAGAGATTTAGACGATTTTTTTTTTATTAGAGTGAATTGAGATAAGAGCAAGAGTTAGAGTTAGGATTTGGTTTTATCTTTCAAGCAAGTGTTGTAACAAAAGACTAGAATTGTTACCACTTTGGATGATTTAATACAAGTAAAGAAATTGTGATTTAGTGCCTTCCTTGTGTTGAGTTTTATCTTGCATGGTTCTTGATATTCTATCTTAAAATTGCTTAAGTTTATTTGATGTTAGATGATTTGATGATGTTTAGGGTTTGATGCTTGAAGTGTTTGCAGCAATCTCTAGTCCATACTTTTTGCAGTTAGCTAATTGTTACCTTCTTTGTAAAGTTAGCCTAGACTTAAAATTATGCTCAGTTTGATTATGAATGCTTGTTCATTTCAATTGTAATAGGGTTGTTTTGAATGAATGTTCATAATCTGAAAATCATTAACACCTTAGAATATTGCACTATTTCTATAAGATTGCAGATTTATCTGGGTCAAACAGGAATTAGTTTATGAGGGATTGGTCCATTTCGAGAATTTTATCATTTGCATTGTCAATCTTAGGATTATAATTAATCTTATAAATATCTTTGAAACCCTTATCTCTTTTGTTATTTCTTTTATTATATGGGTTAGATTTAGGATTTGAAGTATCATCGTATTGTTAGATCTGGTAAATTTCAGTTCAGCATTTGCTTGTAGTAAGGTCCCTTTGTGATTACCAACATTTTAAAATTATCTCTGAGTTGTTGTATTTTCATTGTCAAGACTTGACATTAGAGACCTTGGAGTTATCTCTTTGTTCATAGAGATTTACCTTTCAAGAGAGATAGGATATCATATTCTGTCTGAGTTGTTGTTGTGCAGAAAAAACCATCAACACTACAGTGTTCAAACATTTCCTATTCAAGGACTTGGTGTTTGGAAACTAAAAACTATGTAAATGAATGCAAGAAAAAGTAACTAGTGACAAGTAATTGAATGCAAAGTTGAATGCAATTTTTCCAATTTTGAATGTAATAATAATGTTTCTAAATACAATTAGGATGATTAAAAATGCACTTTTCATTTTTTCAATGAGATAAGATGATGCAAGAAAGAAAAAATGCAACCTATATGCACATTCACTAATGCAAATATGAGAAACCCTAGATGCAATGAAAGAATGAATGCAACGTAGATCTAGGACTTTAATAGACTCCAAATCATAAAATGAATGCTCAAAGAACTTGGGTTCACCAAATTCAATCGTATAGAAAATGGGGTGATGCCATATGGCCTATGTCATAGAAAACCACCTTTATCCTATGGTCGTTCAATAAGGTCCTAGGAATCCTAATTGGATTGACTATTGTTGTGCAATTTTTTTTTTTGCACACATGCCCGACTGAAAGTAGGGACCCTTTTTGCATGGCCTTTTGGCTCTTGTCTGTGGCCCTGCCTTTTGAGCTTGTCTTTGAATATATTGAGATTTTGGTCTTTGGTGTCGTGGTCCTTTGGTCGTGGGATTTGGTTATTTTGCTCTATTCCTACATGCTTGTCCTATTTGTAAAGCGCCCCTATTCTGAGTTAGTGTTTATGGGGTCTCACAAATGTTCTCTCTGGAAGTGGGTTCCCTTTCCCTTTGTTTGTCTTTGGTGTTTTGTCTGGGTCTTAGGAATTGTTCTTTTCCTCCTAAAACTTTGTTTCCTTTCCTTGGTGGGTTTTGGCGTAGGATGGGACTGAACTCTAAACTTTCACAAAGTTCATGGTTCAGTTTTCATCCCAGTTCTAGTTCTGGCTCTACTTCCTATGTCCTTGTTTTCTTCATTGTTCAACCTTCGGGTTGATTCTTCCCCTTAGGTCTCCTTTGGTATTCCTTTTTCCTTCATTTTTTTCCTTTCGTCGAAGGTGGAATCAGGATGGGAATTAAACTCAGTACTTTGAAAACAGTTTCATCTTGTTTTCGTTCCACCTCTGCCTATTTTGTTTCCACTTTTGTTCTGGTTTTTGTTCCACCTCCACCTATTTTGATTCCGCCTCTACCTATTTTGGTTCCACCTCTGCCTATTTTTTTTTCACTTCTATTCAGGTTTTGGTTCTGCCTCCGCCTATTTTGGTTTTGGTTCTGCCTCCACCTATTTTGGTTCCACTTCAGTCTTGGTTGTGTTTCACTTTTGCCTGAGCTTGTGCATGGTTTCCTTGCCTTGGGGATTTTGATGGATTGAATTGGATTTCGATGCTATAATGAATATTAATTGTGGCCCTTTTAAATGCAGACTAGATTGTGTAGGTTGTTGCTATCAGGGCCGAAGGAAGGATGGGTGTACTTTGAAGATATTGCAAGATTCATAGGATATAGCCAGGTACATTTTGTGGCTGTGGGTAGTTAAAACCCATATGTACAAAAAAGGTTTTCTCATTGGCCATTCATCCGAGGTGGACATGACATGGAAAATTTAAATTGGTTTGACTTGATCAGAGTCGTTCATGGTGCCCAACTCAACTGTTGATCAATGGCTCATATTCAAAATCACGTTCCACGCATGTTACCGTTCTTTTATTTCACACGGGTGAGGCATTAATGGCGAACGTGACCCACATGGTTTATTTTGTTTGAATTGGGATTTGTAGAGATCCCAGGTCGATTTGAGGAAGGTACCTCATGCATTCAATGGAGGGCAGTGATTTAGTATGGGTTGTCTAGGCTGATATGGTTGGTGGCCGACCTTCTTTGTAACCATAGCTCGGGCTAGCACAAGACGAAATCTCTATAAGTATGGCATGTCGCCTCATTTGAAAAGGGTTAGACAGTTAGTTAATTTTTTAGAATTAGATAGAAGACAGACTAGAAGACTAGAGCAGAAGGTTAGAGTTAGGAGTTGGTCATATTTTATACAAGTGTTGTAACAAAATATCAGAATTGTTGCTATTACTGGTGATTCAATGCAAGTGAAGACATTGTGTTATTATTGGTGCCTTCTTTGGATTGATTAATCTTGCATGGTTGGTATTCCATCTTTAAAATTTCTTGGAAATTTCTAAATGCATCTTAGATTTAGAGTTAAATGATTCAATAGTGCTTGTGATTTAGGGCTTGGAGTGTAGTAGCAATCTTTGGTTCATACTTTGGGTAGCTTCTTGATTGTGGGTTCACTGCACAAGGTCAACCTGTACTCGATATTTGTGTGCTTAGTTCAATTGTGGGCATCCATCCAGTTCAATTGAATGAATGTCCATGATCTGAAAATTTTTAATTCCTTAGAAGATTGTATTGTTCCTATGAGATTGCAGGTATAGTTTGGGTTGATCAAAAATTAGTTTTTTGAGGGATTGGTCTGTTCCAAGCATTTCATCATGAGTATTGTTGATCAGAGGAGTAGTATTAATCTTAGTATTTTTTAAACCCTTTATCTTTTGTTATTTTATTTGATCTTTGGTTAAACCAAGAATTCGAGTATCATTATATTGCAAAAATCCGATAAGTTTACAATCTCCATTACTTGTTTTGTAAGGTCCCTTTGTGATTACCAACATTTTCAAATTTATCAATGAGTTTTTTTGTTGCAAGTCATGACCTGACACCCGAGAGAGCTTGGGGTTATCTCTTTTTCAATAGAGATTGACCTTTCAAGAGAGATATGATACTATATATCTTATGTTTGAGTTGTTGCTATGCAGAAAACACCATCAACAGGATTGGCACTAGGAGGGTGAATAAGCAAGCTAGAGAATTTTATAAACACCCTTTCTTTTGAGAGACTCAGATGGAGAACCTGATCTACACTAGGAGAAGGAGAAGAGTTTCAAGAACTGCCACCTCCAGCTAGGTCAAGAAGGACCAAAAGAAGGGAGGATTCACCATCCACCTTGTCATTTCCACCATCCTCACCCTCATCCTCCTCATCATCATATAATTCTAAGGCTAGTTCCATTCAACAACCCCAACCAGTCACCAACCAGTCCTTGCCACCTCCACCTCTGCCAATGGCTTTCTTGGAAAAAAATCCATCACCTCTACCCTTCAACAACTACAATGTTATGCCCAAGAACCCTAAGCATTTTTTCTCTAAGTTCCACACAAACGAACCTAATAGAACAACAAAGGAGCATATTAGGACTAATCATGAGGATGTTGCCTATAGGATTTTCCCTTATTCTCTGGGAGAGGAGGCCTTTTACTGGTACAATCATTTACCTGTTGTATCCATTCATAATTGGACTAAACTTGAGGTTGCATTTCTATAGAAGTTTAAAATCCCTATCAATACCAATGAACTCTACAAGTAGTTTACCAGGGCTAAGAGAGAAGTTAATGAGCCCATAGGGTCATTCAACAATAGATTCCACCGTGCATACACTAGACTGCAAGCACTTTATGTTGTAGAGGATGCCATTGCCTTAGAGGTATATTTTGAAGCCCTTGATAGTCTTACATCCACTTTCCTTAAGTGGAGAACTAATCCCCCAACTACCTTACTCATTGCATATATAGAGGTTGTTAAAGTCAGTACAAATCTTATACAACACTTGTCAAGACCCTTGCCATCTATAGGACCAACTACTCCTCTTGGGCAAGTCCAAGCTCTTAATCAGGCACTGACTAAACACACTCCCATTATGAATCCCATCTCACAGTTGCCTTTGGTTCCACACCCAAGTCATCCGATAAGTCAAGCTCATCCAATGCTTAGTTATCCCCAGCAAAATGCTAATCAACCCCTTCATCCAAAGTTGTAGGCTAGTTTCCCTACATATTTATAGAACTCAAAAGTTTTCTATCAGTTTGTGGGTCCTAGAGGAGTGTCAAGATACCCCCAAACAATGTGAATTTAGCTCCTTATAGTAGTCCTGATAAGGAGAGGTTGGATGAGCTAACCAAGCAAGTGAAGAAACTGAATATGGAGGTAACCCACTTGAGGAACCAGAACAACAAACTCCAAGCTGCTCAAAGGAGAATGCAATCAAATTATAATAGGGAGAACCAAGATGTTGCAAGAGGGAAAAAATTCAATAGAGGGCAGCATTCTAACAAAAATCAGAATTTTGATAGAGGACAGGGTTTTGGTCAAAAATTTGATAGAGGACAACAAGGTGGTCAAGGGTTTGAAATGAGAGAACCACCTAGGCAGAATAGGCCATGGAACACCACACCTAATAATGGAGGAGTCCCCACTCCACTGGATCAACCTTCCAATCAAGAAAAACCTTCGAGTGGAGTATATCTAGCTAAAGCAACTTTGCTAGGGTGGTGCAGGCTTCATAAGACAAGGCAACACTCTGAGCTGGATTGTCCAGAATTTAAAACTACTGCTTCCATCTTTCAGTATGTTGAAAACAACTCCACTAGTTGGGAATTGGTACCCTCAAATCCTTATGATTCCCAAGTTTTGGTGTTGAATCATGCTCCTTTCCCGAGGGATGAATAAAATGAACTAGAAGAGACGTCAAGTGGCCAGAATGAGGAGATTGAATAAGTGCTGAATGAAGATGAAATTTCTTAGTTGTTTAATGAAGGAACTACGGATGATAATGGTCCCTTGGATGAGGAAGAAGGTGGTGTTGAAGAGGTTTAGATGTTTCAACAACCTACAAGAAATTATGATTTGAGGAATAGGCCTAACAAGAATCCACCAGTTGGGGGCCCATTTACTACATCTATTCCTCCAAATAATTTTACTTCTCCACCAGACCCACATGCCAATAATAATCCATCTTACCTGCATGTTCCAACACAATAATTTTCAAGAGGAGGACAACCTGAGGTGTCAAGAGGGAGCAACATTGATTCAAAAAAAGATAACCAGACTGGTAATTCTAAAGAGAGCCATGCCAACATGAATGTGGAACAATTAGGTGAATATGTGACTGAGGAACTCAGGAAAGTAAAGGCGAGTATTTCTACTTTTGAGTTGTTAAGGGTTTCTGAATTTAGAAATATAGTGCTAGGGAATTTTAGTTCAAGTCAAGCACCACAAGGAGCAGCAGTCAACGAGGTAGTTGGCAAGCCTCCTAGTTCATAGGCACCTAAAGGCTTAATTCAAGCACCACCTAGAGATAGAGGGAAAGAAAAAGATAGGAATCAGGTTGCACAAGTTTACACTTAGTTGAGTTTGTTCCAGGGAAAAATAGAAACCCCTCCCTTCCTAATTTCTATTCATATCTTTGGGAAGAATCTATACAATTTTCTTCTAGACTCAGGAGAATCTACAAATGTTATGATTTTTGTTGTTGTACTTAATATTCAGGTGGAAGATACTCCTGACACTTATGGTTTGATCTTGGGTTGAGATTTCACCAAGGCACTAAATGGATGCACATCCACAGATCATTCTAACTTGTGGCTCCCCTAGAAAGGAGTCCCAAATAAAATTAGAATTGAAAGAGAACCCAGAATGAAGTATGTGATCACTGAATATCAGAATACTTCAAATGAGATATTGTTGTCAGAAGTCAGCATGGAGAACTATGTCTTGTCTGCCCCTATTTCAGATACATAGGAAGTCTTTATGTTGTAAATTTTCTCTGATGAATCCACATCAGAGGCAAGTAGTTCTGAACTACTATTTGAACAGGCAAAGGAACTTGATGATCAGGAAGATAGACAACTTAGCTTGCTAGATAATTTCTAAGAGTTTATCCAAAAGTGCGTGGAGGATCAAATCCAGCTAGGCAGAAATATGGATTTCAAGGAATTGTTGCTCCCTAAATGGTGTAGAGTTCACAATTCTCCTTAATCTAAGCTGGGATGTTACCTATTCCAAACTACGGTGGAGAAGATACAAAGATGCATTAATCCAGCCCCAGCTATCAGGCTGGATATATAGAGTGTTCAAAATGATCAAAAAGGAAAGATTTTGAGGCCTCCTGAAGAGCCTCTGGGCAGCAGGAAGGACAAGGGTAGTTCAAGGAAATCAGAAGCTGATGGTTGCTGGACATTAAAATTAGATGGATCCAAATAAAAGCAAGGTGCTGGAGCAAGATTTGAGCTGATTAGTCCTAAAGGTAAGACTTATTTTTCTACTCATAGGCTCTAGTTCCAATGCACTAATAATGTAGTTGAGTATGAGGCTTTGGTCCATGGTTTATTAATGGCATTAAGAAAGAAAGTCAAGATCTTGCAAATGTTTGGAGATTCTGAGCTGGTAGTTAAACAAGTAAGGAAAAAATACTCATGCCATGCTAGAAGAATGGCCAACTACAGGCATAAAGTATGGGATATCATTGAAGGATTTGATTCCTTCAACATTCAATTGATTCCCCGAAATAAGAATCAAACTACAGATTCTCTGGCCCAAGAAGCTAGTACATTGCAGCCTTTATCACTTTTAGGTTTGAAGAAGTTGACTATAGAGCTTATTATAGTACCCTTAGTTCCTAACAATGTAACCAATTTATAGGTGTTTGAGGATGACAAACATATTCTTGATTTCATCACTAGTTGTGATGTGTTTTCTTCTCAGGTGATTGATGAGGTAGAGCCTCAAGAGGCTGAAATGGACCTAGAAGGGGTCATTAACCTAAAAATTGATACCATCCTAAGAGGTATGGTGAAATTAGAGAGAATCTTTGATTTGGATAAGATAAAAGATCAAGAACAACAAGTGAAAAGGGAGTCCCTTAATAGTCAATGTGAAACATACAATATAGGGACCCAAGATGGTGTAAAAAATATTTTTATAAGCAAAGTGTGCACTCCAGAGGAAAGGAGATGACTTATTGATGCATTACACACATATCAAGAGGTGATAGCCTAGAGTTATGAGGACTTAAAGAAATATGACACTTTGATCATTACACACATCATTCCCTTGAAGTTGAATGTCAGAACATTCAGACAAAGACAAAGGCCAGTTAATGCTCTACTGGAACCTATCATTCAGAAAGAGGTGGAGAAGGTAATTTCAGCACGAATCATATTCCCAGTAAGACATTCAACATGGCTTGAAAATTGGTTCCTGTAAGGAAGACAAATGGAGAAATCATACTGTGTGTTGATTTCAGGAATCTCAATACGGCATTGAAATTATATAACTATCCAGTTCATTCCCTGGATGAAATGCTTCAAATTGTCAATGGATCTCAGATGATGTATTTTCTAGATGGGTACTCTGGATACAACTAGGTTATGGTAAAATATGAGGATAGGCACAAAACTGCCTTTACTAAAAAATGGGGAACTTTTGCCTATAGAAGAATGCCCTTTGGATTAATCAATGCTGGAGCTACATTCTAGAGAGAAATGGATATTTCTTTCAAGGACATTATTGGTAAGTGCATAATTACCTACATGGATGATATGACAGCTTTTTCTAAGAGGAGAGATGATCACGTAGTAGATTTAGGCAAAGTATTCCAAAGGTGTAGAGAGTTTGGCATCTCACTTAATCTAAAGAAAAGCATCTTTGGAGTTGCTGAGGGAAAATTGTTAGGACATGTCATTTTAGAACAGGTTATTGCCATTGATCCAGAGCAAGTGGAGGCTATACTAAAGATTCAATGTCTTGCAAGCAAAAATTAAATGAAGTCATTCTTTGAAAAAATTAACTTTGTCAGAAAGTTTATCACTGGATTTGCAGAGATAGTGAGGCCCTTGAATGCTATGCTAAAACAAGAAGAAAAGTTGAATGGAGCGCAGAGGCTAAGGAGGAATTTGCAAAAATCAAGAGAGCCATTGTTGAGGCTCCAATGTCAATAAGTACAGATTATGCAAGGCCTTTTTACATATACTCATTTTCTTCTGATCACTCCTATGCTGGAATGTTAACTCAAAAGGTTGAGCAAGGCGATGATCATCCCATATCTTTTATGAGTGTCCCTTTAAAGTATGAAAAAATGAGATACCCTAATGTGGAAAAGCAATCCTATGCCTTGGTCTAAATTATGAAAAATTTCAAACACTATATCCTGAGAAATAAGGTCTTTGCCATAGTACCCGATCCTGCAGTTAAGCTCTTATTGATGCATAATGAATTAGGAGAGTGCAGTGCTAAATGGGTAACCATGCTACAAGAGTATGATATTGAGATCCAACCAATGAAATTGGTGAGAGGGGGTAGGGACTGACAAAGATAATGGCTGAGATGTGCCCCAACCTCACGGCTCAACAATATCACCTCCAAGAAGTGTCTCCAAGAGAATGGTATGATGAAATTATCTACTATCTGTTGAACCAACAATGTTCTGAACACCTTAATGCATTACAATGGAGAGCTTTGCATCTAAAGAGTGACAATTTTATGATGAAGGGAGTTGTATTGTATAAGAAAAATCATGAGGGGGTTTATTTGAGATAACTAGGGAAGGAAGAAGCTGGCAGAGTGATGACTGAATTTCATGACAAATATGGCACAAGCCATGGCTCAACACCTTCCACTGCAAATCAAATCCTGAGGGTAGGCTATTATTGGCCTACCTTATTCAAGGACACACATTACCATGTGAGGACTTGTCATGTATGTCAGACTGCAATAAGTAGGGAGAAACGTGCAACCCTCCCACTTCAGCCTATTATAGAGGTAAAACCATTTGAACAGTGGGGAATGGACTTTATCGGTCCAGTCAATCCACATTCATCTATAGGCCACAGGTATATTCTTACTATAACTGATTACTTTACTAGATCAACTGAGGCTCTTGCATGCAAACAATGCACTTCTGAAGTGGTAATCAATTTCATTGAATCGGGTATCATTAATCGCTTTAGATGTCCATTGGCTTTGGTTTGTGATAACGGTCCTTCTTTTGCATCATTGAAGTTTTTTAAATAGGCTTATGATCATGGGATTGTCATAAAATTTTAATCTAATTACTATCAACAGGGTAATGACTTGGTTGATTCTTCCAATAAGAAGCTTTTGATAGTCATTTGTAAGCTACTAGAGAAGAATCCCAAGGAGTGGCACACCCAGCTTAGATTTTCTCTTTGGGTAGACCGCACTAGACAAAAAACATCCCTAGGAACCTCTCCTTATCACTTAGTATATGGTTTGGAGCCTGTGTTTCCCATCCAGCTAAAGATTCCTACTTTGCAATTTATTAATGAATATTATGATGGAGAGGATAAATGTGAAGCCTGCATGGCTAAACTGTTACACCTTCAAGAGGGAAGAGATGAATCCCTAGAAAACTTTGCCAAACATCAAGGTGTAGTGAAGAGAAGGTTTGATAGGAGAGCCAAGGTGAAAGACTTTAGAATCTCTGACTTGGTTCTCTACAGAGATAAAGCCCATGACCAAAAAGGGGAGCATGGAAAATTTGACAGACTTTGCCTCAGCCCTTATCAGATTGTAGAGATTCTAGGAGATAATGCTTTTCGTTTGAAAACTCTCACTGGAGAAAATATCCCACTCCCTATCAATGGGTAGTATTTGAAGCACTATTTACAGTCCTAAGTTGTTTACAGCTCTTTCCTTGTACATAGGTAGATTAGGTTTCCTTTCTATTTTTCTATTTTTTTCTTTGGTTAGATTAGGGTTTCTTTTGTTAGAATAGGTCCTCTTTGGTTGGTTCTGCTTTCTATTCTACTCTTGCTTTCTTTTGGGCCTGTTGCATCTGTATGACTGGCTGCTTGCTTAGGGCTATTCTGAGGATTTCTTTTACAAATTTTAATCATCTTTTCAGAGCCAGCTGGTGGAATTCTTTCATCTAATGTTGCATACACTTGGAATTGGAGTCACATGATTAAGTCAAATTTTGTAATGTATTTGGGTCTCATACTTTCACACAAATCTTAAAGATTCCAAGGTTGCATCTGGTCCTTATGAAGTTTGACTAGGTGAAAAATCTTATATTCTGCTCCAGTGCCACTGTGGTTCTCATCCCTGAGTGTGGGCTTCATTGCTTGCAAGGTGAAAAAGAAAGTTCAAAGATCTCAAATTGAATATCAAAAAAAAAAAAGGGAAATAAAATGTTGAAAATCATTGAAATGTTCACTTTATTAGGGGTATCCTAGTATATCTACCGGGGCTTTAGACACCTGGCTGGTAGTAGAGCTATGCTACAAAGAATCACAACGATAACCTCATCGGGGCTATGGATGCCTGATTGGCAGCGAGACTCTATCCAAGTTGCTTTTGGAGTTGGAATCCTTATGTAGCCATGTTAGACTAAGTTTGGTCCCTCTTGCAACTAAGGAAAGGGAAATGAATGCATACACACACACACACTTTGACCCTGGTACATGAAAGGTTTTCTTGTTTGTGATTTCTGAAACCTTGTTCATAGGGTGACCTGATACTTGGATGGAAATTAGAGATTTTGGGTTCTTGATTCCAGTTTGTCATTGAAATGCTCTGGAGCATTTCCCCAGCGGAGTTGCCATTTGTTGTGCAGTTTTTTTTTTTGCACAAACACCCAACTGAAAGTAGGGACCCTTTTTTCCTGGTATTTTGGCTCTTGTCTATGGCCTTTCCTTTTGAGCTTGTCTTTGAAAATCTTGAGATTTTGGTCTTTGGTGTCGTGGTCCTTTGGTCATGGGATATAGTTACTTTGTACTATTCCTAAATGCTTGTCCTATTTGTAAAGTGCCCCTATTCTGAGTTAGTGGTTATGGGGTCCCGCGGATGTTCTCTCTAGAAGTGGGTTCCCTTTCCCTTTGTTTGTCTTTGGTGTTTTTTCTAGGTCTTAGGAGTTGTTCTTTTCCTCCTAAGACTTTGTTTCCTTTGCTTGGCAGGTTCAGGTGCGGGATGGGACTAAACTCTAAACTTTCACAAAGTTCATGGTTCAATTTCTATTCGGGTTCGGGTTTCAGATCCGCTTCCTGTGTCCTTGTTTTCTTCATTGTTCGGCCTTTCGGTCGATTCTTCCCCTTACGTCTTCTTTGGTCTTTCTTTTTCCTTCGTTGTTTTCCTTTCATCAGAGGCGGAATCGGGATGGGAACTAAAATCAATACTTTGAAAAAGTTTGGTTCGTTCTAGTTTTTGTTCCACCTCCACATGTTTTGGTTCCACCTCTGCCTGTTTTGTTTCCGCTTTTGTTCTAGTTTTGGTTCCACCTTCGCTTGTTTTGGTTTTGCCTCTGCCTATTTTGTTTCCAATTTTTTTCTAGTTTTGGTTCTGCCTCCACCTGTTTTGTTTATGCTTTTGTTCATATTTTGGTTCCACTTCCACCTGTTTTGGTTCCACCTCCGCCTATTTTTATTCCACTTCTATTTTGGTTTTGGTTCCGCCTCTACCTATTTTGGTTCCGCTTCTGTCTTGTTTTGGTTTCGCTTTCGCTTGGGCTTGCACATGGTTTTCTTTCCTTGGGGATTTTGATGGATTGACTTGGATTTCGATGCTATAATGAATATTAATTATGGCCCTTTTGAATGTAGGCTGGATTGGGCAGGTTGTTGCTATCAGAACCGAAGGAAGGATGGGTGTACTTTGAAGATATTATGATATTCATGGGATACAAGCAGGTACACTTTGCGGCCATAGGCAAGTAAAACCTATCTGTACAGGGAAGGTTTGATCATTGGCCATTCATCTGAGGTGGACGTGACATGGAAAATTTAAACTTGTTCGACTCGATCAAATTCATTAGTGGTGCCTAGCTCGGCTATTGATTG
Organism: Sequoiadendron giganteum; assembly: GCA_007115665.2. NCBI lineage: Eukaryota > Viridiplantae > Streptophyta > Pinopsida > Cupressales > Cupressaceae > Sequoiadendron > Sequoiadendron giganteum. Next base: position 236,015,300 of record CM021107.1, on the reverse strand, counting down.
GTGGCTTGTATTCAAACTCGCATTCCACGCACATTACCATTCTATTTCACGTGGGTGAGGCATTAATGGTGGACGTGACTTGCATGGTTTATTTTGTCTAAATTAGGATTTGCAGAGATCTTAGGTCAATCTGAGGAAGGCACCTCATGCATTCATTGTAGGGCAACGATTTATTGTAAGTTGTCTGGGTTGATATGGTTGGTGGATGACCTTCTTTGTAACCCTAGCTCGGGCTAGCAAAAGATGAAATCTCTATAAGTATGGAATGTCGCCTCATTTGACAAGGGTTAGATAGTTAGTTAAATTTTTAGAATTAGATAGAAAACAGACTAGAAGACTAGAGTAGAATATTAGAGTTAGGAGTTAGTCATATTTTATGCAAGTGCTATAACAAAATATCATAATTGTTGCTATTACTGGTGATTCAATGCAAGTGAAGACATTGTGTTATTATTGGTGCCTTATTTGGATTGATTAATCTTGCATGGTTCTTATTCTATCTTTAAAATTTCTTGGAAATGTTTGAATGCATCTTAGATTTAAAGTTAAATCATTTGATAGTTCTTGTGATTTAGGGCTTAGAGTGTAGTTGTAATCTCTGGTTCATACTTCGAGCAGCTTCTTGATTGTGGGTTTGATACACAAGGTCAACCTATACCCTATATTTGTGTTCTTAGATCAATTGTGGACATTCATCCAGTTCGATTGAATGAATTTTCATGATCTGGAAATCTTTAATTCCTTAGAAGACTGCATTGTTCCTGTGTGATTGTATGTATAGCCTGGGTTGATTAGAAATTAGTTTTTTGAGGGATTGGTCTATTCCAAGCATTTCATCATTATTATTGTTGATCATAGGAGTATTATTAATCTTAATATTTTTGAAACCCTTTATATTTTGTTATTTTATTTGATCTTTGGTTAAACTAGGAATTCGAGTATCATTATACTGCAAAAATCTGATAAGTTTAGAGTCTCTAGTACTTGTTTTATAAGGTCCCTTTGTGATTACCAACATTTTCACATTTATCACTGAGTTGTTTTGTTGCAATTCATGACCTGACACCCAAGAGACCTTGGGGTTATCTCTTTTTCAATAGAGATTAACCTTTCAAGAGAGTTAAGATACTATATATTATGTCTGAGTTGTTGTTGTGTAGAAAACACCATCAACAACTATCAACCTCAAGGGTGAATCAATTCTCAACAAGGAAGACCTAGGAAGGTTTCTTTTAGGATTTGAGGGGTTCACCACCAAGCAGAAGCTTTGAAAAGACAACTTAACATTCAACTTAAAAAATCCAACAATGCAATCTACATGAATGATACAAATGATGAAATTATGCTACAACAAGTTAGGGTATGTGTACCTGGGATTTTTGGAAATGTAATGTGGATTCTACAAATGCAAAGAAGCTATCAAAAAGTGTTATGGAGGACTAAGATTCCCTTATTGTTGACTTAGTCCTGCTGCTATTTTTTGAGGAAAATGCAAAATCTTTAGATGTTGGAATCAGATATGAAAGAATCTTTGAAAAATACCCTCAAGAGGACTAAGAAACCCTAGATGGTGACTTAGTCCCATCTAGAATTTTTGAAATCTCTGAAGGTGGTCCTAAGGTCCAAAGTCTACACTTCCTTCTTCTCAGATCTCAGGTCTTGAGTCTTCTGGATTTGGCTTGTAGATGAGTTTCCATGAAGATGATAACTTTTCAATGCAACTTTGCAACTTTGCACTTCAAATGATCTTCAAGTCTTCAACCTAAATCTCCAATCACAAAGATGCAAGAGGGGAAAAGCTTGTTGATTATTAGTAAATGGGGGTTTGCATTGGTCAAACTCCTTGTTTGCAATTAAAAATTGAAATGAAATGAAATGGAGGGAAATGATGAATGAACAACATGCAATGTTACAACTCACAAAACGCTTGCTATGAAATCTACAAACTTGTGTCAAATGGCTAGCTTAGATATAGATCTTGAAATGCTTGAATACTTGATAGATCTTCACTTGAATTGATTGCTTGAATAAAAAACCTACATAAAAAATGTTAGCTCAAAAACACACATGATGTGACAATCTCCTTGATATGATGCTTGAATCTTGATGATGGCTCCAAATTCTTGATGAATTTATGTTGATCTCATAAAATTGCCTTAGGAATGAATACTCAAGTTGCTAGGATGAAAATGAATGAATGAACCTTATATTTATACTTATCCATGCTTAATATCCTGAAATTGCACCACAACAAGCCAACATATGAATTCATTACATAAAGTAGGCTAAACACTGCCAAAATTTGAAATTAAATCTTGAAAAAAGCTTAAGGGGGACTAAGACACCCTAGGTGGTGTCTTAGTCCAAGGCTAAAAAATTGGGGCACAGACGGCAAAAAGGGGCCCATTTAAGGTGCCTTTGAAATCAGGATCCCAAGACCTTGGGGGGACAAAGACACCCTAGGTGGAATCTTAGGCCCGACCCAAAAATCAAGCACACTCAGACATAATCATTAAATTATTATTTATCCATTAGTGTTTGTTAGGATTAGCTAGAAAAATGTAATTCATTGAGCTTGTGGATGCAAAATAGGACCAATTAAGACATAAATAGGGATAAATAAAGCAAGGCAAGCCCAAACAAGTGTGAAAATTCAAGGAATACATTTTCCTACACTACACCAAGTAGACTTCCTACTCTTTTAGGACCCATGTTGCCAAAAAGTGTAGCCTTGACACTTTTCACTTATTTGGGCCTTTTCCCTTGGATTTTGGCTCGATTTCACTTAGATCTAATGTTGTAATGTGGCCTACACATTCACATTAGGCCTTGAACACTTGCAAATAAAAAAAATTGAACAAAGTCTTACAAGAGTGTTGTGAAGTGTTGTAAGCTATTGTAATTGACCCTCATACTTTTCTAGGCTTGTCATCACTAATTCAACCCTTTCTCATGATAAAATTTCCCCTTAATGTACTTTTAGGCCCGACCTAAGTGTGTTTCGAGAGACAAGCTCATTAATAAAAATTTAACACCTCTTAATTCCTGACCTCCACTTGAATTTTTCCAAGTGGACTAGGTTGCCACCTTGGGAGACGCCCAGTCCCTTTTGACATAAAACTCAAAACTAAAACAAAATTCTAATGGGAATTTTCCTCCAAAACCCTAAGGTCAGACTATCAAGTGTTATTTTCAAGGAATTAGGGCATAACATGTATAAATAAGGGTTTTTATCCTCATTCCCCCCCTAACATCATTTCATCTTCACAAGTACTCAAGCACTCAATCTTCTCAAACAAGCAACAAGCATTGAAGCACTAAGCACTTCAAGCAACCTCCATTGGAGTTGGTTATTGCATATCTTTAGAAATCTTCAACAAGGGCTTGTTGAGTGTTTAAATTTGCATGTTATTCAATCATTTTTCCTTCCATTTCTATTTCATTTGGGTTTGATTACCATCATGGGGTTTGACTAAGGAAAACCCCTATTCTCTAAACCATAACATTTTACTTCTCTTTTCATGTGTGCTTTGCAGGTTTGTATATAGATTAGTCAAGGATAAATTTTTTGAAAAGGTGTCATCATTCCATCCACAACATTCCAAATCAACAAACCCTAGAAGGAGTTAAAAGATAACTTTCAGGTCATTTTCTGAAGATTCGGACACGGGTCTTTGTTAGAAATAGAAGTACAAGTGCGCACCTATAGATTCCAAATTCGAAACTCTCAAAATGTCTAGAAGGAATAGGTCACCATCATTGGAAAATTAGTCCCTATACCAGACCTAAAAAGTGGTTTCTATGTTTCTGGATACCCTTTTACCAAAAACCCGTTCCAGTAAAGTTTCCCGAGAAGAGGACTAGGTCACCCATTATGGTGTAATTGTCCCTATGAGCATTTCCACTAGATTCTAGAAGACTCCAGAGCTCCTCTTCTTCAGCTTTCAATTCCTAGGTGCACCATTTCTATCTCTTCCACTTTCTTTACAACTTGCATGCATTTAGGTCATTCTTACTTTACTTTACATAGTGTTACATTACATTAGTTTAAATTTCATAGTTAGTTCATTTCAATACTTTGCAACACTTAGACACACAAAAATTACACACATCTACCTATAATCTTGAATGAACTCACCAAAAATACATCATTAGTGTGAAAGAGAGTTATTTCCTAACCTAGCTCCTAGGTGAAAAACCCTAGGGGCCTAATTGGGGAATCCTCTTTCCCTAAAAGCATATCTTTTTGGTGGTTCATTTTGGTGAAACTGACATCTGCATCCCTTATTTTTTGATTTGGAGTTCTTTTCTCATCCTAGGTTTGCATTGCATTTCATTTTGCATTGTTTACATTGCATTCTAGGGTTTCAAATTTTGCATTAGTGATAGTGCATATAGGTTACATTTTTTCACCTTAAAACATTAAACATTTCTAAAATTTTGTATTTAAATTTTAGGTATGCATCATACAACACAGAAACCACCCCAATCAATCACAATATTCTAAAAATTCTCACAAAAATCACTAGGTGGACTAAGTCACCACCTTGGGCGACTTAGTCCCTTCAAGCCCCTGAAACTACCTTTTCCAGAGCCAAAAACTTTGTTTTTAGGCTTTTGTTTTCTACCATTACCTATTTATATCAATTGGTTGTGTTTCTGTAAGATGCATTTCATTACATTTAGCTTAAATTAGCTCATTTCATGCATTTCTAATTTTCAATTTTGCTTTCACAACATTTTATTTTTAGATCATTGCATAGTGTAATCAAAAAATTACCCTGTTTGAAATCTAAAAATTGCATTTCATTTTAAGTCTTTATATTGCATTTTAAGTTTGCATCAATTATTCAAACATGTTAGTTTCAATTCTTTCTAAAATTGCAAAGAAAATTTTAGTTAATAAGCATGATAATGATTCATTCAATAAATTCCCTAGTTATGAGAGTCTAGCAACTGAAAACGTTGACACTTGTCTTCAACTTACACTCCCTCCTATCTTTTCTTTTTGTGAGAATGATGTGTTAGAAGAAAATATAAACATAGTTAACCATGATCATCACATTTGTTCTTCTCGTGATACCTAATCATTTAGTGATAAAGGTATCTTGGAAAATGAAGGTACAATCATTGAGAATCATATTGGTCTTGTTTGTTCTTCTCCTCATTTCCCTTGGGAAGATAGTGTATACATCTAAAAATGGTCATTGCAAAACCTGTTAATTAATTAAATATGAATTATTTAAATAATATTCTAAAAGTCATCTACATATAAATAAATTTAATTATTTATTTATATCGTTCATTTTTCTAATTCTTCTAGCTTAGTTAAATAAATAAGTTTATTTAATTATTATTATTTTCTTCTTAATTTAATTAAATAAATTTCATAATTTATTCACATTAATTATCATGTTGTTCTAAATTTGAATTTTCAAATAATGGAATATTCTTCTAACTCATCCTTCACTCCATATTTAAATTAAATATTATAAATATTTAATTTAACACTTTTTCCTTCACCTCTCACATAATTAAATATTGTAAATGGGTATGTGCAAGATCATGATGGGCCAAAAAGTGGCAATATGATGGGTATGTGGCTGACGACTTGTTTTTTACCCAAAATTGATGAAACAAAAAGGGTTTTTAAAGGAGATTCTCAGTTTTCCACCAATATAAATTACGCTTTATTTTGAATTTAGTAAGTAATTATTATTCATTTTCTATTTGAATTACAACTAAAGTCCTGATTAATAGGCTGATTGAAAAACATCTATATCTTTCAAATGGCAACACTTTTTTTCAATCCAAAATATGCGTCGCATTCTATGCTTCACATACTATAGGATTAAAAAAAGAAAAATTGAATTTCATGAAGTTTTGACCGAGTTAAGGTGGTCAGACATACGAGTTTTTTATATTTTTTAAAAGTTGTAATAAAAAATTCATAATTAATTATTTACTTGGAAAAAAATTACAAAAAAATATGCATCACATCGGGACATGAGTTCTCTACTTATATTTAAAATCTTATAAAAAAATATTATCATTTTATTGTGGTTAGGGTGGTCAGACAGACACCTACTTCTTTTTCCCTGAAATTTAAGTAATACTGCATTGAAATTTCAAATTTTCACCAAATAGATTTTTTTCTCCTTAAAACAAACCTAGTAGTTTAGAAACTACATTCAATTTGCTACAGATTCTATTCTTACATATTTTATAAATAATATAGATAAATTATTCAAATTTTTACGTCAAGTTTCCTAACTCTAATTTTTCTAATTTTTTTGCCATTTAAGGGCCTATTTTTTCCATGATGATCTTGCACATACCCAAGTATTTAATTACACACCTTTTTCATCTCTCACATAATTAAATATTATTTATTTAATTATGGAAGCTTCTAAAATCCATGTCACATGAAATTAGATAATTTTAATTATTTAATTAATTAGATTATCCTCAACTCCCAACCAACTCTCATAATTAAAAATGACAAATGGAATGTTGTCTCCATTTTTGAAGTGAAATAGTTTTGTGGGTTGAAAAAATTCTCCATTATTCTCTCAACCTTCCACCTTTCTCTCAACCTCCAGAATCTCTCACCGTTCATCTTGACAAGTTCAAATTTGACCGTTGATCTTTGCAAACTAGATTCTTCCCTCCAAAAAACTATAAATACAACCCTTTAGTGAGTTGAATTCATCTTAGATTTTGTGAATTTAGCACAGTTACTATAGTTGCATTTGAATCAAAATTTTAGCAATCCTTTCAAGCATAGCATTTCAAGTTCATAACACTTTAGTTTCATATCATAGCTTAAATCATTTAGCAATGTACATGCATGTTGCATAAACTCGTTCTCTAAGTTGTCATTCTACCAAAGTTGCTGCATACACCAATTGAGAGCCAACAACTTACAACAGATCCTTGGAGATAGAGGACAATGAAACGCTTTTGAAGGAGCTGTTGTTTAGATTTTTTTTTACTTTTAATTAGTTCCCTTTAATCTAATGTTTTATTGTTGTGTTAGTTTAACTTATTAGTTATTCCACATATTCTCACACACATTTTTGGTGCCCACCGTGGGGTCCTGCCCCATTTTTAATCTTTTTATTAGAAAAATTTTCTGATAGATGATAGATTGGAGCTATGGTTTAGAGCATATGAGCTATAGTTTAGCGCATACGAGCTATGTTTTAGCACATACAAGGATTGTTTTACCACTTTGACGACTTGTTTTAGCGCATTTTCTAGTTCTTTTAGCGCATTTACTTATTGTTTTAGTGCATCCCTATTTGTTCCTTTAGCGCATTTGTTAATTTTTTTAATGCATTTACCAATTCTTTTAGTGCATATCGGGAATAAAAATAAATCCTGATTCCGACGCCATCCATGGACAAATATTTTTCTTTTTTTCTTTAAGTAAAATGAATCAATCATAGGGTAGACACTTAAATCAATAATTAAATCATTTAGCAATGCACATGAATTTTGCATAAACTCGTTCTCTAAGTTGTCATTCTGCCAAAGCTGCTACATACACCAACTGAGAGCTGACAACTTACAATAGATCCTTGGAGATAGAGGACAATGGAACGCTTTTGAAGGAGTTGTTGTTTAGAATTCATTTTACTTTTAATTAGTTTCCCTTAATCTAATGTTTCATTGGTCTATTAGTTTAACTTATTAGTTGTTCCACATATTCTCATACACATTTTTGGCACCCACCATGGTGCCTTGCCCCATTTTTAATCTTTTTATTGCAGAATTTTCTGATAGGTGATAGAATGGAGCTGCGGTTTAGCACATACGAGCTGCGTTTTAGCGCATACGAGGACTGTTTTAGCACTTCGGCAGCCTGTTTTAGTGCATTTACTAGTTCTTTTAGTGCATCCATGTTTGTTCCTTTAGCTCATTTTGTAGATACTGAAAATTGGTCTAGGCCTGCGAGTACCACATTCGACATAATTTTCTATTATCCATGGTCATAATTAAATAATGTTTATTATTTAATTACCTTTTCTAAACACATATTTCTTCTATTAATTAAATACCCCTTTTAATTAATTCATAATGACCTTTATTCAACTTGATTAGTTAAATAAATCATATTTGTTTAATTATGTCGCTAACTCATTAATTCCTCTTTCTTAATTAAATAATTTATTATTTAACTACCCCCTTTTATCATATTTCAACTATAATTAAATATTTATTATTTAATTATTCAATTCCACCTTTTCAAATAATCAATTAAATAAATTACATTATTTATTTAATTAAATCTTTCATTTTCGAATGTTGAATTAAATTAACATTTATTTCATATTTAAATTATTTATGTCACATTCTTCTATCAATCAGTTGACTAATTATTCACTCACCTTCTGACTCAGGATCTATTTTTAGTTCTCTAGTTATCTTTGGATTCAACACCTAATTGTCTCTGCGAGAAGACTCTCTGTCACAACTAGTCAGTTAGCTAGTTCTAACTCATATGCATGAATGTGTTTATTAATTAAATATCTTTATTTAATAAATTAACTCATGTTTGCATTCAAATGCATTATTCTTCGAGTTCTAACTTTGTCTTTGACATTCAAAGTCTATTTATTCCATTTTTGAAGAGTCTTAATTGAAGATTAAGATCTTGAACTCTTGTTCTTCCTATTTTTGAACAGTCTTGACACAAGATTAAGTTGTTGTTCTAATTTAATCTTTGTCCTGCACTCATGTTCTGACTCACACTCTAATAGAGACAGAACTCACATTGCATGACATTCATCAATCTCATCCATTGATCTCTCTTTGAATCTAAGCCGATCGTTCGAGAACCCAAAATCTATAAAATGGCTTGTCATTATCATTATTCGTCCTCTCCAAATCAATACACTTTTGAGAAGAAACTTATCTTCGATATTTTGCTTAGCCATTCAGCAAGGTTATGCTTGCATCAATACTAAAAATCTAAGGGCAAGAATACTAAAAAGGAAAAATGGAGAAGAGCAATCGAGATAATTCGAAGGAGTGGACACATATTCGATGAGATCTTTTCAATTATTTGTTTAGTTATTTCATGTTCATTTACTCATTCTTTGTTGTTTTTGATTTAGATTATTTGTTAGATTAGAATCAATCTTAATCTATGCAGCTATTAGCATTAATCTCATCCACGAAAATCTATGATCTTACATTAGGTGAACCCGACGTGAATCACGCTTCAAAATTCGTGAAACATCTCTTCGTCTTTTTGTCTTTCTATTTTTTATTTTGCAGGTTATCGTACAACACACTACATCTACTAAAATAAACGATGCATTCGTATTCACGAGCTGCATCTGCTACATTCTGTGACACATCTATCATTCCGCACCGCATCCGCGACATACTAAATTACATTCGACTATAGACATTTTGCTTCGCGCTCGACTGTCAAACAATGAACTGCATCCAACTATCAACTTTGGGCCACAACTGTGGCTTGAAATGTTGCATCTGGCTGGTAAATATTTTTCACTTTGTTATAACTTTTGTACATCCGCGTTTTCTATTTTCATTTTTTGTGTGATTTCATTTTTCGCTAATGTTTGTTTACAACTATTTTAAGGTGGATTAATTTAGTTTTTGCAGTACAAAGCATAGAATACTATAAAAACCAAAAACATATTTTTCTGTAGGATGAAAGTCGAAGACCAAAAAAGAACTACTAATCAGTTTGCATGCAAGACCTAATGACTTTGTTTTAATTTTATTTTTGCAAGCTTTCTGTTTGGTAGATAATTCATTGTCATTTGGGTTAAAAAGAAACAGTGTTTTCTTTGTTTGGTGTGAAGTATATCAAAGTATCCTATCCCCTTGTGCAGTCATGCGATCCTGGGTGTAAGAGAAATGGTTATTGACTCTAGAACTTGGGCCTGTCTTGGTGGGAAAAAGTACTCACCCCAAGATGACTCAAACCAGTAACATGCTTTAGCTAGGGACTTCCACCCAGTATATAATAAAGGATTTCTAGGAGAAACCCTTGAAATCACGCTCACTATTTCTATGAGAAGCGAAAAAATGGTCTCTCACTGAGCTGAATAGTGCCCCATGAATGGAATGCCCTAAATAAAAACCATGTTGTAGTTTTTCCAAAATCCTACCTATTTGTTGGTGCAGCAAGTTCCGACCTGTGAAGTCGTCTTACACTCTTACGGTTCATGTGTGGAGATGAGATGTATGCCATGAGAGTTTCATGGGTACAGTAGCTTGGCTGCCCCATATAAGTGAGTGTCATGGAGGGGAGCTAGTGGGGTCAAGCTACTAGTCATCCGCCTTGAATATACGTAGCTGGATTTATCCAAGTAAGAACTCAACAAGTATTGTCCAAAAAGCCTAGGTTGTAAATGTTCTCTAGTTTTAACAGATCTATCACTACAAAACTGAAAACACATTGATTGTTGTGCTTTTTTTTCACTGTATTCATCAAAAAAAACTTGATCAAAAAATGAAGTCAGTCAAAAAGTGAGTCGCAACTATCATTTTAAACACTGCATTTGGTTTAGCGAGTGACAATTGTTAGGGTAAAAGCCTCATGTGTCTGTCAAAAAAGTCCACTTTTCACAGTCTAGATATTACCAGCTACAACTGTCAAATTTTGAGTCGCATGTGTATATGCAAGCCGCATCTGTCAAACAAAAATCTACATGTGTGTTTGTCACAAATTTAGGTTTACAGAGTCCAGATTCTGAGTCGCATATGATCCGATGAGTCGCATCTATCAGAAGGTTAAAACCACCTATCAAAATTTGAAACCAGTTTTTGTCAAATCACCACATGCATGTTGTAAATTGCATCTGATAGGTGAACTGCATTTGACTGTCAACAAAAAACTTCAAAACCCGTAAACTAAGTCCAAAACATCACTGTCTTTTTCGCTTCTATTTCTAAAGATCAACCTTGGACAAAAACTGGAAAAAATTTCCTCAAAAACCTTGCATTATTAGGTGTCATATACATCCTAGTCATAGTCATCCTAAGTTGCATGCATTCAAATACTTTCTAGGAAATTGCATATAGTAGAATAGAACAACTTTTCGCATCATTGGATAAGTTCATGTTCTGATTTGTCCTTATCATTGAACCTAGTCACTTTGGTCCTATTAGTGAATCTTTTCAAGTCAACAGTCTAGTTTGGAAAATTCACTTTGTCAACTATCTTTTGTCCTACAATCAGGTTCCTTGGTCAAACACAAATCATTGCATGTATTTATTCCATAGGTGGTAGGTTATACCCATTTTAGAATCATTTACCATCATAGTCTACTTGAGATTTTGCATATTATCTGTCCTACCATACGTCATCTTAGTATACGTCATTTTAGAAATCTTTAGCAACATCCTTATTTGTAGAAAAATAAATAAAATATAGAAATAGGTCATATCAGTTTTTAGACATAGTCTAGATTTCCCGTTTTTGAGAAAATTTTCATGGTTGAAAAAAGGTCTCAAAAGAAACATAAAGCAATGTCGGACCCTAACAAAGTTGTCAATCTGTTTGAAAATCAACCATCAGGAAGTGAGAGACCACACAAACCTTTGCTTGAAAAACACGTCACTAGAGACACACATGGACAAATTTATATAGAAGACATAGACGCCGCCGTACAAGATCTTGAGTTTGCATCCTTTATGGATGAGTGTTTGGAAAATGATCCCCAACAATATCTAGCCAATTTGCTAGTAGAAGGTGCCACACTACCACCAGGATTTGATATTCATACTTTGAAAATACCGTCTACTCAACCAACACAAAATGTGACGTCAAGTGTTTCTATTCCCCAAATCACCATAGCAATACCAACTGGCATATCTACTCAAACATCGTCAATTGTAAGAACAATCCATTTCAACGTAACACAAGACTTACAATTTACTATGGGAGCAACTTCATCAAACCCCTTTGGCACCAGCACTACTAGTAAGAGATCCAAAGTTGGCATGAGGATTCCTATACAAAATTAGAATAGTTAGACAGAAAATATTCCTAATCCAAATCATAACATTCAAACAGGAAATATTCCTAATCCAAATCAGCACATTCTGATAGGAAATATTCCTATCCCTCGCCAAATCACAACCCATCATAGAACATGGCATTTTAGAACACCTACATTGATCCAAACAACGCAAACAACATGTCCTTGACACAAGTAGATGTTCTCCAAAACCAAATGCAAATGCCTCAACAACCAATGGACAATATGTCTATATCAGGAAAATGAACTATCTCAACGCAAGATCTATGTCCATGTCCTTTTGACAAAGTGCTTTACATGACACCTTTCCCCCATGGATACATTATATCAAATTTTCCTAAGTATAATGGGAGGAAGAATCCTTTAGAACATATTAGAGAATTCTCAACGACATGCATGGACATATCTTATGACCCCACATACTTGATGAGACTATTTTCGAGAACCCTTATTGGGATAGCACTAGAATGGTTCTCAAAATTACCATATGGCATATGATCCTGGGGTGAATTAGCTGAGAATTTTATCGAACACTTTGCCTTGAACATAGACAATGAAATAACCATAGCTACCTTGTGTCACACAACACAAGAAGACGGTGAAACTTTCACCACTTTCTTCCAAAGATGGAGAAGTCTAGCTAGCAGATGTCTAGTTGAAATACCAGAAAAGCAAAAAGTCACGATATTCCTTGAAAACATCAATCCGAAACTGAGAAGTGACTTAAGGGTACATTATTGTACTTCATTCCTAGACTTGGTACAAAAGGGCATCATCCTTGAAAAAGGCCTTATCGACAAAGGAGAAATTAAAGTACCAAGCAGAAACCCAATCGTTCAACATCAAAACGTTCCCAATCATAGAAATAAATTATGGTCTAGAAACAAAAATGTTACCAATGACAGCATTGTTGATGCTAAAAACATACATACAAAACTAGTTATCACACTTAGAGGTTACAACCCCAATCAAGACATGACAAATAGTCCAGATCAAATAGCCAATTATGCCCAAAATTCACAGCAACAACGACCACAAAGGAGATTTCCTATACATGAATTTACCCCTTTAGGACACCTAATTGAGACAATTTTCAAAGAGTTGATTAAACATAATCTCATTAAACCTTTGGAACCAAGAGAATATGATCCCAGACAGTTTAAAACTTCATGGTGGGATGACAATTCCTATTGTGACTATCATCGAATAAAAGGACACAACCTATAACAATGTCGACAACTGAAGAATATTATAAAAGACTTTGTTGAAAACGAAACCATAGAGGTCAATGGGCAGAAAAATACCAAGAACAGTGATCATAAGGTCTTCACAGACCCATTACATGACCACACAAAAGGAAAGGCCTCCAGTTCGAGAACCATCAGCCAATTATACCAATACCAAGTATGACTATGGTAAAGGAACGATTATAAATCACCTCTGAGCTGCAAATGAAAACGTCAATAACATCATCATTAAGAAGCATCTGGAACGTGTTGTAAACACATGCTGAACTAAGATAACTATTCTAGGTCCTTCTTTTGAGCCACCTACACAAACTTCAAAGTTTAAATACAAACTCCTTGATCAATTGAGTAAAACCCCTGCACAGATATCCATTTTGGAACTATTGACTTTATCACCTGAGCATCGAGCCATTCTTGACAAAGCCTTATAGAACATGGATGTTCCTACAAACCTAGATGACAATCATTTCAAAGAAATGGTGAGATATTTAACCAACTCACATCATGCCACATTTTCCCAACAAGATTACTCAACTGAAAAGTCTGATAATAATGACCCATTACATCTTGAAGTCCTAGTCCATCAAACCAAAGTCAAACGAGTCTTGGTAGATGGAGGAGTGGGTTTGAACCTGTGTACCCTAAAATTGGTTAAGGCATTAGGATTCTCAAAAGAATGTGTAGACACCTCTAAGAGTATAGTCATCAAGGCTTATGATGATGAGGAAAGATCATCCAAAGGAATTGTCACACTTCCTATCAGAATTGGCCCAGCAGTCATGAACACCAGCTTCCAAGTCTTGGATCTCACCCTTCTATATAACTTGTTGTTAGGTAGACCTTGGATACATGCAATGAAAGCTGTAACTTCCACGTATCACCAATGTCTTAAATTCTTGTATAATGGCACCGAGATCATGATTGATGGTGATCTAGATCCTTTTCAATATTGTACAAGCCCAAAGGAAATTCCACAATGACAGGTACCCGTTAATCAAGAAGCTTCATCATCCACTTTATCCCTATACATTGATCCATCACATCTCACCAAGTCCATTTCATTCAAACCACCATCACCAACTCCTAAGGTCAAGATCCAAGACAAGGGTTGTGGAGAGTATCACTTGAAGGCCTCCTATTGTGTCAGTTAGTTGATTCCACCTAAGGCATATGGGTTATCCATGGTAGATAGAAGACAGTTAGTAGTCACATTTCATGTTCCCCCTACAATGAAATTGACCAAATGGGGAGAGTTAAGTGAAGAGGTTGTGGACCAAAGTGATATTACCTCCTAGTTGTATTAGGAAGACAATGAATACCCCTCGCCGTCTATTCAAATAGCTAATGATCAATATGGAAAAGGCTTTAGGATAATGCAAAGCGAAGGCTATGACGAACATAGTGGGTTAGGACTACATCAAAATGGAAGGACAGAACTGATCATTGTCTCACCAAAACCGAAATACCTAAGGCTAGGGTTTCAACCACTTAGAATTGGGTTTCCTAGTACTTCGTCACTATTTCAAGAGGAAGTGAGTGCTTGCACATACATTGAGATATCTCATGAACCACTTCCCCCAATTTATGATGAATCCCCTAACTCAAGTGATTGTGAATGGGATTCCCTTTCCTCTACCAGTACCATGAACCTAGATAGTTTAGTTGGAGAACTTGATCTCATGATAAAATCCTTACCAAAGTCATCTAGTCCCCGTAATCAGAAGTCCTTGTCCAAAGAAGAATGGCTTAAGCACTATTAATGTTAAACCCTTGATCATGCATCTTGGGAACCTAACGAACCATCTTCTGACCACCTAGCCATTGTAATAGTCCCACATCAGAGTTTACCTACCCATAGGAAAAAGAACAAGGAGTTAGTCCAAAACTTCTATGACCATGTAATTCATTCTATACTCACCTTGTCAGCTTCCACCTTTGATAACTCCGATGATGACATGCCCCTCATATATCCCAAACTTATTGGCTGGGATCAACAAGGTACACCCATTTTAGATACATTCGAGAATGATGAAGCATTAGCTGAGTTCATGGGACTTTGAGAAGGCATACCTAGAGGGGATCATAAAGCTGGTTTTACCATAGACTTGGACGACAAAGCATATTTTGGGGAGTCTATTTACACCTCTAGTTGTGAAAATGAGAATAAAAAGGAAAAAGACAATGAAAAGAAAAATGATGAGTCCCTAGGTGAAAACCGAAAGGCACCTTTGGATGAAGAAACAGTCAAAATAAAGGACGTATCTGAGGGTGAAAACCTCTCTAAGGCACCCAAGGATAGAGGTTTAAATATTCTCCCCGTTAAACAGGAAAATTCACCGATGCTAGTAGAAGAGTTTGTTGAAGTCAACATAGGTATAGAAGAGAATCCTCGGATGGTATATTTTGCAGCTTCTTTAACAGAGACAGAACAACTTGAGTTTAAGGACTTCTTCACAAAGAGATAGATAAAATTTGCATGGTTGTATGCAGACATGCTTGGGCTGGATCTAGACCTAATATTGCACAATCTACCACTATAGCCAGGTATTAATCCAGTCAAACAGAAGTTAAGGAAAATGCATCCGCAAATTGCTCTACTAGTCAAAGCAAAACTTAAGAAACTCTTGGATGTAGGATTCATAAGGACCATAGACTATGCAGACTAGATTTCAAATCTTGTGCCAGTGACTAAACCAACTGGGGGCATTCACATTTGCATAGACTTTAGAGACATTAAAAAGGCATGTCCTAAGGATGAATTCCCTTTGCCGAACATAGAAATTATAGTAGATCTTACAGTAGGATACGAGATGCTATCCTTGATGGATGGTTTATTTGGATATAACCAAATCAAAATCGTAGCTGAAAACCAACACAAGACAACTTTCACATGTCCATGGGGCACATACTATTGGAATGTTATGCCTTTTGGGCTTAAGAACGCAGTAGCTACTAATCAATGGGCCATGACTACTATTTTCCATGACTTTATACATACTCTCATGGAAGATTATGTAGATGAAATTATAGCTAAATCAAAAACAAGAGCAGATCATTTGAAAGTTCTAGACAAGCTATTCCAGAGGCTAGAGAATTACAATGTCCCACTAAATCCAAAGAAACGTATCTTTGGAGTGAAATCAGGGAAACTTCTAGGGTATATCATTTCTAGAAGAGGCATTGAAGTCGATCCAAAGAAGGTAAGAGCTATTATAGAAATGCCTTCTCTAGTCGGCATTGGTCAACTAAGAACACTACAGGGAAGATTACAGTCTATCAGGCATTTCATAGTACAACTGGCAGACAAAATACACCCATTTCAAGATCTACTCAAGAAAGGAGTACCATTTGTGTGGACACCTAAATGTCAGGAAGCTTTCCAAAAAATCAAGGATTATTTTCTTACTCCACCTATCTTAATGCCACCTACAGATGGAAAACCGTTGATACTATACACTTCAGCAACTCAGTCGGCACTAGGGTCTCTTCTTGCACAAAACGATGATCAAGGTCATGAAAGAGACGTCTACTACATCAGTCATACCTTGGTAGGATATGAATTGAATTACAACAACATAGAATGTGCATGTGTTGCGGTAGTCTTTGCTACTCAGAAACTTCAGCACTATATGCTAAATCATCAAACAATGTTGGTAGAAAAGATTGATCCCCTCAAGTATCTCCTAAGTAAAGTAGTATTGACAGGCTGATTAGCTAAATGGGTTATGATACTTAGTGAGTATGATATCCAATATGTGGAGAGGAAGGATATAAAAGGACAGGTGATTACAGATCAATTAGCGGATGCACCTATGAGGGCAGACTATCCTTTAGTGGCAGATTTTCCTGATGAATTTCTCTTCAACATTGACATTAGAACTGAATGGAAATTATACTTTGATGGATCACATACAAATCATGGTTCAGTAGCAGGTATCCTATTTGTTACACCTTAGGGCGATATTATTCCTAAATCATTTAGGATTGCTTTCCCTTGCACCAAAAACATAGCAGAGTATGAAGCCTTAGTGACAAGACTAAGAATGGCAGCACAGTGGAAGATTAAGAGCCTACATGTTTTTGGCAATTCTTAGCTAGTAATCTGGCAAGTAAATGATGATTATGAGACTAAGGATGAGAAACTCGACCCCTACAAGCACATGGCCAATAGTTTAAAATAGTACTTTAATGACATTAACTTTCAACAAATACCACGTATTCAGAACATGGCTACAAATGCTATGGCAACCGTGGGTTCCTTGTTGGATATTCTAAGTAATGTGCCTAAGTTTGAGTTTTTGGTCGAATAGTTGTTGGTCCCTACCTATGATGTCCCTGATACTACGATGGTGTGTACTAATTTTGGTCCTACATCCCCTTGGTACAAAGATGTATTCGACTATCTAAATGACCAAATCTTACCTCTAGACTTGTCCAATAACCAACGCAAAAATTTCATCCGTAAGTCAGCTAAATACACCATCATTGGAGATACCCTGTATAGACGTACCTTAGATAACGCCTTAATGAGATGTCTCGATGTTGAAGAAGCTAAAATAACTTTGCGAGTGGTGCACGAGGGTATATGTGGATCCCATTCGAGTGGTCCTACTTTAGCCCATAAGATTATGAGACTAGGTTATTATTGGCCTACAATGGAGAAAGACTCATATATCTTTGTAAAGAAATGTAGAAAGTGTCAAATACATGAAGATTTGATAAGAGCACTAGCACAGGAGCTTCGTCCGATTACATCACCATGGCCCTTTGCCCAATGGGGACTTGAACTCATAGGTAAGATACACCCTCCATCATCCAATGATCATAATTTCATCATAACCGCCACCGAATACTTCACCAAATGGATTGAAGCTATTCCCATGACCTACATCACTAGCACACAAATATTCAAATTTATCCTAAACTATATCATTTTTCGGTATGGTGTACCCTAATCCATAATCATAGACAATGGTCGCCCATTCAAGAACCAAGAAGTATTTCATTTATGTGACGAGTTCCATATCAAACATCATTTTTCCACCCCGTATTACCCACAAGGTAATGGCAAAGTTGAGGCATCTAATAAAACCATTATTAGAATCCTAAAAAATACTATCAATGACGTTGGTCGTGACTAGAACCTACAACTTAATGCTACCTTATGGGCTTACTGAACAAGCATTCGTACTCCCACTGGCACCACTCCATACTCCCTAGTATTCGGATCCGAAGCTATCTTACCTATTGAGGTTGAAATACCTTCCTTGAGGGTATCCTTGAAGGGTCACATTGACGATGAAGAATACCGTGTATCCAGATTACAAGAGATGGAATTACTGGATGAAAGAAGACAGAAATCACTAGACCATTTGCAAGCATATCAGAATCATCTTCGTCGTAGCTATAATAGGAAAGTTCTAAATAGACACTTTGACATTGGTGACCTGGTTTTAATGGAAAATCCTAAGAATCAAGTTGAATGAGAAAAGCCAGGTAAGTTTGAACCTAACTGGTTGGGGTCGTATATTGTCACAAAAGCTTTTGGATCAGGAGCGTACCAACTCTCTACTCCTGAAGGAGATCCACTTTTGTCACCTATCAACAACCTTCATTTGAAGAAGTTCTATGCATAGCTTCTGAGAAGCTGTGTCTTAATCTAGAAAATACAAAAAAAATGGAAAAACAAAAAAAAATGGTTACCTTGATAAAAACCTGGCAAACACAAAAAAAAATGAGAAAATAAAAATAGTAAAGAGAAATAATCCGTCCAATAGTTAAAACCGCTTCAGTGGTGCTATGGATAAGTACCATGGTGAAAACTTGGCAAACAGGCGCTATGTGTAGTCAAACTCGCTCTTTCGTCTACCATCATTCCAATCAGACTTTTTCATCATCCATCATAATAAATGGTTGTCTTATCCATTGCTTGGAATGATTGACATCAAAGTCCATTTCATCACACTCCCCTCTCCATCTCACAAGTCTTATTCCCGACTGGGGGAAAATCCTTGTTCTGTGCCATGAGGACCTTGTACATAACATTACACCATTGAAAATGTCCTGAAAAATCCCAAAAACATCAAAAAACTTCAAAAATCCAAAAAAAAAAAGAAAAATGTTAGAAAATACCAAAAAAATAGAGTCAAGTCAGTCATGTTAAGTCAGTCGTAGACATAGTCGAACTACGTTGCGTCTGTGACTGGGACATAGGAAAGGTCGTCAATCGATGTTCCCCTGAGGCATTAAGTTTGTCTATCTAGGTTTGTCATGTATCACACACATTAAAATCATGACTCTTTGTACATTCAAAGTCATTGGTCATGTCGAACTATGAGGTATCTACATGTACAATGTAGGCAAGGCTAATCAATTGATGAGCCCCTGAGACCGCACTAGGTCAGTCCAATAGGGTTTATCATTCATTCACTATCACACATGTTGCATATCATCATCTTAAGTACATATCTTCAGTCGGTTATGTTAGTTAAAGTTGGGTCGAGATACGAGGTCTTTGCATTTACTATGTAGGCAAGGCTAATCAATAGATGAGCCCCCGAGGCCGCATTAGGTTAGTCCTTTAGGGTATCATATCATGTCATACACTGTCTACACACACTTTTGATCAGTCAAGGAATCAAAACAAGTCATGCATCAACAAGGAAAAATATCTCAAAGTCATCAAGTCAATATCCAACACAATTTTAGAATGATCAACTTATGTCTTAAGCAAGATATGTCTTCCTTGTCCACATAAGCAATCAAATTTTCATAGCCTCATGCAGCTTTCCACATGAACGTCATCAAGCTCCAACATCTTATACGGAATGTGTCTTTCTGAAACCAGGATTTGTCATGCCTTATATAGAAGTCACCAAGTCGAAACTAGACTCAACATCTTATGCGGTATGTGTCATCTCTCACATTATGCTATGTCAAACATCAAACAATCAAACAGTCCTACAAGATCAAGTTTTGGTGAATAATTTTATTTGTCTCTCCCTTGAAGGATTTAGAGAAGCAAGGATGTCTCAAGACTCTTTTTCTTTGACTAATGTTTGTCAACTGTGTTTTTAACTTTGGTTTTTGAGTCATGATTACTAATTTCCTCAAGGATGTCCTATCAAGGATTTTGAGGATCAATGATGTCTCATGATCCGTATTTTATTTATTTGTTGTCTATGGTTTGTCAAGACAATGATGACTAGGGCATCTTGTCCTTAGTATGAGTTAAGACACTCCTTGTCTACGACTGTCTTTTTTTTGCAGATGGATGACTTTGTACACTATGGTCTATCTCATATCATGGTGTGTACTATCCATTTGTGTCATGTCCCACCCAATGATGATAAAAAAAGCAAGCTTAGCATATATGGCAAAATATCGAAGATCATATGTTTTTCTCAATCAACCATCTTAATTTTTTCTTACTAACATTCTGAAATCATCCATGCTAACATTTCTCTTTTCTGACATAATGATAGAGTCCTGTGACACAACAAAAACATTAGATCATATGCATAGATATTATAAGCATTTCATATAGTTACATTACATTGACATCTTCATTGCATCTCTACGAAGTCATGGCATAATAGAATTTCATCATCATTAGATACACCACATATAAATAATGTCATATAGAATATTACATCCATCATCATATCGAATCATCATAAACATCATAAACTGCATAAACTCATCACATGTAGAAACATTCATTCATAACACATGTACATACATCATCTAGGAAACATAATCATATAGAAATAATGCATCATCCATAAAATAGAACTGCATATGATATAGAAGCCACCAAAAATCATATATATCGCTCAAAATAATGTGTCATAGTACAATGTTTGAGTCTATCCATAAATAAAAACAAGCTCGCAGGCTCTCTGATCAAAATACAATGTCTACATATATAACAAGTGTCACCATGTCCCACTACCACTGTTGTCACATGGTGAAGGTGGTGAAAACTGCCTCAGAGGTACTCTCTGTGAGGTGGAAGGCCTGTCATACGGACCTGTCCTCGATGGTCCTACCACACCCTCTGTACTTTGTGTCCTCATCTGACTCCTACTCTGTGACCTGTGACTGCGAACCTCTGAAAAGCTAGGAGCACGTCTCTCTACCGGCACCACTACCTCATAGAAATCCCTGTAATAAGTAGCTCTCTCTACTGATCTGACTAACTCGTAAACCATACCATTAGATGAAGTGCCACTACACATACGTCTAACCTCTGTGAACTGCTGCTCTATCTCCTGTCTCTGAGCTATGGTCTAATCTCTCTCCATGAGTGCACTGTCTCTCTCCATACGAGCACTATCAATCTCCATGAATGCAAATGCGTTTCAATAATACAAATGCGGTGCACTATTCTACATGCGTCTATCCTAAATGCAGATGCGATGCAAAATACTAGATGCGGTGCATTTTAATTCATATGCACTTAATGCCTAAACTAGCCTAACTGAGCCTAGGCATCTTTTTACAAATGTGTCATTTCGTAGGCACATGTGTTGCACACGAACGCATATGCGTCGAACACGAAAGACTGCATTTGCTTAATTACATTTTACATGCCTAAATCTATATGAAAAATGAAATTTCAAAGGCTCATTTTAGGGTACATATTCGTGGTCCTACGTCGGCTGGCCATCTGTACGTCTGGATCCGATATCCGTGATGCGTAGTGTAGGGAACTAGAGACATCTTCGTCCAAAGCTCAGAGCAACTTTCTCAATTCTTCAACTCCTCTGGGTGCAAATGAATTGGTTTTCAACTTAATTCTTATTTATACCTAGGGTTTGGGTGGTATTTCTTCTGACCTTGTCTATTGGCCGCTTAACCTTCCAACTTCAACTAACTCGTACACGTCCATAACATTTCCAAATTCAATTCCGTCACCTCCATAGCATTTATGACCATCAAATTGACTTATCAGGAATATTTCCTGAATTTTTTGAAATTTTTCAAAAATTTGTCAATTTTCCCAAGGGGGCATACCCTAACCTGTTTCATGTTGGGGCATGATCGGGCATATTTTCTTTGACACAACGCCTAAACAACATTGTATCAAAGAGGAGCAAACTATAGATACCGAAAATTGGTCTAGGCCTGCGAGTACCACATTCGACATAATTTTCTATTATCCATGGTCATAATTAAATAATGTTTATTATTTAATTACCTTTTCTAAATACATATTTCTTCTATTAATTAAATACCCCTTTTAATTAATTCATAATGACCTTTATTCAACTTGATTAGTTAAATAAATCATATTTATTTAATTATGTCGCTAACTAATTAATTCCTCTTTCTTAATTAAATAATTTATTATTTAATTACCCCCTTTTATCATATTTCAACTATAATTAAATATTTATTATTTAATTATTCAATTCCACCTTTTCAAATAATCAATTAAATAAATTACATTATTTATTTAATTAAATATTTCATTTTTGAATGTTGAATTAAATTAACAGTTAATTCATATTTAAATTATTTATGTCACATTCTTCTATAAATCAGTTGACTAATTATTCACTCACCTTTTGACTCGAGATCTATTTTTAGTTCTCTAGTTATCTTTGGATTCAACACCTAATTGTCTCCGCGAGAAGACTCTCTGTCACATCTAGTCAATTAACTAGTTCTAACTCATATGCATGAATGTGTTTATTAATTAAATATCTTTATTTAATTAATTAACTCATGTTTGCATTTGAATGCATTATTCTTTGATTTCTAACTTTGTCTTTGACATTCAAAGTCTATTTCTTCTATTTTTGAAGACTGTTAACTGAAGATTAAGATCTTGAACTCTTATTCTTCCTATTTTCGAACAGTCTTGACACAAGATTAAGTTGTCGTTCTAATTTAATCTTTATCCTACACTCATGTTCTAACTCACGTTCTAACTGAGATAGAACTCACATTTCATGACATTCATCAATCTCATCCATCAATCTCTCTTTGAATCTATGCCAATCGTTCAAAAACCGAAAATCTATAAAATGGCCAGTCGTTATCATTATTCCTCCTCTCGAAATCAATACACTTTTGAGAAGAAACTTATCTTTGATATTTTCCTTAGACATTCAACAAGGTTATGCTTGCATCAATACTGAAAATCTGAGGGCAAGAATACTAAAAAGGAAAAATGGAGAAGAGCAATCAAGATAATTCGAAGGAGTGGACACATATTCGGTGAGATCTTTTCAATTATTTGTTTAGTTATTTCATGTTCATTTACTCGTTCTTTGTTGTTTTTGATTTAGATTATTTTTTAGAATATAATTAATCATCTTAATCTATGTGGCTATTAGCATTAATCTCATCCACAAAAATCTATGATCTTACACATTTGTTAACTGTTTTAGCATATTTACCAGTTCTTTTAGTGCATACAAGGAGTGTAAAAATAAATCCTGATTCCAACGCCATTCGTGGACAAAGATTTTTCTTTTCTAATTTAAGTAAAATGAAGCAATCCTAGGATAGACACTTAAATCTAGAATTAATCAATCGTAGGATAGTCACCAAACATTATTTTATCTTGGTTAAAATGAATCCCATTCTTGTTGTGAAGCAACATCTTCACTTAGTGTAGAAAATTTTCATTTGGATTTAAAATTGAACCATTTGTTTGTTGTGATTGTTGGGTAATAGGTTTATGCTCTCCCCTTTACTGGGTGACCAAAATGCGAGACACACCTTTTTCATTTTATGCATTTCATGTTTTATTAAATCCTTTACAAGGCTTGTCATAGTGGGAAAAATTACTCACCCTATCGGAACGACCTAAGTGGGAATGACCTAAGTGGGAACAACTAAAGCCAGGTTTTTTGATCCACTCTAATCAAAAGTGAATTTTGGGGAAACCCATATTCAACGGAAGTGAGCAAGGTAACCATCCCCAAAATATTTGTTCTAAAGATTGGGAGGTCTCTTGAGGGAGTTTATCTATTGCCACACCGAACGGATACCTTTACTATGAACCATAGTGTAGAAATTCAACCGTGTCAGTATCCAAACATGATAATAATCGTAGTGCAAGGGGAGGGAAGAATCTACCCCCAAGACACTCACCATATAATTGCCATGGATTTTTTGCTCAGGGGATCGAGAAATCTAACCTTAAGTATACGCCTGGAAAAGACAAAAACACGGGCGCCCCTTAGGGGGTGACACGACTATGTGAGTCGACACAATTTTAAGATGTGGGTTGTGGTTGCTATGATGACCTTTTTGACGAATGAGAGTGAGTCTATTTGAAGTGCTTATTTTGTTTAGTACCCGTGAAAATCTCAAGAACATACACTCTTTGTTTAGACTTTAAGATTTGCAAACAACTGTTCTCTATTGTATGCCGTGTTTTTCCAAATTTAAATCAGATAAACATCATCCAAAACATCAAACTATCAAAACATGTCTGTCTCAGTGCATTGATTGGATAGTTTAGCAAATTTGTGCTATGTTTCAGCACATCTATGCTCTGTTTCATTGCATCTGTGCTCTATTTCAGCACATATGTGCTCTGTTTCGGTGCATCTTTGCTCTATTTTGGCATATTTATGCTCTGTTTTAGCACATACGTGCTTTGTTTCAGCGCATTCATGCTCTATTTTAGTGCATACCTGCAACAGTCCAGCACATAGATTGGACAGTCTAGTGCATCTACTAAAAATTTTAGCGCATCTGTGTTCCGAATCTAGGTAATTTTTTGACACCCGAATTTTTTCCATTTAATCTAGTCTTTTTCTATGCTCAGGGTCTGGAAGTCTGCAACTTTTGCTAAGAAATCCCTAGAGAAGAATATTAAGAAACCAAAGAAGTCTCCCAGTTATAAGAAGCTATTGAAAAGGCGAAAATTTTTATACCAAAGTCGAAAAGTTTTGCTTGAACACATAACTTTTATTCATCGATATCATGACTTTGTTAGAGGTTTCACTGACGATTTTTCCTTAGAACAATTATATTCACAATATTTCTTTCAAAGAAGAGCTCTTTCTCAAAGGCATAATCATAGTCAGCCTATTGATTCATCTTTCATCCCCCAATCGGTAGTTTTTTATTCTAATCGTCTCGATCAAGTTTTACAATAAAGAGCTTAGGAGCATTAGGCATTTACAAAAATCCTTATTTTCACAAAACTGTGATCAAACCTCACAAAGTACAACATCATCTTTATTTTTTATTTTTAGTTTAATTCCCATAACAAGATCATCATCCTTTCAACTAGGGAATCATGAGCTAAAGATTAGAAATTTCATAAGTCATATCAATAGAATCCTCATTCTATTTCGACTTAGATATCCATCAAAATTGCACTATTTAATTTTGTGATCAAAGTTAGTTGAAATTTGGTAAAATCTTATGCCTGTTGTAACAAGATCTCTAAAGCACATAGAAGGAGCTGAAAGGGAAAGTACATTAAGCAACATGGGTGATAAGGAAGAAGATCTTTTTCACAAACTTCGCCCTAGGAATAATCTGAATAATGATGAGATAACAGAAGAAATGCTTCAAGAAGAAGAATAAGATCCACAATTCCACACTATCATTAGCCAATCGAGGAGTTAAGCTACCTGCTGATTTTGACATGGAAGGGATTAGTGGTGGGGAGTGCTTTCTCTCAAGTGCATATTTTCTCTTCCTAAGACCTATTCTTTGGTCTTCCTAGGGTATTCTTCCCTACCCTACTCATAGGTCACTCCTAAGACCCCTATCTCCTTATAGAACTCTCCACCAATTTCAAATGCTCACCTTTGCTCTCAAATCACCATGAGCTCCCATGGGCTCCATTTTGCTACAAAGTTCCCAAACCATTCTTGGGACTAGGAATAGGTTTTCCAACTATTCCTTGGGTGATCTTACTCCATTTTGATCCATCTTGTTGGATTCTTTCCTCATTTGACTATCGAATTCAAGAAACTTGGTTTTTAGTCAATTAGGCCTCCTAAAACCAGTATTCTTGGAATAACTCCAAGACTACCTTAACAAAAACTCTGAAATCTTCATGGATTATCACTATAGACCTCCTAGGCTTCAATATTTCCTAGGTCTTAGATCCCCTTGGTGTTTGTACACAGGCTTTTCACCAAACCCCTATTTTTAAGGGTTTCTAGGGCAAGTGTCACAGTCCGGTTTCTTTAGTTTAATTGAGGGCTCTAATGGCCTCCTCTGCAATCCTCCTTGCACACACATGTCCAAGAAACATGTCCCTACACCCCTACACCTTGAATTGGCACATACCAATCCATTTAGCAAGTCTTCTTGTTGTTGTTATGTCCAAGCTTCTAGCCTGAATGCCCTTACACTCGCCTAGAGCTTGATGGTTAAAACAACTCCCCTGCACACAAAGACTCCTAAAGAAATATTTACACTATGTACATAGTCCCCTACTTGATTCCAAGTGGCCATGGAATATTTTCCATGGGAAGTCAAGTGGGGATCATTATTTACAAAACTGTTCCTGAACTGGGCAGTGAATTCAAGAACCCAAAACAATTTGCAAACCCTTAACCAGTTGAACTAAATGACTAAACCAATGCTACTCAAGGAAGGAACAGATCACAAATGAAATACTCAAAGAATTAGTTTAGTCCTTTCAATCCATTAATTGATTGGATGAAGCCTCTGTCACAGAAATCAAACCAATTTGCTCTTTTCCAAGTCACGATCTTTTCTTTCCAAATCTCATTCCATACAATATCTTTCCCACACATCATATTAGGGTTTTTCCAACCTTATATACCTTATTCCCACATGTTAGGACCCTTAGGTCAAGCTTAGAACATTATTAATGCCATTTTCCAACTTTTAGGACAAATTTCCAAGACAACCTTGTCAAGATTTTCCTAATCTCCTCATTAAGACTTTCCCAAACTTCAAAGCTCTAAACTAACCTAACTTTGACACAACTCACCCTTCAATTCAACCTTGGGACTTTATAACCTAGTCCTTATTACCTTAAAGCCACCTGCAAGCCAAAATTTTCAAAGATCTCTCCAAAAGACCTTAAGGTGCTCTTGCACCATTCTCCCCCTGCAACAAAGAAGTTAAGGAATCTATGGTGTTAAGAACTCCTCACTAACTCCATGCTTCTTGAAATCACTCTCTGCTATCCAAGTAGCCTCTGACTCTGGTTGGTGCCTCCACTTCACTAGGTGCTCCATGTATGTCTTGTGCCTAGTCTTCTTCTTCACCCTTGAATCCAGAATCTTGTCAACCTGTGGTCTGATCTGATTAGGTACCTTGAGTCCCTCCACATCCTTACTCACCTTAGCACTATACTATTTCTCATCCATTTCTGGTCCTTTATACTTCTCCAAGTCCTTCACATTGAAGATAGGAGAAATGGAAAACTCCTTGGGTAACTCCACCTTGTAGGCATTTGATCCATACTTAGCCAACACCTTACATGGCCCTATCCTTTTCATCTGCAACTTACTTGGTATGCCTTTCTGTAGTCTTGCTTTGTTCAAGTATACCATCACCAAATCATCTATTTCAAATTGTAGATCTCTCTTCCCTTCATCTCTTTTAGCCTTCAACTTATGGTTAGCCTCCATTAATGTCTTCTTTACCTGCTCATGAACCTCTCTCATTGACTAAGAAAAATCATCAACATTTCCAATGATTCCTTCATAACCTTTTAGGTCTCTCAACTCAAGTACACCTCTTGGATGTAACCCATATACAATTTCAAATGGACTCTTCCTAGTAGACCTGTTTGTGCTATCATTATAGGCAAGTTCTGCCTATGAAATGACTTGTTCCCATCCTTGTCCATACTCCTTAGTTAGACATCTCAACAAGTTACCAAGTACCCTATTTATCACCTCTGTCTGTCCATCCATTTGAGGATGATATGATGAACTATGATACAAGTTGGTTCCTAACCTCCTCCAAAGTGTTTTCCAAAAATGTCCCATAAACTTCACATCTCTATCTGTAACTATGCTCTTTGGCAACCCATGTATCCTTACAACCTCCTTGAAGAATAGATGTGCAATATGACTTGCATCATGTGTTGTTTTGCATGGGATGAAATGGCTCATCTTGTTGAATCTGTCCACTACCACAAACACACTATCAAAACCAGTCGGTGTCCTAGGTAGTCATACTATGAAATCCATACTTATGCATTCCCATGGTCTATTTGGGATGGGTAATGGCTGATAAAGACCTGCATTTTTTGATGTTCCCTTTTCCTTTTGACACACTCCACATTGCTCCACATACCTTCTTACATCTCTTTGCATCTTAGGCCACCAATAGAACCTCTCCACTAAGTCTAGGGTCTTGTTCAATCCAAAGTGTCCACTCAAACTGCCATTGTGCTTTTCTTGGATAAGATTCTCCCTCATGGAACCTCTTGGAACACATAATTGTTTCCCTCTAAACAATAGACCATTCTGCAAAGTATAATCTGCATATTCACTGTGAAAATGGTTTTCAAAATCAGTACATACCTTGTAGATCACTGAGAAATCAGAATCTCCTTCATATAGTTCTTTGAATCCTTCAACCCCTATGCTCTGCAGCTGTATCTCTTGAATGGTAAGCAATCTCCTACTAAGGGCATCTGCAACCTTGTTGTTAACCCCTTTCTTGTGCTTGATAGTAAAGGTGTATGACTGCAAAAACTCCATCCATTTGATGTGCCTCAAACTGAGCTTCTCTTGAGTATTGATGTAGCTTAAGGCCTGATTGTCGATGTATACCACAAATTCTTTGGGCAATAGGTAGTGCCTCCACTTTTTAAGAGCTTGTACTAAAGCATACAACTCTAAGTCATAGGATGAGTACCTAGACTTTGCTTCATTTAGCCTTTCACTAAAAATGCCACTGGCCTGCCTTCTTGGCTTAGGACTGCACCCACTACTATGTTGCTTGCATCACATTCCACTATGAATGGTTTGTCAAAACTTGGTAAAACTAGGATTGGTTGGGTAGCTATCTCCCTCTTCAATCTTTCAAATCCTTCATTGGCTTCTTTGGTCCACACAAACTTTGTTTTCAGTCCTCCTTTGATGGTGTCAAGGACCGGTGCACAGATTTCACTAAACCTTCTAACAAACTTCCTATAGAATTGAGCTAATCCATGGAAACTCCTAACTTCAGTCCCTATCTTGGGAGTAGGCCAACTGAGAATGGCTTCAACCTTGCTCTTTTCCATCTTCAAGTTCCCTTGAGATACTACAAATCCTAGGTAGACTAGCTCTTGCTTCATAAACTCACTCTTCTCAAGATTTATGGTGAGCTTCTCCTCTTGAAGTTTCTTCAACACAAGTTCTAGGTGCTTCATATGTTCTTCTTTTGTTTTGCTAAAGATGAGGATATCATCTAAGTAGACTACCACAAAGACTCCTATATAGTCCTTCAAGACCTCATTCATCACCCTCATAAAAGTGCTAGGTGCATTTGTAAGCCCGAATGGCATTACTAACCACTCATATAACCCCTCTGTGGTTTTAAAAGCTGATTTCCATTCATCTCCCTCTTTCATCCTAATCTGATAGTAGCCACTTTTCAAATCAATCTTGGAGTAGTACTTAGCACCCCCTAAACAGTCCATTAAGTCTTCTATCCTAGGAATAGGAAACCTATATCTAATGGTTATCCTATTTATGGCCCTAGAATCAATGCACATTCTCCACTTATCTCCCTTCTTAGGTGCCAACACCACTGGAACAACACATGGGCTTATGCTTTTTTCTGATCAACCCTTGCTCCGAAAGTTCTTGAACTTGCCTTGCTATCTCTTTTTTTTGCTCTGGTGTCATCTTGTATGCAGCCTTGTTAGGCAATGTTGATCCTGGAACAAAGTCTATTTGATGACTAATTTCCCTCTTAGGTGGTAGTGTAGCTGGTGTGCCTTCACAAATGATATCCGTGAACTAATCCAACAGTTGCTTCACTTTTGCTGTCATAGGTAGCCGACTAGGTGACTCCTCCTCCTTTGGCTTCAACATGATTGCATAGACAACTCCTTCCTCCTTTATGTCTTTTAGGAATTCCTTTCCACTCATCAAAAGTACACTGTATTCTGCCTTCTCCACTGTGCCTTCTTCTATCAAAGACTAGATTTTGTAAGTCACTCCATCCTTCTTGAATAGATACTTGTTCTCCTTGCCATGGTGTACTGCCTCCATGTCATATTTCCATGGTCTTCCAAGCAACAGATGGCATGCATCGATTGGTAATACATCACATAGTATCCTATCTTGATACTTCCCTATAGCAAACTCAACCCATACTTGTTCATTGACCAATATATTTTTCCCCTTATTCAACCAAGTAACCTTGTAAGGACACACATGGGGTATCTTGATGAGGTTCAACTTCTATACTATCTCCTCTAATATGACATTATTAGTAGATCTTGAGTCAATGATGACCTTGCAGACCTTACCTAGTATCTTGCACTTGACTCTAAAAAGAGCTCTACTTTGTTTGTGTTCATTCTCGGTAGGTGCTTTGATCAAGATCCTTCTCAACATGAGATTCTCTCCTTTCTCTCAATCTAAACTCACCTCTGAGTGCTTGAAACAATCCTCTTCTTGAACATAAGTGATCTTATTCTCACCTTGTGAAGATGCTGGCTTGTCAGGACACCTATAAGCCGGATGACCCAACTGTCCACAATTATAACACTTCATGGAAGCAAAATGAGAACTTCTCCCAAATCCTCCTGATCTACCTCTATATCCCCCTCTACTATTTTTCTCATGGGATTTTTCACCAACCTTACAATCCCCTTGGCTTCTATTCTCATTGCTCCTTCCACCAAAACCTCCTCTATGTCCACCTCTAGGGTCTCTGCCTCTTCCTTTACCCCTGGTATTAGAATCTTGTTTCTTTTTCAGTTTCTCTTCCACTTTAATAGCCATCTGATAGCAGCTATGGAGGGTAGTAAGTGCAAAGAGACTCAACTCCTCTTTTATGTTCCATCTAAGGCCATTCAGATACCTAGCAACCTTAATGCTTTCAGTTTCTTGCACTCTAGACCTCAAGCTTAGTTTTTGGAAATCTTCTGTGTAGGCAACTACATCTAGTTCTCTCTGTCTGAGGTTTTGCCTCTTCTTATGCAATTGGATGTCATAGTCCTCAGGTAGATAGTTTTCCTTTACTTTAGCCACCATTGTTTTCCAATTTCCTATTGGCTTCTTGCCTTTCTTCTCTCTTTCTTCTTGTAAGAACTTCCACCAAGTTAATGCTTGTCCTCTTAACCTTGATTTGGCTATCTTCACCTTTTGTGCCTCTATAATCCCATCACATTCAAAGTGATTCTCCATTCCCTCAATATTTCCATAACTAACTCTACATCCATTCTTCCTGTGAAAATAGGGATGCCTTCTAGTGCCTTGCCACTTAATGCCTTTAATGCTTTGAGGAAGGGTTCCTCTGCTAATGGAGGGTCAGGTTCTGGTTCTATGTCTTCCTCAACTTTGTCCTTACCCTTTTCTTTCTCCCCTGCTAACTGCACTTTCATCTTGCCTGCAGTCTCTGCAACCTCTTCTAGTTTGTGCTTCATTTCTTCCACAATTATTTCAACTCGTCTATTCTTTTCTTGTTGCTCTATCAAATCTCTAGCTAGCTCTACATTAGTCACCATGGTGTTTTCCCCTATGGATTCACTTCTCTCTGACATTCACTTCTCAATTCCCAAGCCTTTATTATGGCTCTGATACCAATTAGAGAGGATCATGAAGCCCCCCTTAATGATTTTAGTGCTCTTACTCAATAGATAAGAGCATTACAAGGGAAAATAAAGGAAACACAAGGGAGTACAACAAAGAAATATGTTGTGGAAGATATCTACCCATATCCATTTGATAGGAGTCTTAACATGATTCCTTTTCCAAAACATTACGAGATCTCAAAGTTTGGTAGGTATAATGGGAAAATAGATCACATTGATCATGTGAGGGATTTATGAAATATGAGCTTAGAGTTCACTCATGAAGATACCTGCCTAATGCGATTGTTTCCATGAATTCTAGGTGGACAATCCATGGAGTGGCTTTCCAAAATCACTCCCCCCATAAAAACATTTGAGGAGTTAATCAATAAGTTCATATCTCAATACTCTTATAATATACAACATCAGATAACCATGCTTGATCTATGTAGAGAAAAACAAAAGATTGGGGAACCCTTCACCACATTCTTACAAAGGTGGAGAAGGTTGTTTGCAAGATATTCTTGTCCTATTTCTAAAAAGGAAAAGACGGAAATCTTTATCGACAGTCTGAATCAAGAGATGAGTTATAGGATAAATCTTCATTGTCTTCAATCATATGAAAAATTGATTGAAAATGCAATCACCATTGAAGGAGCCTTGGTCAAGCGTGGAGTTTTAAAGCTTGATAAATAAATTTCAAATTCATACAACAACAACAACAACAACACTAGCAACAACAACAAGTCACGATTTTGGACTCGAAATAAAAATATTGTGAATGATTGGGTGGTAGATGCTAACAATGTGAATGCAAAGCCTACCATTCTCAATGTATCAGGTGTCCAATGCAACAATAATGTTGTAAATTCTAGTAACGAAGGAAATGTGATCAACAATCATGGTAATAATCTTGGCAATAATCAAAATTCAAATGTGCCCAGATCTCAGTTTTTCTCGAATCGACGAAGTTTTACTCCCTTGGGCCAATCTTTGGAATCAATTCTTAAAGAACTATTGAATAAAAATGCTATCACATTGCCACCACAAATATATTATGCGCCTTGAGTTAAACCACCATCATGGAATGACTCATACTATTGTGATTATCATAGATGCAAAGGTCATAAGAAAAATAATTGCCAAGGGTTAAAGAATCCTGTTCACTATTTGATTGATAATTGTACCATAACAGTTGAGGGACATAATACCAAAGACAATCATCAAGCATTCAAGGATCCTCTCCCCAATTATCAGAAAGGTGAATCTTCAGGTGTAAAAGGCAAGAATGTGAATCATATCTACAACACCACCATCAATCATGTTTACACTGATGATCAACAACTCAATGCTATCAGAATCAAAGGAAAGAAAGAATATCGAGAGGTCAATGCTACAACAAGGGGATAGGCGAAAATCATTGTAAAATGAAGTTCATCTAAGTCAATGATTCCCCCTCCAAGTTAGTACACTTTGGTTGATCAATTGTGAAAAGCATTGGCACAAATTTCTATCTTGGAGCTGCTCAAATTATCACCAACACGTAAGGACATTCTAAAAAAGGCACTCATTGACATAACTATGTCTCTTGATCTAGATATCAATAGATTTCAAGCCATGGTGGGACACTTGTCCTCACCCACATGTTTATCCTTATCTGAAAAGGATGACTCCTCCCTTACCCATCCCCATAATTTATCGATTTATCTAGAGGTCATGGTTCATAAAACCCGAATCAGACATGTTTTAATAGATGGGGGAGCCAGATTAAACATTTGTACTTTAAAATTGGTCCTTTCTTTGGGATATTCAAAAGAATCTATAGATCCACAAAGGAAAATTACAATCAAAGAATATGATGATGAGGAAAGAGCTTCTAAATGCCTCATCATTCTACCAAACAGAGTGGGACCTATTGTGAAGAATACCTTTTGCTAGGTTCTAGATCAGGATCTATCCTATAATATACTCTTGGGTCGCCCATGGATCCATGAAATGCAAGTAGTTGTGTCCACTTATCATCAATGCTTGAAGTTTCCATATGATGGACAAGAAGTAACAATACCAGTGGACCACATTAGTAGTTAGACTTGTTCTAACCTTAGAGCAACTCAAGACACATTTGTCCTGCATAATAGAGAGGCTCTGGCCATTTCTACTTCTAAACACAGTGAACAAGCAAGGGAAATGATAAGGAATTTTGGCACCAAGCTAAAATTGAAAGATAATAGGGTGGGAGAATATTCACTATGTATCTCTAATCTACCCATGTCTCCAAGATTCCATGGTCAACCGTCAACATCAATACAACAGGCTACAAAAGCTTCAGCATCAAGCACACAAGTTTTAGTTCCCATCACCAAGTTTGATGGAAGATTTATTAAGGCAGATACTCAAGAAAATGAAGCAGAAGATAGAGCTATCCTTCATTGGCTCTATAAAGATGAACATGAATCTATCCAACATCTCAAGTTACCCACTGAGCAATATGGAAAGGGTTATACAATAATGCAACGAATGGGTTATGAAGGAAATGGCCCTATAGGCAAGAGAAAAGAAGGTATTTTTGAACCTATCCAACCAAAAACAATGCACCCAAAAAATAAAATTGGGTTAGGATATGGTGAAGATGCAAAGGAAGAAACAATACAAATAAAACCCAATGAAGAGTTAGTTGAAACAATTCTCAGATTACAAGAAAACAATTCTAACACTGACTTCAATGAATATGAATGGGACACCATTTTTGATGATAAATTCTAGAGAGACAAATAGGTGGATGTTGTACAAAAATATGCACCCACACTCACACAAGGGGAAAGCTCAAGGCCTCCACTTGACTACGTCCTACAAAGCGACCATGACTCGAGTGATGATGATTCGATTCAAAGCAAGAAGGATTATCAACAGGAGGATACCATCAAAGATCTTACCCATGGTGAGAATGATAATAGTATCATGACCTTACCCAACCTGATGATCCATTTCCCTTGGTCCATCCCAAACTCATTGATTGGGGACAAATTGAACCATTTGATATCCCAAATTTTCCCGATGATGAAACCATTGTAAAATTTCTTTGTTCATACAACTCGAAAATAGGTTCCACTAGCGAATCATAGGATCAAAGTCTCAAACAAGAGAGTGCCAAGTTTCTCAGCTACAAAATTAATAATATAAGAGAAAGATCTAATGGTGAAAACCTAACAAAGGTAGTATTAGATTATGAAAAGAGAAAAATAAAGAGTGTATCTAAAGGTGAAAACCTTTCAAAGGCATTGGAAGATGGGAAACTTGACACTCTCCTTGAGAACTATCAGGAAAGATCTTCTATTTTGATAGAAAATATAGAAGCAATCAATAAAGGCACTGCGGAAAATCCAAAGATTTTGCAACTTGTTGCATCACTGATAGAGGAAGAAGTCCCAAAATTCACAAAATTTCTAAATAAAATCAAATCGATTTTGCATTGTCATACACAAATATGCCTGGGTTAGATCCAAATCTTATCATGCACCATTTGTCTATCATGCCAAGGGCAAAGCTTGTGAAAAAAAAGCTTAGAAAGATGAACCCACATGTTGCATTGCTAGTCAAGGAGGAACTAAAGAAACTGTTGGATGTAGGATTCATTCGGTCTATCGACTATTCGTAATGGATCTCCAACATTGTACCTGTGTCAAAACCAAATGGAAGGATCAAAATTTGTATAGATTTCAAGGATCCAAATAAAGCATGTCCAAAAGATGATTTCCCTCTACCAAACATAGACATGATTGTAGATTTGACTGTTGGACATGCTATGTATTCACTAATGGATGGATTTTCTAGATATAACCAAATAAATATTGCACCTGAATATCAAGATAAAACAACATTCACATGTCCTTGGGGTACATATTATTGGAATGTAATGTCGTTCGGACTCAAAAACGTAGGAGCTACATATCAACAGGCAATTACTAAAATTTGTCATGACATGATGCACACATTCATGAAGGATTATATAGATGATCTCTTAGCCAAATCAAACACAAGGGAAGGACATTTAGATATCTTATCTAGAAAATTTGTCAGAATGGAAAGATTTAAAGTCAGACTTAATCCCAAGAAATGCATCTTTGGGGTGAAATCTGGAAAGCTTCTAGGTATATTGTGTCAGAAAAGGGAATTGAGGTGGATCTAGCTAAGGTACAAGCAATCCTCGATATGCCACCACCAAGGAAAATTAGTCAACTACGCTCATTACAAGGATGTTTACAATCCATCAAGAGATTCATCGCACAACTGGCAGATAAGAGTTTACCATTCACTCATCTCTTACATAAGAATGTTCTGTTTAAATGGGAAGACTGGTGTGAAGCAATATTTGATCAGATAAAACATTATCTAATGAGTCAACAAGTGTTGATTCCACTAGTGCAAGGTGAACCACTCATATTGTATATTTCTGCCAAAAAAGTGTCCTTGGGAGCATTATTGGCATAGGAGGAAAAAATAGGAAAGGAGCGAGCAATATATTACATCAGAAGAACATTGAGAAGCCATGAGATAAATTATACTTTCATTGAAAAAGCTTGTTTGGTAGTAGTGTTTACTTCTCAAAAATTACGACACTATATGCTAGCTCATACAATAAAACTTGTGGCTAGGATTGATCCTTTAAAATATCTTTCTTAGTAAGGCAACTCTAATTGGTAGTTTGGCTAAATTGGTCATGACCCTAAGTGAGTTTAACATTCATTATGTGGATCAAAATGCCATCAAAGGATAGGTCATAGTAGATCAGTTGGCAGAGGCACAAATGCAAGCAGAACATCCAATACACATTGATTTTCCTGATGTTGATGTATTCACAACAACCACTAAGCAGTCATGGGAACTTTATTTTGATGGCTCCTACACTCAACATGGCTTGAGGGTAGGAATTATTTTTGTCACATCATAGGGACATACCATTCCAAAGTCTTATCGGCTGATGTTTCCTTGTTCAAATAACATAACTTAGTATGAAGCATTGTTAATTGGAATGAGAATTGCATTAGACTGGAGAATCATAGAACTGCAAGTTTTTGGTGATTCACAACTTGTCATAAATCAGATAAATGATGAATATCAGACTAAAGATGAAAAGTTAATGCCTTACAAAAACATGGTGGATGATTTCAAGAAATACTTTGTTGATATCAAGTTCACGCAAATTCCATGTACTGACAATAAAGCTATAGATTCCATGGCTACAAATGCATCACTACTCTAGTTGTCAGAGAACCAAGCACGGTATGATTTCCTAGTGGAACAATTGTTTTCTCCTGCCTATGATAATCCAGAAACCCAAATTATTTGTCACCTAACTAGTTCGGATTCTCCCTTGTATGGCCAAATCTACGCTTATCTAAAAGATACCATTTTGCCCCTAGATTTGTCTAGGAATCAGAAAAGGAATTTCATACGCCAATCTTCTTGTTACAC
This sequence comes from Sequoiadendron giganteum, assembly GCA_007115665.2. Taxonomy (NCBI): domain Eukaryota; kingdom Viridiplantae; phylum Streptophyta; class Pinopsida; order Cupressales; family Cupressaceae; genus Sequoiadendron; species Sequoiadendron giganteum. Next base: position 235,977,846 of record CM021107.1, on the reverse strand, counting down.
CATAATTGCTGACATCTTATACTAATGTGGTCTTGATGGTACCCTCCTTCGATGTCTCAAATGTGATGAATCAGAAAAGACCTTACAAGAGGTTCATGGTGGTATTTGTGGGACTCATTCAAGTGGGCTAACCTCAGCTAAGAAACTTGTTAGAATTGGTTACTATTGGCCGACCATGGAAAAAGAATCATTCATATTTATGAAAAAATGCCCAAAATGTTAGATTCATGGGAATCTCATTCACACTTCTGCTTAGGAATTACAACCCTTCACCACAACATGGCCTTTCACTCATTGGGGATTGGATCTAGTTGGCAAGATACACCAATCATCATCAAATGGACGCAAGTTCAATATCACGGCCATTGATTAATTTTCTAAGTGGATTGAATTTGTTCCTTTAACAACTATTACCAACAAAAAAATTTCATCCTTCATTTTGAACTATATCATATGTCAGTATGGAATTCCCAACTCTATTATCACAGATTATGGAAGACCTTTAAAAAATCAAGATGTTGATGAACTCTATGAAATATTTCACATCAAACATAGGTTCTCTATGCCTATTATCCACAAGGAAATGACCAAGCAGAGGCTTCAAACAAAACAATTCTGAAGATTCTAAAGAAAACAGTGAATGACGTCAACTGTGATTGGCATGTCCAATTAAATCCAGCTTTGTGGGCATACAAAACCAACATTCTCATGCCAACAAGTGACACCCTGTATGATTTGATTTATGGAGAAGAAGCCATTTTTCCATTGGAAGTTGAGATTCCCTCACTTCGAGTATCACTGAAGGAGCTCATAAATGATGAGGATTACATAGTATCAAAACTGCAAGAGCTAGAACTACTTGACGAGCGGCGACAAAGTGCAACTAATCATTTAAAGGGTTATCAACAGGTTATGTCCCATAGCTATAATCATAGAGACAAACCATGAACTTTTGAAATGGGTGATTTAGTCCTCAAAGAAAATCCTCGTAATCAGTAAGATCGGGAAAAGAAAGGCAAGTTCGAGCCCAATTGGTTGGGTCCATTTGTCATCATTGCAGCATATGGATCGGGGTAATATCGATTATCAATGTCGAAAGGGGACCTGCTTGAAGATCTGAACAAAAAAATCCACTTGATGAAGTTCTATGTTTGAAAAAAATCAAAAACAATATAAAAAGTCCTAGAAAAACATCAAAAATAGTGTAAAAAGTCATGAAAAATGCATAAAAATTGGAAAATGTCTCGAAAAAAATTGTCATCAGGGTGAAAACCTGGCAAATAGGTATCCTTTTAAAATTGTCCCTCTTCCTGTGCCCCCGCCTATGCCTGTGCCTATGGCTACCGCCATGCCCGTTGTAAGACTGGTCCACCTAATAGTGGGGTAGGCTCATCTAGACTAGTCAATCTAGGGAATGGATAAGTATAAAAATATGCAATGTAATCCTTAGTCATATGTGCATCTGTCACCTCTGGATGGATATCCCAAAATTTTGGATGTAACTCAGTGTACTTTTCTCTCACTGCCTCAAGTGTGATGAAGGGACCCCATTTTGCAACATCCTCTCGGCGTCTGGCATAGTGAGCCACACCTTGCGGCATCATTTGTACTCACCCATACTGTTTGAGTACTTGTATAACCAGAAATCTCTCAATGATAAATGGGGTACAACCAATCAAGTATCTAGTGATGCTATAGTAGGGTAGCTCTATATCATCCTCATCCCATGCCTCGTAGTCAACATATGGTCTCCAGATGACTATATCCATGTCATCTAACACTCGTCGATAGTACTCTAACATGCCCAACATAGGCTAAATAATGGGACCTGTATATGCATACACATATGGATGGCCAAGTAGACAATCTCTCCATACAATAGGGTAGGTGATGGCGATGTACTCCCATGCCTAGATCTGTAGGAGCGTAACTCCAAAAGATATACTCTTCCCATCTGTATATACCACCTGATGAAGATTGTGGTATAGATGGGCAAGCATGCAAGATCCCCATGCATATCTAGTTTGATGAAGGATCATGTCCTCCAATATCCGACCCCAACCTACTGATAGTCCCTTTGACTTGTGATTAGGACAAAGGAAGCCACCAATGAAACCTGCCAAAACTAATGAAAGTGGGGCATATCTCTCAAGCATATCTCTCCAGGAAATCTCATAACCACCAACATGCGGATCCTAGAAAACTCGTCACAAAGCATCTGTAACTCCAATCTCCTTGTGATCATATACTAAAAACTATTATGCCCACTATGCCATCTCTTGACTAACGTAGTCAACAGTGCCCTATTGACCCTATACTGAGGGATCTTGAGAAGGGAACCCAACCCACATCTAATAATGACCGTAATCTCCGGTTGGGTCAATTTAGGAATCATCTCCCATGTATGAGGAAACCTCTCTCTGATCTAGACGATTTTAAAATCCTCTTATAACATCAATTTAGCATTCAATCAGATCATTAGCAAGGAAAATCAATCAATCAGGAAATCACATAATTATCAGCCAATCAAATCAAAATCAACATCTATACTATTTGTGTTTCAATTTAGAAATAAAATTTATCACAATCAACAACATCTTACTATTTGTTTTCAAGTACAAAGACAAATTTATCAAAATTAAGTTAATCTATCCTTGATGCTACTCAAATTCATCAAATCAGTTGTCTAATAAAGCAACGAACATCAAGAAATCATCTCAAATTTTTGGAAACAACAAAATTTTGTGGATGCTCTAAAATAGACTTTCAAAGTGCTAATTCGACAAATGCGCTACTTTATCCATGAATGTGCTAAAACAGAGGTCCAAAGTGCTAAACCATCAATGTACTATTCTATCAGGTGTATGCGCTAGATCATCTAACCAATACGCTATTCTAGCCTATGCCCTAAATCCCTCAATCTAAGTGCTAACCAAGCATCATATGCGTGGGGTTTACACCTATGCACTAATCTATGTATCCAATGCGCTATTCTATCCTATGCACTATTTTAACATCTATATATGCTAAACTATTTAATTGATGTGCTATCTTGAATGCGCTAATCTACCTGGGGTATGCGCTAAACTAAGGCTCGTGTGCGCTAAATCATATTTCTATGCGCTAAAGCAAAAAATTCAAAATCTAAAAATAAAAAAAAATCAAGCGAAATTAAGAAAAAATTCACAAAGGAGGATCGTGCAATCTTACTGGAGGTCCGTATGCTGCTGGTCGCTGATGATAGTGGACCCACTCGAATCTATGGTACTCATAGTGGATCGGCATTTTGAATACTTGTCTTGCAGAGCTTTACAAATCACAAAAGACAACTATTCAAATGACAATGACTTTTACCTTTTTCCACCTTTTACGGGGGTAAATAAGTTAGGGTAATTTTTATTTTTAACCATTCGGCACACAATTTTGGGAGATAAATCAATGAATCTCCTTCAAATCATTTCAAATCTTCGAATCATAATCACAATCTTCAAACTACGTGATTTATCTCTTGAGGAGGCATATAGCATCATCAGTTAATTTTCAAAGTCAGGGGAAAATTTTTGAAATCTGAATTTTTCTTTGAAGCAATGTGTAAAACACATCACTTCAAAGAGGAGAAAAATGTATACATCTAAAAATGGTCATTGCAAAACCTGTTAATTAATTAAATATGAATTTTTTAATTAATATTCTAAAAGTCATCTACATATAAATAAATTTAATTATTTATTTATATCATTCATTTTTCTAATTCTTCTAGCTTAATTAAATAAATAAGTTTATTTAATTATTATTATTTTCTTCTTACTTTAATTAAATAAATTTCATAATTTATTTATATTAATTATCATGTTGTTCTAAATTTGAATTTTCAAATAATAGAATATTCTTCTAACTCATCCTTCACTCCATATTTTAATTAAATATTATAAATATTTAATTTAACACTTTTTCCTTCACCTCTCACATAATTAAATATTGTAAATATTTAATTACACACCTTTTTCAACTCTCACATAATTAAATTTTAATTATTTAATTAATTGGATTATCATCAACTCCCAACCAACTCTCATAATTAAAAATGACAAATGGAATGTTGTCTCCATTTTTGAAGTGAAATAGTTTTGTGGGTTGAAAACATTCTCCATTATTCTCTCAACCTTCCACCTTTCTCTCAACCTCTAGAATCTCTCACCGTTCATCTTGACAGGTTCAAATTTGATTGTTGATCTTTGCAAACTAGATTCTTGCCTCCAAAAATCTATAAATACAACCCTTTAGTGAGTTGAATTCATCCTAGATTTTGTGAATTTAGAATAGTTACTATAGTTGCATTTGAATCAACATTTTAGAAATCCTTTCAAGCATAGAATTTCAAGTTCATAGCACTTTAGTTTCATATCATAGCTTAAATCATTTAGCAATGGACATGTATGAGAGCTAGCAACTTACAACAAATCCTTGGAGATAGAGGACAATGGAATGCTTTTGAAGGAGCTATTGTTTAGAATTTGTTTTCCTTTTAATTAGTTTCCTTTAATCTAATGTTTCATTGGTGTGTTAGTTTAACTTATTAGTTATTCCACATATTCTCTCACACATTTTTGGTGCCCACTATGGGGCCCTACCTCATTTTTAATCTTTTTTTTACATAATTTTCTGACAGGTGACAGATTGGAGCTACAGTTTAGAGCATATGAGCTACGGTTTGGCACATATGAGCTACGTTTTAGCACATATGAGGACTATTTTAGCGCTTCGACGACCTATTTTAGCACATTTTCTAGTTCTTTTAGTCCTTTTAGCACATTTACTTATTTTTTTAGTGCATCCCTATTTGTTCCATTAGCGTATTTGTTAACTGTTTTAGCACATTTACCAATTCTTTTAGCGCGTATAGGGAGTGTAAAAATAAATCCTGATTCCGACGCCATCCACAGATAGAGATTTTTCTTTTTTTATTTATGTAAAATGAATCAATCCTAGGATAGTCACCAAACATTATTTTATCTTGGTTAAAATGAATCCCTTTCCTCTTGTCACTTTCTTGAAAGCTCTCCTACTAGGGTCGATATTTTGGCACAAGAAAATGAGAACTTAGTAATACAAAATTAAATTATCTACAACAATCCAATTTCCCCTTCTCCTAATATCCCCACTATCAATAAACAAGACAATCAAACCATTGACGATTCCCTTACATATGATGAAGTCATTTTAGAAGACCCAATCCTTGAATGCGAAGAAAATTCAGATTGTGGTTCTCCTACAAACTCTACTTCTAGGGAAACTATTATGGTGCAAGAAAATGATGTCTTTCTTCAACCTACATCAAACCAAGACTACTGAGGTTATGCATACACAAGTGTCCATTCGATCCACCTTGATCAATGAACCTCCTACATACCCCATGGGACATCCTAAGAATCTGCTAATTATTTATCCACCATCACATAAGCAACAAACTCCAATCACACCTGATGTTTCACACCCACTGAGTTACAATGACCTTGCACACATCTCTGACATAGTATACTTCATCAAGGCCAAATTTGTAGAAACTTTGTTTACTCATCCACACAAGTAACATTAGTTTCTGCTCCTTGTAGTGTAATAGTTGTAGGATTATAGCACACTCACTATTGCATGTTTTACATCCCTTGCGATGAGCAATATACCATCATCCATTCCATGCTCACCTTTTTCTTGCACCAAGTGAGGACATTGGGTTAGACAACCTTTTCCTTGTATGTCACTTTTCACTGTCTCTCTTGACTAAGTCATTAACCTTTCATAAACTTATAAGAGAAAGCTTGGGATGTGGATGAAATCTCTTCAAATTGACTTGAATGTGACATACTCTTCCCTTATTCATGATGTCGCTCAATTCAGAAACATATGACTTGGCATAGGGATTTCTAAGTTGTCTCTCATGTCTTCCTTCCTTTATCCTTGGATACTTTAAAGAAATTTCTCACAAAATGATGTGTAGCAATTCCTTTAAAGTGGGGGCATACATTGGCATTATTTATTTTGCATTTTCTTTTCTATGTTCTTGGTTCCTAATGCAGCCTTATTACTTCATATGATGTGTTTCTCACTTTTTGGATGACATTGGGTATAATTTCCTTCATAAGTGTGATCTATCTTAGCATATTACATTCATCTTAGTGGCTTGATGCGACACACTGCACCCCCTAAGTTGTAAATTTTCTATTCTTTGATTGGTCCTCTCTTGGATACATTAGACACAATGTTCCCTAAGTTAAAGACCTCACATGAACCAAATAAGACTCCTTTGAACACTCTTTTATATTATTCATTTTAAATGTTGCATTTTACATTTTTGCATTCTTGCATACATGGCCATCTTGCATAACACAACTTGCATGACTGTGGTGCCATCTTGCACTTGTTCATGAGCTCCAAACATACATAGCTTTTACTGCCTCATGAAGCATGAACCCTTGTCTTTTGTGGTGCCTTATCAAATTTTTCAGGAGGTATAACTTTGGTATTGTTGAGTGGGAAGCCTAACTAGCAGCACAACTTTCCCCATAGCCACCTTTCTATGTGTGAGTGCATACCAACCGAGTGTATGTTTCTTACCCTTTTGGGCCTTCTCACCCAGTGGAAAATCGAAAGTCTCATCACCCCAGAGTGAATACATTTCCTTTCAAACATACAACCTAGATTTGATCCACAACTATATGGACAAATAGTTGAAGCTTGATCTGACTTTCCTTCTCTCTTCACTCCTTCATATCACCTTCTTGTGTGATCTTTTGTGCTTATGCTTGGTTTGCCATGGGATCTTGATCCTGAGGGATTGATCACCCATCTTGATTGCATTCATCTCATCTTACTAGCATGAATACATTGGATCCCTCTTGATATGCATGACTTGGCTACTTTAGTGTGAGTTTGAAGCAAGTTCATCCTCTCACTAAAGTGGGGGCTAAATGTGTCACCAAAAAGTGTAGCCTTGACACTTTTCACTCATTTGGGCCATTTCCCTTGGATTTTGTCTTGATTTCGCTTATATCTAATGTTGTAATGTGGCCAACACATTCAAATTAGTCCTTCAATGCTTTAAAATCAACAAAAATCTAACAAAGTCTTACAAGAGTGTTGTAACACATTTCCTCACTTTTCTAGGACTTTTCTACAACAATTCACCTAAATAACTCCTTTCCAAGCCTTAGTCTAAAGTGTTGTAAGGTTTTTTAATTAACCCTCACACTTTTCTAGGCTTTTCATCACTAATTCAACCCTTTATCATGATAAATTTTCCCCTTAATGTACTTTTAGGCCTAAAACTAAGTGTTTTTAGGAGACAAGCTTGTTAATCAACATTTAACGCCTCTTAATTCCTAACCACCACTTGAATTTTTCCAAGTGGACTAGGTGACCACCTTGGGTGACCTACTCCCTTTTGACATAAAATTCAAAATTAAAACAAAATTCTAACGGGAATTTGCCTCCAAAAACCTAAGGTCGGCCTATCATGTGTTATTTTGAGGGAATTAGGGAATAGGATGTATAAATAAGGGTTTCTATCCTCATCCCACCCCCTAACATCATTTCATCTTCACAAGCACTCAAGCACTCAATCTTCTCAAACAAGTAGCAAGCTTTCAAGCACTAAGCACTTCAAGCAACCTCCATTGAAGCTGGTTATGGCATATCTTTAGACATCTTCAACAAGGGCTTGGTGAGTTATTACATTTGCATGCTATTCAATCATCTTTCCCTTCCATTTCTATTTTATTTGGGTTTGATTACCATCATGTGGTTTGACTAAGGAAAACCTCTATTCTCTAACCCTAACCTTTTCCTTCTCTTTGTATGTGTGATTTGTAGGTTTTTATGTAGATTAGTCAAAGAGAAAAGTGTTGAAAAGGTGTCATCATTTCATCACAACATTACAAATCAACACACCCTAGAAGGACCTAAAAGACAACTTACAAGTTATTTTCTTAAGATTCGGACACGGGTCTTTGTCAAAAACATAAGTACAAGTGGGAACCTATAGATTCCAACTTTGAAACTCCCAAAAGCTCTAGAAGGACTAGTTCACCATCATTGGTGAATTAGTTCATGTGCCATGCCTGAAAAGTGGTTTTTGTGCTTCTAGATACCCTTTTACCACAAACCTATTTCAACAAAGTTTCCCAGAAAGAGGACTAGGTCACCCATTTTGGTGTAAGTCTCCTTGTGAGCATTTCTAGCAAATTCTAGAAGACTCCAGAGCTCCTCTTCTTCAGCCTTCAATTCCTAGGTGCACCATTTTTGTCTCTTCTAGTTTCTTTACAGCTTGCATGCATTTAGGTCATTCTTAGTTTACTTTACATAGTGTTACATTTCATAGTTAGTTCATTTCAATACTTTTCAGCACTTAGACACACACATTACACACATCTACCCCTAATCTTGAATGAACTCACCAAAAATACATCATTAGTGTGAAAGAGAGTTATTTCCTAACCTAGCTCCTAGGTGGAGAACCCTAGGGGCCTAATTGGGGAATCCTCTTTCCCTAAAAGCATATATTTTTGGTGGTTCAAGACTATAGAGATCTATATGAATTAAATCTAGTAGTCTGATAGTAGATTGTTCCTTTCATCTGTAATGATTTCTTGCTTGCTTTCCAAACTAACAATTCCTACAAATAGTATTAGCAGGCTTTGTAATTCTTGGTAAATCTATCATGACCTGAACAACACTAATCCTTGCCAAGTTATCAAAATTCATGTGACACATTCTCCTATTCTGTAACCAACTATCATTTATATGAATCATAAAGAATTGTCCATCAACACCCTTAAGTTGATAGATATTCCCTTCATCCTGTAGCAATCAATGTTCCAGATCCTTTCCGGATCTCACATTTCTCATCCTTAAACACAAGATCATATCCTTTTCTACACATGTAACCAGTTCTCAATAGATTATTCCTTAAACCCTTAACATAGTAAACATCATCAGTATGATGCTTTCCATCAAAACTTACTGAACCTATCCCAAATATTTTAGCACCAGTATCATCTCCAAACAAAACCAAGCCTCCATTATATTTCTCAAGCTTAAAATCCTTACTTTTATCACTATTCATGTGATGTGAACAACCACTATCAACTACCCAATAATTTTTCTTGTTTAGCATGTAGGGAAAAGATAACTGTACCTTCATTTTTCTCCTTCTCTGAAGGGCTTTCCTTTACATATTTTTCAGAATTAGCAGAAGTAGGTTCATCTTTAATCACCAAGAAAAAGAATTCATTTTCATCTAGATCTTCATATTTTGAATCCTAATCAGATATACTAGAATTCTCATTCACATAGTAATCTTTGTTAATCTTCTTTCCTTTATTTTCCTTCTTATATCGTAGTTTATTCCTTTTAGCTCTTTCCAGACACTTTGCAGCATAATGACCTATTTCTCCACAACTAAAGAATTTAAAGGGAAACTTACCTTCATATTTACCGAAGCCTTTCCTCATTCTTCTTACAAAGTTAGTTTCTATTTCATCAAATTTATCTTCATCCAAATCTTTAGATTTTGTAGCTTTAAAGGTAGTCTCTGATTTTCTTCCATTCCTTAGACTTGGCTTCCTCATCTCATAAGATGTCAAAAATCCTAATAGCAGATCCTTAGTACAATTCTTATAATCTATATTTTTCTCAATATCACTCGCCTCACTATAAGCATCAGGAAGAGTTCTAAGAATATTTTTTACAATCCTTGTTTCATCAATAGTAGCACCAAGTCCTTGCATACCGGCCACTATCTCATCCAATCTCTATACACAAGTTTAAAATTTTTATCTTCAGACATATGTAGAAGATCAAATCGTGTCTCCAAATTATGTAGTTTCTCCTATTTAACTCTTTCATCACCGTCATGCACTCTTTCTAAAGCATCCTAGAAATCCTTATCTATCTTCACATTCTAAATCTTGATCAACTCTGAATGTACCAGACTATTCTTCAAAACGTATTTCTCCTTATTGTTCACTTCATTTAATTTAATTTCTTTAGGTGTACTCAGACCATTAGCTGGAGGAGTGTAAGTATTTTTGTAAGGTTTCTACACATCATATCCAGTGTACTCCAAATATTCTTCCATCAATACTTTACAAATTCCATAATTAGTTCCATCAAACCTCGGATAATCATAAACCATTTTTCCATCCATCCCAGGCCTTCCTCAAGCTGTTAAGCTCTTCACTAGGAACCAAGCTCTAATACCAATTGTTGAATAGGAAAAATAAGAGGGGGATGAATCATTTGTCATAGAATTAGTCCTTTAATTCAATGGCCAAAACTAATCCTTAATACTGTTTAAATGATCAATCACCAAATTCGAAAGAAGAAACTTAAATCCAACACATAAACAAAATAACACCATATTTACATGGAAAACCCAATATGGAAAAAATCATGATGAGGATTGAATCATAGTATAGAGAATATCAAAATCAATTACAAAAGGCTCACCTCTTGAAACAAGGCTCGCTGCCTAAAATAAGGACTCGTTGTCTAGAACAAGGACTCACTGTCCAACAAGGATACAACCCAGAGGGCTCAGTGCTACAAAGATACAAAGAAGTAAAATAAGAGTTGTTACAAAGAGACTACAATACCAATGCAACAAAGAATTCCACCACAATTACTCCACACATTAATGAATGATAGATTTCACCTTCTTCTCACTACATCTAGAAACTCAACATTAAGATTCACATTGATTTGCCACACTCTCAACACACACCCTTACTGAATAGAATCAATGTCGCACAAAACTGCACTTTCTCTTTTCTCTTATCACTCTACTTCTTCACTCTTGCATCCCCTCTTTCTTTTCATCATTAACTCATCTTGCATATATACCATCTTCAACTTTGAAACATATCCAAATTCGGCCATCCAAATTAAAATTAAAATTAGGCCAGTGCCAAAACATCCTAGGGTGGAATTAGAATGAGGATGACCCAAACACACACTTCAAGGGACCGAAAAAGATCCAACATGCTTCATCATCCTTGAAAGTAGTATTTCACACAAGGTCTGCTAAACCAGTGTAAAACACATAGAACCATTAAGCATGAATCTTCCAAATGTCGTAACTTATCTTCAATAGTGCTAGGGAAACACAACTATAGAATTGCAAGTCATAAGACTTCATAAAAGAGAAATCCGGACCAACAATATTTCTCCCGGACCTCAACCAAAAACATAGAAAACCATAGTTCACAACTAGTGGACACAACTTGCATTGTACAACGAACCAACAACCAAAAATTGGATATAACATCTACTAACAACCATGAACAACATATCTAAAATGAACAACCATAGGAGAAAATTTGGACCAAAAATCAGAGCAACCACTAAACACATGCAACATATCTTTATTACATTTTTCTCAATATCCTTGACATATACAACCAACAACAACTAGTAGATAACTAGTTGACTGGTTGACAACAATGAAAACACCTACAAACTTTCCTCAACACCTTCAGTCTTTTCATTCTTGCAACACATTGAAGGATATTAGATTAATGTATGATGAACCCATCTCTATTTTATGTGATAATACAAGTGCAATTAACATTTCAAAGAATCCAATGATGCACTCAAGGATAAAGCATATATCTATCAGGTATTAATTTTTGAGAGAAAAGGTTATGGAGAATAAAATCAAGCTTGAGTATGTACCTACCAAGGATCATATTGCAGACATATTTACTAAGTCTCTTCCTAAAGATACTTTTAAGTATATGTAAGAGACATTATGGGTTATTTCCCCTCCCTTCCTGAACTACATGCATATGGAGATGCATTAGTATAATGGATCTACAGATCTATCTTCTTTTTGGACTAATTTTGGTGGCTACCTCTCAGGGGGAGTAGGTAGTGTCTTGTGTTGTCATTGTGTAGCTGATTGGCTGTACTTCTAAGGGGGAGTATTCAATGCTGGTAATGTTCTTAATGTCAAAGGCGGACAACAATGTAAAATATATATTTTCCTTTACCATTAATGTCAAAGGTGGAGAAAAAATCATGAGAAAATTTTTACTTGTGCTGTGTTGATAGAGTAAAAGAAAATCATGGGAAAATGTGTTCAGAGTTGGTATGTTGTCTTTGATGATTTTTCACATCATGTGTTGGAATCAATGACAAAGGGGGAGATTGTTACAAGTATGAAGGTGTTTTCATTGATTTCAATTGGTTGATATTGTCATTTTTGTCAACTATATCATGGAAGCTGGTTATTGGTTATATATGTTAAGGATATTAAGAAAAATTTCATAAAGAAGGTTTATAAGAATTCAGTGTATGCTTCAGGATATGGTCTGTATTTCTGCTATTCTTATGAGTTCCTAACATATTGTTCATGGCTATTGGTAGTTGTTGTATCTAGAATTTAGGCATTTGGATCATTGTACAATGTAAGATATCTTCACTAGTATGTGAACTGTGCATTTTGATGTGTCTAGCTATGGTCCGGGAGAAATGTAGTTGCTATAGATTTCTCCATATTTGGATTCTATGACTTGAAATTTTTAGAGTAAGTTAATGAGGTAGTTTTCAAGTGAAATTTATTGTTCAGAACATTTGGATCGAGTTAAGGATGTGTGTGCTTAACTTTTTTTTGTGTTCTACACTGGTGTTGGCCAACCTTATGTTAAAAACTACTTATGAAGTTCATGAAAGTGTGTTGAGGTGTGTTGGGACTTATTTAGGTCATCATTAAGTATATGTTTGGGTCGCCCTTACTCTAATTCCACCGTAGAATGTTTGGTGCCAACCTAATTTAAATTTGTAAATATAAATGGTGTATGGCCAACCTTGGATGGGTTTCAAGGTTGAAGAGGTTATAAGTATAGGTTGAGATTTTGATGAAATATAAGATAGAAAAATATAGATGTGAGATAGATGCAAGATAGTCAATGATGTGAGTTTCAGCACATCAGTGCAAAATTCAAGTGTTGAGCTCCTAAAGGAAGTGAGTTGAAGGTGTACTCTATCTTTCAATCATGTTTGTAAGTGTGTGAGTGAATTGTGGTGGAATCTCTATTGAATTGAGATAATTTTCTCTTTGTAAATATCCTCTTTTATCTTTGTATTTTTGAGGCAATGAGCCCTCCTGGTAGTGAGCCCTCAATGGACAGTGAGTCCTATCTTGGCAGTGAGCCTTTCTAGTAGTGAGCCTTTGCATTCAATTTTGGAATTATTTATAATGTGAGCTAATCCTCACTATGGTTTTTCCCTCATTTGGTTTTCTACGTAAATATCGTGTTATTGTGTGCATGGTTTTACTTCTTTCAGCTTATTTTTCTAAACTTAACCACATTAATAGAGTAAAGGTTTTGTGAATGCTTATTGATCTAAGTTCTGGTGAAATTTTTTAAAGGTTAAAATTTGCACAAATGATTCACCCCCCTCTCAGTTGTCTTGTTCAACAATATCAAACCCTTTTCCTTTCCCAACTGTCAACTTTGATTGAGAATAAGAGACTAGTGGATCTAAGACATGAAAAACTCAAAAAAATATCTCAATACCCTCTTTTCACGCATAAAGAGTGTGGATGTGTTCAATATTTGTGATTATATATTTTTATATGGTTTATACTTAGTTTTACATCATGAATTTCCATTCATTAATCATATCAAAAATAGATCACATGAGAGGATATCTATAGATTTGAGGGAGGACTGATGAATTGAAAATTTATTGATTAGAGAAGTTTGGAGCCATAAGATACCTCCAAGTGGAACCTTTGATTTTTTCCACAAAATGAGCTTCATGATTCAAGGAGATTTGTTGGAAAAGGAGGGATGGTATGGATAAAATGGGACCTTTTTGAAAGACTAGAAATATCCTTTTCTAGATTTGTGTGAAGGGATAAGATCTTATTGATTAAATGGATGGATAAAATTATGAGAGGATTTTATGAAGAATTGGTAAGAATGGGCCATGTACATTATGTTGGAATTAGCCAAAATTCAAAATAACAATACAACCTTCCAATACTAAAACACAATGCACATACAAAATGGATATCATATACAAATGAGAGTGTGTAAAATGTACATAGAGGTAGGAAGGTATAACACAATGACTGAATAACCCTCCAAAGATGAAGTAATTGTCTAGTGCAAATGACACATGTGCTAGAAAGTAGGAAGTATACATGTGTTGGTGTTTTTTTCCCATTGAAACCTGAAATCCCTCTAAAGGAAAACCAAATCTTATGCTCAAGGACTTCAATATTAGGGGCCAACGAATCAAAGATAGATTTAACACTTTTCTCCCCTGCACTTTAGGCTCTACAAGACCTAGGTGGGTATCCCTATATGTAAATAAGATAAGATTCATACAGGTGACAAAGGCTTGTAGGGCTAGTTACACCCCTTATTCTCATTTAAGTTTAGGTATGAAGCAAGAAACATAAAATAAAATCTAAAATGAGAAATTAGGTAAACCATGCAAGACCAATGACTACATTAGACTATAGAATCACATATTAAACATTTTATGGTGACAAAACCAAAAATATCTTGGGGGTCTTTTGAATAGATTATCACCTTGTGATAACTTGGCCTAGACAAGCCTGCTATGTAATTCTATATACAAATCCATCTCAAAACACCATATATTCACTATATTCATGCAAGCATTTACATCACTCCTTGAATGACAAGCAAATAGATAAATAGTTCAAACAACAAATGTGTTTGAATAACCTAAAATAAACTTGCTATTAAGATTCAAAAGACAACATTTCAGAGCTGAAGACAATTGCATGCCAACATATATTCATATATGCTACATTTACAAGATACAAAGGCAGTTTCATGTAATGACTTACAAACATAGATCTTCACTTGTTAGCATTCAACAATATTTTGTACATAGCATCCACCTTACCAATACACAAAACCTCCTCAAAGAGAAATGACCTTAGAATCATGGAAAGAGAGAAAAAAACTCTGAACATCTAGAGGAGTGACCTTAGAACCCTCATAAAAAGAACAAAACTTCTCTTTATAGTTGAGGCATAACTCAAAATTTCAATCAACCACAAACCCTAACCTAGCTATGGTATACCTATGATTATAAAATATCTATCAAGGCTACAAAAGTATGGCTAGGTCTAAAGAATGTGACCACCATCAATGTGTCTGACATCCATGCTAGGCATTCACACTAAGGAGTGCACAAACTATGAAGATAACCCTTTCCAAATCCATAGTATATCACGAAAAAAGGATAGATCTCTGGTAGAAAGAAGGATGGAAACATATAAATAGGCATGGAAACCACTCCATCATTATGGAAGTAGGTAGAAGTAGCATTAAAGACCATCCTTTCCCCTAAAAAACAAAAATTGGTTGCTAAGAGAGAGTCACTGCAGCATTAATGGTATTCCCATGAAAATAAATCAAAACATGGGTAAAGTAAAATGGTTGGGCCTAAAATAGAAATTAGAAAAGCATTAAATGGTCCACAAGCTTGAAAAACTATCTATGTCAGATATTGGACTTTAGGCATTCTTCTTACCTCCTACAGTTCATTAGCATCAACATCAGGCTTTGAACATCGAGCGTGCTTGTTACCACCTTCCATGATGTTAAGGTAGAGGGTAAGAGGAAGGAGTGAAGGCTGAAGTCCGATGACAAGTGAGATGTCAGGCATCGAAATGATCACTTACCTCTTACATTAAAAATGTAAGGAGGTAAAGGGGAAATTTGATCCCCGATCCTCGAAAGGGAGACACTTAGTCACCTTTCGAAGGACACATAAGGGGTCGGGAGTTGGAAGGGAGGATTAATGCCTGTGAAAAAAAAGGAGGAAGAAGTGGAGAGAAATCTTGATCCTCAATCCTCAAAGGATCAACACTTAGCCAATTTTCGAGCAGGGATCGAGAATTGAGGGTCAGAGGGGAAGCTTACCTCTTATCATTACAAAGGTAAGAGGTAATGGGTAAGGCTGATCCTCAATACCCAAGAGGAAAATACTTAGTTTCCTTTCAAAGATCATATCGAGAGTTAGGAAGAATGACTACCTCTTACCTTCACAAAGGTAAGAGTTAAGAGGAATGGTTGAAGCCTAAACTCTAAGACATCAATACTTAGTTGATTTTTAGAAGGAAGGGATTGGGGTTGGAAGAAGGAAAGAAGAGAAGGGAAGGAAAAGAAGGTGGTAGAGGGAAAGGGCTAATCCTTAGGGGTGAAACCTAAAATATCAAAGAGAGATAAAAATAATGGTAAAAGAGCAAGGAGATCTGAGGCAGTAGAGGAAATATCCAAGGAAACAGGGAAGTGAAAACTGGAAAGACTGAAACCATAATAGTTAACCACTTTTGGGGTTTGAAAATGGATCTTCTATTAATGTGATTTTTCAACTTATACAAGATATGGAGCATGATCACCATTAAGATCTCTCAGATTGGTTGTAATAGATGAGCATCACTAGGGAGGTGGCATAGGCTGAAAATAGTGCCACTAGTCACTCTAGTTTGGGATGCATGCTTCAGTGAAGGATGGTAATATTTCAAATCTCCAGGGAAGTAGACCATCCCACAAAATTAAAAAGGGAGCCATCACTTGCCTCTATCAAACACGAACTTGTCAAAGGAGTTGATCTCCCTTAACCTATTTTTTTTGTCACACCATAGTAGCAAGGATATCCTCTTTCTTTCAAGCATAAATATATGGTTACCTTTGAGCAAGTAAAGACTTGCTATATTTTTTATGATGCTACTGCATGGTAACCACACTACATAAGCCACCTCATTTCCACACATTTCATATTTAGATTTTGTACTAGGTGGTAGAAATTGAGAACTTTGATCAACACCATATTAAACCATAGTACCTCCATACTTACTGACCACCTCACATGAATCAAGGTGAAGATAAGATACCTCAAATTCACATGGAAAAGAAAAATATGCCTTTTCACAATGTTGACTTACAAAGGGAAACTCATCCTCTAACAATTCAAACTAAAAACTTTGAAGCTCAAGCATACCAAAAACTCGAGAAACCAAAATTTCACCAATATGGATAACTTTCTACTACTCAAGACCCCCACAAGGTGCATGTTGGGTCCAAGTGAAGTACTAAAATCAAAACCACTAACATCCACATTGTGAGAAACAACTTCTTCATCATAAAGGGATGTATCATATATGACTTCACTCAAAATAGGGACAATGGATGACCATGGATCACCTATGCTTATGTAGACCTAATTAGAACCTCCCTTCAAATCGTGAGAAATTTTGAGTGAAGAGTTGCACTCTTCATATTGTCTCTCTATTTCAATCTCTTGGCAATATAGTGAGATATATGTGCCACCAAAATTAGACCTATGGCACACATCTTTGGAGCTCATCTCAACAACATTTCCTTTCCATATTGACTTTAAGTCCATTTCTCATGAGGAATACCATGAGTTGCACCTTGTGAAAACAAATTTTTATAGGTATCCATGTGATTGACACAATCAAACTCCTCAAGTGCAAACTCATCATAAAAAAATTCATCAGTTGTAGCGACATTTATCTCTACATTTTCATCTTAATGTACAACTACCTTTTCTATCCTCATGAAAAAACTGAGTGATAAATTCAAAAATAGAACAAGGGATAGAAGAATGTGAGAAATCAAATAAGGAAATAGTTTATTGTTCATTACTTGCATCACCATCATATACATGCACAACACAATCAACTACCTGAACTGATTCATCTGATGAATCTCTTGCATACACATCTTCTTCTCTATCCATACTACTACAACAATAAGAAGTATCATATCCCACACTATCAAACTAGAAATCATCATTGATTTCATCATTGCAACTCTCCACAGATGATTTCTCTAGCTGAAGATCACCACACACGGTGTCACCTTAATTTGATATAGAGATTTGAATCTCTATTTTTGTAGTTTCAAAATCAATAGAAGGCATGATATAAAATATTTTAGTCACTTCATCCTACCTTGTAGCTTGGTTTTTGTTCTTGCACTCTAATTTTTCACACACATTCTTTGTGGGCTGCTCAAAAGCAAGATCTTCACCATAATAGGATGCATTACTACTTTTTTATATATCACCTAGACTCATTTGATCAAGCTTAGGAAGAGTATCAAAACACAATCCAGAAAGGAAACTATTTCCATACTTCTTTACCATTGCTTAAAGCTATTATAATATAAATCCCAGACAATAAGGCTTCAAATCTTGTGGCATGGTACTCATACCTGGCTCAAGTCTTTCACAAAAGAGAATAATACATATTGATTCATTAGTTCTATCTAAATCTAGTATAGCATACAAATATTTCATGAATCTATCATGAAAACTAAATGGGGATTCACCCTCATATCTTTTTATGTCACATAGTGCATCAATAGGTGAAAAAATTCCAACCATACATTCACATTCTTCAAAAAAAAATTCTAAGTGTGCAAAAACCTACCATCAGATAAGCATTTGTTATTCACTTCACCAAAGTAATCCATGAATAGTATCTCAAGCTCATTCCATGAATAAATAGAATGCATAGGATGGCTACAAAACCAATCCCAAGCACCATTTCTTAAAGTTTCTAAAAAAGGTTTCATGAAATCATCCTCCTCTACTATTTTACATTTCACCACCAAGATAGTGAAAAAATGTAGATGTTCTGATGGTGATTCTTCATAACCTCCTCTAAACTTAGGCAGATATTCATTTATTTCTCTTGGGAAGGAGCCTGGATAACCTTGGATTTTACTGAAATCTAGAGGGTTACATCTTTCTATAGAGAAACATTTTCTCTAAGGATATGATTGTGGTTTATGTTCGCATATGGCTTCTAGTGTTGTCATTTATGGCAACCTAAGTCATTCATTTGGTCTACAGTTTAGTATTGGATCATACTGGCATAATAGAATGACGAACATGGCATCTGATTAAAGGTAAAGATGTCGATCTATATACTTCACCAGACTATTATTTTGAGTCGTGGATCTCAGAGAAAGGTATGTTGATGTTCCTAATACCTTATTCAAGAAGTATCAAGGTGCACAATTACTGGTGTATGATCTAGGAGATCCAATGCATCGATTTTTCTGGTTATTTGTGCTAGAAGGCCAACTTGGCGAATATAGCCATTGCAGATATATAAGGAGTAATTTTTTAAATGTTTTTGTGTTCGAACATGTTTATTTGGGTCTTATCTATGCTATGACTGACTATCAGTGGTGCGTGTAAAGAATTAGATGTGGATTTAGCTGACAATTGGAAAGTATTTTATGTTTTATGAAAGCCGACATATGAATGATCAAATATTTGGTAGCAAATATATATATGAGATTGGTTGCATCATTTTGCAGAAGTGAATGAATGTGTGTTATGTGAAGTATATAAGTGTGTGGTGCAAAATTCAAAAGGATAAGGGTTCAAATTTATCAATGTATGGATTTGTGATGCGAAGAGTAGAGCAAAGTGCAT
The DNA here is from genome assembly GCA_007115665.2 of Sequoiadendron giganteum. Lineage (NCBI taxonomy): Eukaryota > Viridiplantae > Streptophyta > Pinopsida > Cupressales > Cupressaceae > Sequoiadendron > Sequoiadendron giganteum. The sequence continues at coordinate 235,958,325 of CM021107.1, read as the reverse complement.
AATCAGACAAAAGGTCTAGAATCTGATCTATGAACCTAACCAAAACTATAACCTGGCATATGTAGATGTTATTACTTTAGTTCAATTTTTCATATGGTCTTAATGTGAGAATTTTGTAGGGAAGTGAGCCTTTCTATTTTGAGCAGATAGCTCTAGGTAGTGAGCTTGAATGCAAGTGCATTCCCTTTTTGTAAAAATTATATTTGAGTACTCAAATTGTGGATTAACCTCCATCATGGTTTTTCCCCTAATAGGGATTCCACATAAAATTCCTTGTGTTATGGTGTTGAGGATGATTAATTTGTGTGTTTTCATCTTTCCTTTGGTTTAATGTTGAAATGGTTTAAATATCAGTTTAATAAAGTTTAGATTTGCAAAACACTGATTCACCCCCCCTCTTAGTGTTCCCTTGAGTCCAACAATTGGTATTAGAGCTTAGTTCCTCAGAAGAAGTTTAGTAGCTTGAGATACATCTTGGAATGTAATTGAATTTGGTAGTGTTTAGCATCAGCTTTGGTGGCACTTGATGACCTTGATCAGTCTAAAGCAGAAGTCTAGGATTTGAAAGAAAATATTAGGGATGCTGTGAAATTTATTCAGACATTGAAGGATCAGATTGTTAAACCATGGAAAAGAGGAAGGATTTATGTGATAAAATTAAGTAGAAAGAGAGAAAAAACATGGATGATGTTCACCTAAATCAAATCTTCAAGAAAATAATTGAAGAATATGAAAAGCTTGCTAGAGACAATGCTACCCTAAGACATGAGATGGAATCTATGGTAATGAAGTTGACTAAGGAGATTGAAGAAAGGAAGAAGAATGAGGAGAACCTTGCTCAATCCTTATAAGAATAAATGGAGAATTCATTCAGTTGGAGAGTAAACTACAACAATCTAGAAACAATGAAGAAGAACTTGAAAAACATATTATTATTCTTAGGGATGAACTACTACTACAAATGAATACAAGGAGAACTTTAAGATTAGTTTTTTTAAGCTTGATGAGCTGACTCAAGGACAAAAGAATGCTAAAGACAAGCAAGGTCTTAGATATGAGAAAAGAGAAAGTTTTGGATCTAGACAAAGAAAATTCAGGAAAGGAAATCAGATGAACAAAGATGGAAGGTATCCGGTAAGACAACCTAATGCTCAAAAGTTTAATGGATACTGTTTTGCATGCAATAAATTTGGTCATATCGCTGCTCAATGTAGAATTAAAATTAAATCAAGTAATCCATCATTCTCTGGTCAGTGTTTCAATTGCAAAAAAAATTGGTCATAAATCAATTGAATGTAGAATTGTGTCAAACTACTCTGTCAGTAGAAGAAATGTTGAATATTATACTTGTGGAAGAATTGGGCATATTGATAATCAATGTAGATGAAGAAGAAATCATTGGAATGATTGGTCTGGACAAGGAAGTATTATGTTCTATAAATGCAACAGATATGGTCACATTGCGAGACTCTACAGAAACAAAAATGTGGATAAAAAAGGTCTAATATACAAAGATAGAAATACACAGAAAAATGATAAAGAAAAAGGAAAAATGATTGAGGATGAAATAATAGATCAGATGAAGAAGACATGGGTAAGGAAGAATGAATCCGATGCTAGAAATGGTTTTGCACTAGAACCTACTTCTGGTAATTCCTCTAAGAATTGATCTCAGGCCATTGGCCCAGGGGGAGATTTTCAAGAAAATCCTTTTTACCCTATCCATAAGCTAGTATCGGATCATGAAAATATTATCAAAAGGTATATTAATGATCTACATAGGCTTTGGAAAAAACTCACAAGGAAAATCAAAGAAATCATAGGTCCGTAGAAGAATTTTTCTCTCGTTGTTTAAGAATACAGGGTATCTGAAATACCTAGGGAAAAGGCATTTATTACAAGTGTGCAAGATATATAAGGCATGTTGTAAGCTTCATTTTTCACTTTTCATCAAAGAAGAGAAGGAGGAAAGCACTCGGTAGTAGAATCTCGAAGGAGTAAAGTTAATTCAGCGACGAATCTCGAAATTCATCAGGTATTTTAGTTGCTTTTGAACTTCCATATAATTTGGTGTGCGGTTGTACAGAAGGAAAAATGGAACAAATCAAAGGGTCAATCAATTTAGATGAATACAATAGTGAGAAGATTAGATCCATAAGAAATATATTGTCATCCGATGAATTGATTGGGTGAGAGAAGCCAAACACAAGAATTTGGACATTTGGAATGAGTTTCCCTATTTCGAGAACCTGAAAATCGTTAAATTCATTTTGAGCACATTGAATAATGACACCTTGATTCTAGAAAAACCCTACATCATTTCAAAAGAAGTAATTAAAAATTTAACTGGATTATGCAAAGTTTGGGATATACCGAGAAAGAAATCCATCCAGAATAAAGAAGTCAAAACCCTAATCAGAGTTATTGGAGATCAAAGGGAACTGATAATCTCGACAATCAAAAACCTTGTGACAAGGTACATTACACACAAAGTATCATATAAAATCTTTTTTAGAAAAAAAGAAGGAGCAACTTCGGCAAGTGCGGTTTACATCTCTCACAAAATGATAATGGAAGGTAAGGACTTTGACCTGTGTGGACTGCTAAAGGATCAAATGATGGAGAATGTCCAATTAACAAAAGAGACAGATTACCCTTTCAGGTTTGGTACTCTGGTCATATGTCTAGTAATGTACTTTCTGAATTATTTACCGATGAACAAAAATGTGGTGTGGAAAGAAAATAAACCAGTGTGCAAAGCAAATCTACACACACTCTAAAAGTGTGGCAAACTATGATCAAGAATTTGGGAATTACTTTAAGAGTTTTCTAGGAAAGTTTGGCTTAGTTGGTATTTCTCTTTGAGTAAAATAATTTGAACTTGGTTCCTCTTCTGGTGAGATGGAGAAAAAGAAGAAAAGAGAAAAAGAAATTGTTTTTTGTACTCCTCTGGAATGTAAGATTCCGAAAATTGAAGGGAAAGGAAAAGAATAGGAGATTATGGATATACCAGATGAGGAATCTAATGAGGAAATAGTGGAAACATAGGGAAAAGAGTAGGATTCAGCCGAAATGGAACAAGAAAAGCAAATGACAGAAGCAAGTGAAGAAGAAGATGACTTGACTAAAGAGAAGCTATAACAACTTATTCATAAGGAAGGCGGAATGCAGAAAATTGCTCAATTATGGTCTATCAGAACCTCATATGATCGGGATATGATCTTAAGTGTACTAAGTGCTCATGTTGTGCACAGTTAGATCAAATTGGAGAGTTTCCAGAATATTTTACCTGAGGAAATGATTGAATGCATTAAGGAAACTATGGACTCTAAGTTTCAGAACAAAGAAGAAGGAGAAATAATCTTACATTTGATGGAGCAGTTCAGGCTATCACTTACCAAGTTGAAAAATAAAATGAATGAACTAAGGAAATGCATAAGTGCAAAAAACAACATCTACAACTATTGCATCTATTGGCCTCATGTAGTTGGGAAATACAAAGAGAAGTTGGAGCAAATTGAAACAGAATTGAATGGGATTGGAAAAAGTTTTGATATGTTTTAGGATCAGGATGGTAAAATCAAGAAAAGGATTCAAGAGCTATAGTCTGAGCACACAAAATTTTAGTTCACTAAAAACACACTCATGGACAGTTTTTAGAAAGTGAAGGACCTAATTGAATGCAAACTAGAACAAATGGTTGAGATACTGAGGATAGGTGAGAAATTAGAGGATGCAATCACAATTTCAGAATCCCTCATTAAGATTGTCAACAAGAGATCTAAGAATGATCATAATAATTGGGATTGCAATAGAAGCTTGGAAAAAATTTCTTCTAGAGATGAAAGAAAATCACAAGATAATTTTCTAACTCAAAGTAGCAATTGTTCTTTTCAAAATTTTGAATTAGTTTTGAAGTTTTGGTTATATTTGAAAAGGGGATATTGAACACATGTTTTGTCAATTATTGGAATATGGCTTCTAGCTTTGTCATTGATGTCAAAGGGGGAGAGAAAACAGTGAAAAATTCCTCATCAATCTTAGGGGGAGCTATGTTTTCAAGTTTTGAAGTTTGGTAGCGTACTCATATTGGTTTTTGACACTACTCATTTTTCACTAAGTGTTGCCATAAATTACAAAGGGGGAGATTGTTGGAATATGGATTCTAGTGTTGTCATTGATGGCAACCTAAGTCATTCATCTGGTCCACATTTTAGTATTGGATCATACTGGCAAAACATAATGAAGAACAAGGCATCCGATTAAAGGTAAAGATGTCGATCTGTATACTTCACCGGACTATTATTTTGAGTTGTGGATCTCAGAGAAAGGTATGTTGATGTTCGTAATACCTTATTCAAGAAGTATCAAGGTGCACAATTACTAGTGTACGATCTAGGAGATCCGATGCATCGATTCTTTTACTTATCTATGCTAGAAGGCCATTTTGGCGAATATAGCCATTGTAGATATCTAAGGAGTAATTTGTTAAATGTTTTTGTGTTTAAACATGTTTATCTGGGTCTTATATATGCTATGACTGAATATGGTTGGTGCACATAAGGAATTATTTATGGATTTAGCCAGCAATTTGAAAGTATTTTATGTTTTATGAAAGCCAAAATATGAATGATCAAATATTTGGTGGCGGATATATATATGAGATCGGTTGCATGATTTTGGAGAAGCAAATGAATGTGTGTGATGAAAGGTATATAAATGTGTGGTGTGAAATTCAAAAGGATAAGGGTGTGAATTTATCTATGTATGGATTTGTGATGCAAAGAGTAGAGCGGAACAAAGAAGAGTAGAGTGAAGTGTAGAATCAGACATAAGGTCCAGAATCTAATCTATGAGCCTAACCAGAACTGTAACCGGAAATAATTAGATGTTATTAATTTAGTTCAATCTTTCAGATGGTCTTAATCTGAACATTTTTAAGGCATTGAGCCTTTCTATTTTGAACAGTGAGCTCTAGGTAGTGAGCCTCAATGCAAGTGCATTCCCCTTTTTGTAAAACCTATATTTGAGTACTCAAATTATGGATTAACCTCCACCATGGTTTTTCCCCTAATAGGATTCCCATGTAAAAATCCTTGTGTTATGGTGTTGAGCATGATTAATTTATGTGTTTGCATCTTTCCTTTGGTCTAATGTTGAGATGGTTTAAATATCAGTTTAATAAAGTTCAAATTTGTAGAACACTGATTCACCCCCCCTCTTAGTGTTCCCTTGATTCCAACAGTTTATTCATGGCTGAATATCTTGTAGTGGAGGAACCCAAATAGTTATACACATTTTCTAATGAATTTCTATCCCTCTATAACTATCTACTTCAAAATATACAACTTTCTCAACTCCCTTTTCTACCAGTACCTGAAAGAACTAAATAAGGGAGAATATTTATTAGAACTTTTCAATGGTTAACCTTCATACACAATTTTGCAATAGATAAATACCTAAAAAAATGTTGCAACTAACCCCTCTAATGATGTAAAATTTTATTGTACAGTCGCCACCTCTTTGAAAGAGGAAACGATCTTCAAGATTAAGGGAGCTCCTTCAAAGATCAATGTATTTATGAGTCCTCTCCACCAGTAGAGCACCAGACTTTAAGAACACAACTAGAAATGTTGCAATAGGTTCCTTCTTCAAGTATGAAGGTCCTTGGATCTCAAGACCCAAAACATCAAATTGGCAAAGATTAGACTCCTTCCAAATGGATATGCCTCTATATTCCCCAATAGAGTCACCAATATGGTTTTTTTTTCACGCTAAACCATGAAAAAACTCTAAAGGACAACCAAATCTTATGCTCAAGGACATCAAGGTTAGGAGCCAATGAATAGGATATGGATTTAATACTTTTCTCCCCTGTAGTTTAGGATCTCCAAGACCTAGGTGGGTATCTCTATATGTAAAGCAGATAAGCTTCATACAGGTGACAAGGGCTTGTAGGGTTAGTTACACCCCTTGTTCTCATTTAAGTTAAAGTATAAACAAGAAAACATAAAACAAATCTAAATTGAGAAGGTAGGGAAAAGGTTTGTTTGAATATAAAGTTTGTTTCTAAGGATGAGGGAGGAAAACCATACAAGACCAGATCCTACCTTGGGCTATAGAGTCATATTTTAAGTATTTTATGGTGACATATCCAAACATATCTTGGAGGTCTTCTAAATAGATTATCATCTTGCGATAACCCAACCTACACAATCCTTCTATGCAACTCTACTTACAAATCCTTATGAAAACATCATATCTTCACTATCTTCATGCAAGAATTTACATCACTCCTTGAATGACAAGCAAATAGATAAACAATTCAAATAAAAAATGTATTTGAAGAACCTAAAATAGCCTTGTTATTAAGATTCAAAAGACATAACATTTCAAAGTTGGAAACAACTGCATACCAACATATATTCATAAATGCCACATTTATAAGATACAAAGTTAGTGTCTCGTAATGACTTACAAACATAGATCTTCACTTGTTAGCATTCAACAATATTTTGTACATAGCATCCACCTTACCAATATATAGAACCTCCTTAGAGAGAACTAACCTCTAAACCTCTAGAGGACTGACCTCATAACCCTCCTAAAAAAAATTAAACTTGCATTTATAGTTGATGAATAACTCAAAAAATTGACCAACCACAAACCCTAACCTAAATAGGGTTTACCCATGATTAAAAAATATTTTCCAAGGTTACAAAAAACTAGACAGGTCTAAAGAATGCGTCCACCATCAATACATCTGACATCCACTCTAGGCCTTCACAACAATGAGCATGCAAACTATGAAGACAACCCTCACCAAATCTATAACAAATTACAACAAATGATGGATCTTTGGAAAAAATAAGTATGGTGGCATATAAATAGGCATGGGCACCACTCCATCATAATGGAAGTAGGTAAAAATAGAATTTAATACCATCCTTTCTCCCAAAAAATCAAAACTAATCGCCAAAAGAGACTTGTAGCATTATTAACCTTCTTGCGAAAACACATCAAAATGTGGGTAAAGAGAAATGGTTGAGCCCGAAATAACAGCTAGAAAATAATTAAATGGTCCACAATCCTCAAAAACTATCCCTATCAGACATCCAACTTCAGGTTTTCTTCATACCTCTTACAGTTCATTAGCATTGACATCGGACTTTAGATGTCGGGCGTGCTTCTTACCACCTTCCATAAGGTTAAGGCAAAGGCTAAGAGGAAGGAGCGAAGGCAAAAGTTCAATGATAGGTGAGACGTTGGAGGTTGGAAGGATCACTTACCTCTTACGTTAACAATGTTAAGGTGTAAAGGGGAAAGTTGATCCCCGATCCCTAAAAGGGAGACACTTAGTCGCCTTTCAGAGGACACATCAGGGGCCGAGAGTCAGAAGGGAGGCTTAACGCTTGTGAAGAAAAGGTGGAAGAAGTGGAGAGAAAGCCTGATCCCCAATTATGATCAAGAATCAGAGATCGAAGGGGAAGCTTACCTCTTACCGTAAAAAAGGTAAGAGGTAATAGGTAAGGCTGATACCAAATACTCGAGAGGCATACACTTAATCACCTTTCAAAGGGAATATGGAGCGACAAGAAGAATGACTACCTCTAACCTTAACAAAGGTAAGAGGTAAGAGGAAAGGTCGAAGCCCGACCTCTGAGACATCAACACTTAGTTGATTTTTAGAAGTTGCAAGAAGGAAAGAAGAGAAGGGAAGGAAAATAAGGTTGTATGGGGTAAGGGCTAAGCCCGAGGGGAAAAACTTGAAATGTTAAAGAGAGATGGAAAGAAGGGGAAAAGAGTAAGGAGATAGCGGGCGACAGAGGAAGTATGCAAGGAAGTGAAAACCCGAAAGCCCGAAACCATAACACAACCAATTTTGGGGTTTGAAAATAGATCTTCTAATAAGGGGATTTTCCAACTTATAAAAGATCTTGAGCATGGCACACCATTAATATCTCTTAGATCAATTATAATTGATGGGTATCACAAGGAGGGTGGAACAGGCTGAAAACAGTGCCACCAACATATACTAGGTATCTCAAATGATGAGGACACATATCTCAACCACATGAGGTGAGATAAAAGCATAAAAAATCCTAATTAAACTTAAGTTAAGTGTGAATAGGTCAATCCTATAAAGGTGATATCCTAACAAGATATGTAAACACATTATTTACAGTAACACATGCATGAAATGTACAATTAGATTTATTAGTTAACTAATTGGTTTTAGTCAACTAAAGGCTTGAGGTAGAAAAAAGAGAATTAAATAAATAATTATTATTTATTTAATTTTTGCAAGATAGGGATATCAATAATGAAATTAATTAAATAAATTCTAAACTTAATTAATGTTGTATTATAGAGAAAAGGGGTAAAATGATTAATTAAATGAATAAATAATTTAAATTTAGAAAATTATTGGAAATGTTAATAAATAAATTATTTTTATTTAAATATTTTTGGAAGGGGATAAATTGGGTGAATTGGATTTGAATAAAATGTAAAATATTTTTTTTTTCCTATTTGAGATGGCATTGCAACAAGAAGAAGCAACATAGTTTCAAAGAATAATAAAACATAGTGGCTTTGGAGGAGATGGCACAAGTGGAAAGATATCCCAATATTCAAAAGAAGAGGAAGGAGGTAGGGTTCCAACCTTAAGATAATAAGAAGTTTTGAATAACATGGGTGTGCTATCAAAATGGAAGAAGGGATTGGAGGATAACAAATAGAATTGGATGAAAAGATGATAATTATATTGATTGAGAGGTGGAGGGAGGGAGATGTGAATGGATGGGAGGACTAGGAATACTAAGTTAGTTGATAAAATATTTATTTTTCTTTAGTATTTGACATTACGAAACATGGTATAAGGATGAGGGTGATGGTGTTTCGATTGTATAAATGATTGAATTAAAAGGAAAGGTAAAAAATAATAATATTCCATAGTCCACCATGATATAGAGGACCATGAATTATTGTGGTATTATTCTACAGGTATTGTGATAAATTCTAACATAATGATAATACAAATAAGAAAGAAATAATGCACAAATAATACAAAAAAACCATGATTCCCCCTAGCTAAGCTGGATATTGATGATTTTAATAATAATCATAATGATTATATTGTTTTATGATGATAATAGCATAAGGATTGGGAAAAATATGCATTTATGATGATTATTTGAGTAAAATGGATAAAATTTGGTAGAAGGATAGGAAAAAAATGATAGATGCTTTGTAGGATGCACAAGATGGATTAGATAGTTTGGCATCAATTAGGATTGTGTGTATTTGGATAGAATAATTTGAGATTGCATTGGAGGTGGAGGCTTGAAATTGATGACAATGGAGAACTAAGATTAGAGATAATGATGAAATGATGGAGTTAATTCATAGATAGGGGATGAGAGGGATATATTAATGGATGCAAGGGTTGAGGATGGATGCTTAAGAAAGAGTGAGTATAAAGAGTATCATAGGAAGGATATTTTCATGAAATATATAGAGAATATGGGAGGGATTGGGGTTATTTTGAGGGGTTTTAGGATGTGATATCCAAGCGCTATGTTACAAAGTAATAACATGCCCCACCGAAAATGTGTTTCTTATGACATTGTGTTATAATGATTATATTAACCAAATACTATATTGGACTCAAGAAACTAGAGAAATGAGAGGAGGTAGAGGGTGGGATGATTTTTTCATAGAGCAAGGCCAAGATGGTAAAGGTTAGAGATATGGTTGATGAAAGGATTATTTATTAAGTTAATAGGGTTGAAGGGATTAATCAATGGATTGGTAGAAGAAATGTTTTGATAGTAGAAATAGAAAGGACTTATTTGGATGTTGGAAGAAGCTTACTTAGAATTCCCAAGGTGTTACCAATCTCCTTTCCATGAGATCTATAATTGAGGTCATAAGAAAATTATTTTCATTTATTTGTATGGTCACAAAGATGCCTTGCTTATGAAGGCATGATCCTTTGCCTTAATAGCTCATTTTTTGGGATATTTTATTAGAGATGGGATTCTTGTTATTTTATAAAAAAGACACAAATCAATTAATTTAATTAATGAATGGTGGTGGTTATAGTTTCCTTGGTGAAAATTTGTATTGAATAAAGGTTGAGGAGCCTAAGTGAAAGAATTATATTTTAGCCATGCATTTGATATAGATTCTCTAATATTTAGAGGGTATGGTATCATCAAAAGGATTAGTTTAGATTCTTGCACCTTTATTTATGTAATAACCCATCCATAATTATTACTTAATAAATATTATTGTAAATGAGACATGAATATACTCCAAATTAAAGAGACATAACTAGTGGCTAAAGTCAATTATAGCTACACATGTCCATTTAAAATAAGTCAAATACTTTTATATTTACTTAGAAAGTCAAATTACAATATCATGTTCACTTTCCACCTAAGGCCATAGTATCATTTCATCATACATTTATCATAAAGTACATAAATGATAGTTACATCATAGACTATATTAGTTTGGTGAACACTAAGGTTCTTCTTCTTCACTTGCCTCTTCTATATGTATGCTAGAAAAGAAAGTGCAAGATCTATGCTAGGAATGGTAGAGAGTGAAATCACAAAGTTCATTCATACATACATAAAGAACAATATTGCTTGGCCAAGTATAAAATTGTGTTGCAACAATAACAAACAATAGGTTCTTGTAAGGAAAACCTATACTCCTTGACTCCATTTTCGCACCCGTCTCAAAAGGTGACTTTCTACTAAACAACTATCTACCCTCTAGCAACAACTACCCATAGATTATCTAGTCAACTAAGGTATCATTGTTCTATTTCAATATTCAAATTACTTCCTTATAAATGTCTATCAAAATGTAAAGTAAGCTCAATCTAAAAAATAAATTTATGATTCACGGAGTAATTCATCATTGAGTCACATCATTCTTATGACTAATTTCTACTTATCATCTCAAGCATTTTTCCATTTAAAATGAATGTACTAAAAGAAAAAAGGAAAAAAGGTATGTCACAAGTATGTCTATGTACATAGATGAAGTCTATGTGCATACACATAATGTTCCTACTAATGTTTGATTTTTCACATATATTCTGAAAAATTTCATTAATTCAAATTACAAACATAGATAGTATTCTATTTGACCTTTCATTGTCAAGTGAACAATATAGGTCTTACAATTTCATACATAATATTTGAGCATAAATTTACTATTTCTTACTGAACGGTTGCAAAACTAGTTATTTTCTATGTACATTCTTGGCTTAAACAAAAGAAATATTGTTCCTACTATTTAGTTAGCAAGAAGTTGCTCACATATGCACATTTATCATTTAAACATTTATAAATCAAACAAAGTTGTAATGCAACAAAACATTCATATTCTCTTTTCTATAATTCAGTTTTATGAAAAATCCATAGTATCATTACTTTGTTACATATCTCTAGCTATTCTTATAAGAAATGAACACTTTTATAGGCATATGATTCACTAACAATTAGAAGAAATAGTACGATTCTTTCATATTGTATAGGAAACATTGAAGTCAAAATCTACCCTATAACATACATAAGGATAGTATGACAATATTAAAAAAAAATATTGTTTCCCAATAGGCTATAACATCGAGCTATAGTTACTCTAAGTTAACCATTTCCTAATGGTCAAGATCATCATAATTATATTTGAAATTCTGCATATGTAGTTTACTGTCTTATTACCATGCATGTAAGGATATTCTACATGTTGACCTTGATTTCACTTCAACATGGTTTTCATTCCACCTTCCTTGTCGAATGGGGTTAGCTTCACAACAAAGACAACCTACATTCATTCAAGGCTTAAAAACAATAAACACATTCCTTCCCATTTGTTGTTATCATCCCATTTTAATATCAGGGTTTGATATAAATTACAAGAAAATACAATATTCATAGGGGTCTCTTATTTTCCCCGAATCGTAGTTGATCCCATATAACTTATAAGAGGAAACCACTTACACTGTCATCAAATCTATTTCTGATATCCCTACGGGCTCAACATTTATATATAACAAGAGTTTAAGACTGGATCTTGAAGCATTATGAGCCTCAGCCAACTGCTAGGGTTGTGAAGAGTCATAAGAAATAAATTCATAGTGTTACAACTGCTCTTCTAAGGGAATCCTTAATCGATCCTAATCATTGTTTACTCATAGTGAGTTACAATAAAATGGTGTACAAAAGACAATAGTCATTGTATGGCATGCTCATGTGAGCGGCCTCAAGGGAGAACTGCTTGAGCTTATCATTCTATGGCTTAGCTTAGCTCATAGAGCTAGCCACATGGATTCCTAAAAGAAATATCTCATACATATAATGAAAAAAAAGTGACCCGCAAAGGTTGACACCATGCTATTCGACCCAAGGCCATGGCTTCTATCAAATGTACTCACAAAAAAATGAAAGCAATCGATATACAAAATGATATTGCTATCAGTTGATAATAATGAAGGAAATAATAGGGATGAAAAAAAATTTATATTTCTTCCATGGTTTGGATTACCTCAATATCAAATCGAGTAAGCTATCCCCTATCTTTTTCCTTCGAACTCCTCTACTTTTTCCTTCCTGCGACACTTTTTCTTGTGTTTTTTTGCCACATTGCCTATGTGTTTTTCAAAAATGGAAACAACAGTCTATCTTTTTGCATGCCTAGGGCAGAGGAGTTATGGCCTTGTCATTGGCCACTACACAATTAAAATATAGCCATTAAATTCATGGCAAGCCTTACTGCCATCATTTTATTTGTTTTAATTATCAACTTGATATTAGTATGCTATTGATTAACATTTTAATTCGACACATATACATTTGAATATGCATTTGAATATACATATATATATGTATGTATATATATATATATATAATATATATATTATATATCTATAGATATATATTAATATTTTTGTGTTTATTTACCATTCTCATTTACCATACTTTCTACATTTGCATACACACACACATATATACATATTTACTTCCATTTATAATTGTTTGTTATGGCTTACGAGTTCCATACATTATTACTTTCAATAGGGAACTTAAAGTCAAATTCAAGCATCTCTCTCTATATATAAAGAAATTTTATTTTGTTTCTTCAAACATAGAGTTTTAAATAGACAATTTTTTTATATCTATAAACCATATATTTTCAAACATGAAAATATTTGAAGTCGGGAAATTATCATTCTCTAATATATGCAATTTGATTTAAATTCAATTCATCATGCCCTTTTGTGGTGTGTGCACCCATATTCCAACTGGCTTACTATTTGATCCTACTAAACAATCCTACTTCAACTATGTTCTCCTCCTTCATCTTGTCACCTTGCTACTATTGAACAATATGAAAATGGGTGCTTTATGGCCTATGTCATAGAAAACAACTATTTTCCTATTGTCATTCAAGAATGTCCTAAGATCCCTAATTGGATTCACTATCAACCCAAAGGGTGAGTCAACTCTCAACAAGGAAGACCTAGGAGGGGTTCTTTTAGGCTTTGAGGGGTTCACCACCAAGTGAAAGCTTGGAAAAGACAAGTAAACATTCAACTCACAGTACCTAGTATTGCAAGTCAAATAATGAGTGCTAATGATGAGATTAAGCAACACCAAGTTAAGGTATGTGAACCTAGGAATTCTAGAAACTTAATGAGGATTTTGGAAATGCAAAGAAGCTGTCAAAATGTGCTATGGAGGACTAGGACGCCTTTACTATTGACTTTGTCTTGTTTTCCAAGGCAGCTGCAAAATATTTGAATGCTAGAACTAGGTCTCAAAAAATATCTACAAAATACCTTTAGGAGGACTAAGACACCCTAGGTGGCGACTTAGTCCCATTTATAATTTCTAAAATCTCTTAATGTGGTCTTGAGGTCCAAAGTCTGCACTTCCTTCTTCTCTGATATCAGGTTTTAAAACTTCTAGATTTGGCCTGTAGGTGAGTTTCTATGAAGATGACAAATTTGCAATGCAAGTTTGCAACTTTACAACTTTGCAATCACAAACACACAAGAGGGGAAAAGCTTGTTGATTGTTAGTAAATGAGGGTTTTCCTTGGTCAAACCCTTTGTTGGTAACTTAACCTTGAAATAGAAAGAAATGGAGGAAATGATGAATGAACAACATGCAATGTTACAACTCAACAAACCCTTGTAAAATCTTCAAATTTGTGTGAAATGGCTAGCTTGGATAAAGTTCTTGAATCAAAGGAATGCTTGATAGATATGGACTTGAATTTCTTACTTGAATCAAAACTCTACATCACAAATGTTAGCTTAAAAACACACATGATGCCACAATCTCTTTGATATGATGCTTGAATCTTGATGATGGCTCCAAATGCTTGATGAATTTCCCTTGAATGCTCTTGTGGACTCCAATTATGCTATTAGGATGCTCTCACAAAAGACTTGATTGAAAATGAGTGAAGGAACCTTGTATTTATACTTATCCATGCTTAATATCCTGAAATTACACCACAACAAGATGACATATGAAATCAATAATTAAAGGAGGATAAATCCCGCCAATATTTGAAATTAAATCGTGAAAATAAGCCAAGGTGGACTAAGATTCCCTAGGTGGCATCTCAGTCCCAAGTATTGAAACTTGGGGCATAGACTCCAAAAAGGGGCCCATTCAAGGTTCCATTGAAAAGGGGGTCCCAAGACATTTGGGAGACAAAGACGCCCTAGGTGGTGTCTTAGTCCTAACCCAAAAATTAGGGACACAGCCATAATCATTAGATTATCATTTATCCATTGATATTTGTTGGGATTTTCCAAAAAAATATATAGTTTATAAGGATTTTGGATGCAAAATAGGACCAATTAAGACATAAATAAAGAAATAAAGCAAGGCGGGACCAAACAAGTATGAAAATGCAAGGGTATGCATTTTCCTACACTACAACCACACACACTCGCAAAATGATCAATAACGTTCAATTCTTGATGACATAAAAAATATTTTTTTAGAATTTCATAAAGTCAACATTAGTGAACTCCTCATATTCAACATGTGAATATTTGAGGATCTCCATTTAATATTATTTAATTAAACCTCATCAATAATTAAATTTTCCATTTTTAAATAAATATGTAATAAATTTGGGTTATGATATCCTCCCCCTCTTGGAAGAGACATCATCCCAATCTCTAGTATGTAAAAATGAATGACATCATAACACTTTTTATCATTTATCTATATTTCAACATCACATGAAATATATGTCTATTTCAACATCACTTGAAATATATGTCTATTTCAACATCACATAACATATTTGTCTATTTCAACATCCCATAAAATATATGTCTATTTTAACATCACATGTAATATATGTCTATTTCAACATCATTTCAAAATATATGTCTATTTCAACATCACATTAAATATATGTCTATTTCAACATCACATAAAACATATGTCGATTTCAACATCACATAAAATATATGTCTATTTCAACATCACATGTAATATATGTCTATTTCAACATCATTTCAAAATATATGTCTATTTCAACGTCAAAATTTTAAAGCATGAAATATATGTCTATTTCAACATCCCATAAAATATATGTCTATTTTAACATCACATGTAATATATGTCTATTTCAACATCATTTCAAAATATATGTCTATTTCAACATCACCTATTTCAACATCATAAAATATCTATTTCAACATCACTATTTCAACATCATGTAATATATGTCTATTTCAACATCATTTCAAAATATATGTCTATTTCAACATCAAAATTTTAAAGCATGAAATATCATAGTATCTCAAACCAAAAATAAATATCAAACAAGATTATTCAGTTTTTCTTTCAAGAAAGAAGATGTGGAAAGGAGTGTTCTATTTCTTTGGCATCCTCCCAATTAGCACTCTCCTTAGAATACTGGTCCCATTGGACCTTAAATTGAGTGATATCTCTGCTTCACAACTTTACATTATGTCTATCCAGGATTCTAATGAGCTCCACTAGCACTACTCCTGGATCTTGTACCTGCAGGGATTTCCAATCAAGTACATGAGTCACATCAGGATGATATGGATTAAGAAAAGAAACATGAAACACATTATGAAGTCGAGCCAGAGAAGGTGGTAGAGCTAGTCTATAAGCAAACAGGTTAATCACTTCCAAGGATTCAAACAGTCCCACATATCTTGGGGCCAACTTGGAAGAATTTCCAAAAGAAATAGAGATTTTATGAGGTTTAAATCTCAAGAAAAACTTGTCCCCTATTGTGAAATTTCTAAGAGTTTGGTTCTTGTCAGTATAACTCTGCTATCGGTTTGCTGCCTCTTTCAATCTTCTCTTAATGAACCACATTTTCTCTTTCATTTCATTAAGCATTTATGGTCCTACTATGATCATGTCCTCCAGTTTATCCCAACTGATGGGGGTATGAAACTTTCACCCATACGAGGCCTCAAATGGTGCCATGCCCAAGGATTTATGATAAGATTTATTGTAAGAAAACTCTACCAAAGGAAAATATTCTTCCCACCTATACTATTGGCCCATACAATACATTTGAAGGAGGTCTTCGACTACTTGGTTCACCCTCTCTGTCTTCCCGTCGGTCTAAGCATGATAAGATGAGATAAAATTCAATTTAGTCCCTAATGATACATTCAAGGTCATCTGAAACCTTGAGGCAATCTATGTGTCCCTATCATAAATGATAGTCTCTAGAACTCCATGCAAACAAAAGATCTCTTGAAAAAAAATATTTTTCAAGTTCAACGATCCATCCTTATGGTTTCCCAAAATGAAATGTGCAACCTTATTCAACGTATCAATCAAAACCAAGATGACATCATGCTTATTCTTGATCAAAGGAAAACCCTATTCAAATTCCATATTGATCACCTACTATTTATACTCTTGTATGTCATGGGGATACAATAACCAGACTAGGTATGCATGCTCAACCTTGACTCACTGGCACTCCAAGCATCTAGCTACATACTCCACTAATCCTTCTTGAGTTTAGGCCAAAAATATAGTCTTCAACTTTGTGATCATATTAGATACACTGAGGTGTCCTGAATAAGGTGCATTATGAACTTCTTCCAAAACCAACTTTCTCAGCTCTCCAGAGTCTGGAATATACATTCTCCTTTAGTACCTCAAAATACCATCCAGTTTGACCTCATACCCATCAAATCGATGATCTGAAGGATTTTCTGCTAGGGAATTATTCACTCTTTCAGAGTGCTCATCCTCGGGTAGTTTCTGAATTACCTACTACCTAATATTAGACCTTGTTGAGATCATGGTTTTCATATATCTTCATCTACTAAGAGAATCAACCACTCTATTCTCTTTCCCTTTTATGTATTCAATTCCAAAGTAGCACTCGCTAAGGAATTCTAGCCACCTTCTCTTCCATGCATTAAGCTTTGGCTGCATAAATATGTATCTCAACCCCAAGTGATCTATATTGACTTTAAATGGCTTCCCTGAAAGGTAATGCCTCCACATCTATAAGGTGTGAACTATGGCCACCAATTCCAAGTCATGGGGTGCATAGTTCTCTTCGTGCTACCTGAGCTTCCTTGATTCACATGCCACCACCTGTCCATCTTGCATTAATAATGCTCCCAATCCCTCTTTAGAGGCATCTATGATTACTATAAACCTCCCATTAGGATCAAGGATAGTTAGCACTAGTGTTGTTCTGAGCCTCTCCTTCACGAGTCAGAATGCTTCCTTGCATTTCTCATTCCATTCAAACCGTGTTCCTTGCCTTTGAAGTGTGGTAATAGGAGATGGAATCTAGGAGAACCCTTGCACAAAATTTCTATAGTATCCTATGAGGCCCATGAAGCTATGAAGTTCTAATAGATTCTGAGGTACTAGCCATTCTATGATTTCCTTAATATTTTTGGGGTCTTGTGAAACTTCTTCCGCTGAAATGATATGGCCCAAATAGTGCACTATGTCTTGATAGAATGAACACTTGGACAGCTTCCCAGATAGTTTCCTTTCTCTTATTCATTGGAAAACTATCCTCAAATGTTTGTCATGCTCTTCGATAGTCTTTGACTAGACTAAAATATCATTAACAAAGATCAGAACAAAATCATCCAAGCAATCTTTGAATACACTATTCATAAGGTTCATAAAGTTTGTTGGTGCATTGGTTAAACCAAAAGGGACCATTATGAACTTGTAATGTCCATACTGAGTTTTGAATGTAGTCTTTGGAATATCTTCTTCCTTAATCCTTAATTGATGGTACCCTGATCTAAGATCTATCTTGGAGAACACTGTTTCTCCCTTCATTTGATCAAACAATTCATCAATCCTCGAGAGTGGATACCGATTCTTGATGCTAACCTTGTTCAACATCTGATAATTTGTGCACAAACGCAAGGTCCCATCCTTATTTTTCACAAAGATAACTAGCGCTCCCCAAGGAGACACACTGGGTTGTATGAGTCCCTTGTCTAACAATTCCATTAGATGGGCCTTCAACTCATAAAGTTCTGTAGTGGTCATTTGATAAGGTGCCTTGGATTGAGGCTCAACTCCCAGGACTAGGTCAATAGAAAAATCAAATTCTTGCTTTGGAGGAAATTATGTAAGTTCTTTAGGGAATACATCCTAGAACTCCTTAAGAATAGGATAATTATCTAAATATGGCTCCTTCCTATCCAGATTACTAAAATACACTACGTAAATCAAACACCACTTTTGACAAGCCTTCTTAAGCTGCATTGTAGAAATTTGACTAATCTCTAAGGGTCTATGCATTCCACAAACCTCCACTGGGTTTCCATAATCATCCAAATAGTTGACCACCTTATCCTCACAGTTCACTAAAGCTTTATTCTCAAATAACTAATTTATTCCTAAAATTACATCATATGAGCCTAAGGGTGCCACATACAAGTTGAACTGAGTTTGAAAAGTTTAAAGCTCTAACTCTCTGCAAAAGAGATAGGTATCTACCCTCTACTCTGCTCGATTATCATACTGGACTATCCATGTGTTTTCCATGTACCTAGGTCTAATGGCTATCTTAGATATAATTCTAGGATCTACAAAACATTAAGTAGCTCCAGTATGAATTAAGATATAGAAATTTTGGCCATAGAGCTTACCTGTTAGTTGAATTGGCAAAGCTTGGTATTCTTCTTGTCTGTTGTCCACAACAACGTGGATCTGGTGAGTTTTCTAGTAGCTTCCTTCCCTTCAGGGCTTTGACCGCTGAGTACAATTTGAAGCATAATGATCACCCCCACAAGTATATCATCTATCTTGAGGTGCTTTATGCCCTCCACACTTGTCCTCTTTAAATCCATTTTTCTTTTGGTCATCCTTACCTTTGTCTTTATTTTCTTTCTTGTTATTTCCACCATTACCATCTTCACCCTTCTATTGTAATTCACTTCCCCTCTTGAGGTTGCGAATCTCTGGCTCTTGTCTCCCTTATATAATTTATTCTTCCCATAACGAGACTTAGAACTCGAATTTCTGTGAAGATTTGACAACTGCTACAACTTTTGTTCTTGTTTGGTGGCTTTCTGAAAGACCATTCATGGTCTAAGGCTCGTACATGTCCACCTCAGCTCCTATGTGAGTTTTGAGTCCCATTATAAATTTTCAAATATGGAACCGCTCATCCCCCTCATATTGAGGTACATACTTCAACAAGTTTGTGAACTTTTCCCAATACTGAATTTCACAATCATATTTCCCTGGGTCAACTTTTGAAATTCCATCACTTTCTTGTCAAAGAAAAGATGTGGTGGCCATCTCTTCCTGAAAGCTTGGAGGAAGAGTCCCCGAGTGATCTTAGTATGCTATAGGTTTTATTCCAACTTTTCATTATCCCACCATGTCGTTGCTTCACTTGAGAGCTGATACATAGCCCATGCCGCCTTGGTTTGTTCAAAAATATTATAGAGCCCAAAGTATTTTTCCATCTCTATAATCCAAGATTTAGCTCTGTTTTTTATGGCCTTACCATCAAACTTGGGATGTGCTACTCTTTTGAGGTCTTTTCCAAGTTCCTCCTCAATTTTCCCTTGTGGACCTACCCTTGGACCATCGTTTCCTAGATTTCCTTCTACATTCCTATGGTCTCGGTCCTCTCATTCCACTCAAACTTCTTTCTCACTAAGATCTATGTGAGACTCTTAGAAGATCTAGAATTTGCTCTAGTCTCTTATTTATTCTATTATTAGAACCACTACCACCCCCATCTTTCTTGGTGTTCACCGTGATGTCTCACACTTATCCTACATCATAGTCACATTTATTGTATCTCAACATCGGGTTCTACAAATAAACGTTCTTTAATAAATCACATAACTTTTATATTCATACGCTCTTGAACATAGAAGACATACACATTCATGCATCATACACACATTTCAGAGTTTCTTTTTGAACACACCAAAATATCATTTGATTTTATTTATACTTAAGGTGAGTCAATAGACCCTTATTTATAAAATACTTAGAATTACATCACTCCAATTTCTCAATGTCAAATAAAGGACATTCCTCAAGGTCATCATCCGAGTTTACATCAAACTTGACAGAATAGGATGGTTGAGCACATAGGTTCTCCTTTTCCTCTTTAGACAACATGGATGCATTGGGTCCACACCCTAGAGGCCAATCCCATATTGTAGAAGGCTTCTTGATTTTATGTGTTCAGTTCTCTTTAATCTTCAGGCCTCTCTCTAGCTTGAGTCACGTAAGATCTTGAGCTAGAGTTTAATCATCAAGAATCTCTAGAATCTCCACCTTGGCATTTCCTTCCTTTACATCATTCTTGTGTGGGTTTCTAATAGTTTTCCCTTTCCTTCATCCTACCTTTGACCTTCCCATTCCTACATTCAATTTCAGGTTTGGTCAATCCTCAAGACTTCCAGTTTGGGTCACGGGTCAACTACCCTAATCAACTATGGTAGACTCAAAAAGGCCTAGAGATGAATCCTAAGTTTTGATACCAAATGCAATAACCCATCCCTAACTATTACTTAATAAATATTATTGTAAATGACACATGAATATACTCCAAATTAAAGAGTCATAACTAGTGGCTAAATTTAATTATAACTACACATTTCCATTTAAAAAGAGTCAAATATTCTTATATTCACTTCAAAAGTCAAATTACAATATCATGTTCACTTGGCACCTAAGACCATAGTATCATTTCAACATATATTTCTCATCAAGTACATAAATGATAGTTACATCAAGCTACATCATAGACTATATTAGTCTAGTGAACACTGAGGTTCTTCTTCTTCGCTTACCTCCACTGGTGGACAAGAACATGGTTGAAGCACTTTACCGCCCAACCACGAAGCTTACACTTCCTCGGTATTCTTCTGACTTGAATAATGCCCGACCCTACATAAAAAATTTAGCAAGAGAACAACCTATACGGTGCAATCTAGTGTGTGCGCAATCATCAACAAGTAATTTCTATCTGGAAGCTAGAAAATAAAGTACAAGATCTATGCTAGGAATGGTAGAGAGTGAAATCACAGAGTTCATTCATACATACATAATGAACAATATTGGTTGGCCAAGCATAAAATTGTGTTGCAAAAACAACAAACAATAGGTTCTAGTAAAGCAAACCTATACTCTCCGACTTGATTTCAGTACCCGTCCCGAAAGGTAACTTTTTACTAAACAACTATCTACCCTCTAGAAACAAATACCCATATATGCTCTAGTAAACTAAGGTATAACTATTCTATTTCAATATTCAAATTACTTCCTCATAAATGTCCATCAAAATGTAAAGTAAGCTCAATCTGAAAAATAGATTTATGATTCATGGAGTAATTCATCATTTAGTCATCATTCTTATGACTAATTTCTACTTATCAAAGGAAGCATTTTTCCATTTAAAATGAAAGTACTAAAAGAAAAACAAAAGAAGGTATGTAAAAAGTTTGTGTATGTACATAGAAGAAGTTTATGTGCATACACATATATGTGCCTTCTAATGTTTTAGTTTGTGCATACATTCTGAAAAATTCATTATTTTAGATTGTGAACATAGATAGTATTCTATTTGAGCTTTCATTGTCAAGTGAATAGTACAAGTCGTACAGTTTCATACATACTGTTTGAGCATACACTACTATCTCCTACTAAACAGTTGCAAAGCTAGTTATTTTCTTATGTACATTCTTGGCTTAAATAGAAGAAATATTGTTCTTACTATTTAGTTATAAGCAAGCTGCTCACATATGCACATTTATCATTTAAAAATTTATAAATCAAGCAAAGCTATAATGCAACAAAACATTCATATTCTCTTTTTTACAATTCAATTTTATGAAAAATCCATAGTATTATTGCTCTGTTACAGATCTCTAGCTATTCTTATAAGAAATGAACACTTTTACAAGCATATGATTCACTAACAATTAGAAGAAAAAATATGATTCTTTCACATTTTACAGAAAAAACTGAAGTAAAAATCTACCATGTAACATACATTAGGACATTATGACAATATTTAGAAAATTATTGTTGCCCAATAGTCTATAACATCAAGCTATGGTTACTCCGAGTTAACCATTTCCTAATGATCAAGATTATCATAATTATATTGAAAATTCTTCCTATCTAATTTACTATCTTATTACCATGCATACAAGGATATTATACATGTTGGCCTTGATTACATTTCAACATGGTTTTCATTCAATCGTCCTCATCAAATGGGGTCGACTTGATAGCAAAGACATCCTATATTCATTCAAGGCTTAAAAAAAATATACACAACCCTTCCCATTTGTTGTTATTGTCCCATTTTAATATCAAGATTCGATATGAATTACAAGAAAATACAATATTCAGAGGGGTCTCTTATATTCCTCAAATCATAGTTGATCCCATATAAGTATAAGAGGAAATCAATTACAATGTCATTATATTTATTTATGATAGCCCTACGAGCTCAACATTTATATATAACAAGATTTTAAGATTGACTCTTGAAGCATTACAAGCCTCAGCTAGCCAATAGGGTGGTGAACAGTCATAAGAAACAAATTCACAGGGTTACAAACCCTCTTCTAAGGGAATCCTTAATCAATCCCCATCATTGTTTAGTCATAGTGAGTTATAATAAAATGGTGTATAGAATACAATAGCCATCATATGGCATGCTCATGTGAGTAGCCTCAAGGGAGAACTACCTGAGCTTATCATTCTATGGCTTGGCTTAGCTCATAGAGATAGCCGCATGGCTTCCTAAAAGAAGGATCTCATATATATAATGCAAAACAAGTGACCCATAGAGGTCGACACCATGCCATTCGTCCCAAGGCCATGGCTTCTATCAAATGTACTCACATAAGAATGAAATCAATTGATACACAGAATGATATTGCTATCGTTTGATAATAATGAAGGAAATAATAAGGATAAAAACAAGTTTATATTTCTTTCATGGTTCAGATTACCTCAATATCAAATTGAGTAAGCTATCCCCTAGATTTTTCCTTCAACCTCCTCTGCTTTTTCCTTCCTACGACTTGCCTCTTCCTATGTTTTTTCGCCACACTTCCTGTGTGTTCTTCAAAAATGGAAACAACAATCTATATTTTTGCATGCCCAGGGCAAAGGCATTATGGCCTTGCTGCCGACCACTACATAATTCAAATATAACCATTAAATTCATGGCAGGCCTTACTGCCATGACCGTATTTATTTTAATTATCAGCTCGATATTAGTATGCTATCGGTTATCATTTGAATTTGACATATATACATTTGAATATGCATTCAAACATACATATATATATATATATACATAGTATATATATTCGTATTTTAGTGTTTATTTAAATGATTCCATTCTCATTTACCATACTTTATACTTTTTCATGTACACACACATATATATACATATTTACTTCCATGTATAATTGTTTGTTAGGGCTTACCAGTTCCATACAATATTACTTTCAATAGGGAACTTAAATTCAAATTCAAGCAATCTTCCTCTCTCTCTATATATATATAAAGAAATTTTAATATTTTGTTTCTTCAAACACAACGTTTTAAATGGACAATTTTTTTATATCTACAAACCATATATTTTCAAACATGGAAATAGTTCAAGTCAATAAATTCTCATTCCTAATATATGCAATTTGATTTAAATGCAATTCATCATGCCCTTTTGTGGTGTGTGCACCCAGATTCCAACTGGCTTACCGTTCCATCTAGCTAAACAATCCTAATTCAACTGTGTTCTCATCCTTCATCCTGTCACCCTGCTACTACACACACTCGTAAATTGATCAGTAACATTCAATTCTTGATGACAAATAAAAATAATTTTCTAGAATTTCATAAAGTCATTGTTAGTCAAATCCTCATATTCAACATGTGAATATTCCAGGATCTCCATTTAATATTATTTAATTGAATTTCATCAATAATTCAATTTTTTGTTTTTAAATAAATATGTAATAAAATTGGGTTATGACAATTTAGGTGTAGATACATTTGGGAATGCATTCAAATAAATTATTAACAAAGCTATATTTCTTTGGATGATATGATGGATGGGTCATATTGGGTAGTGATGGTGTTGCTTAAAATTAACATGTATTGAAAGACTCTTCAAGTTGTGTACAAAAATGGGGGAAGAATCTTCAACATTTATGGATTTGGTATTTGATAATTGGATGAACATGAGGTTGATGACCATATTATCAATGATATTATTGGATAATATGTGGTATTTATAATGTTATAGGACTACATTTAACTATTTTTTCTTTGTGTTTTATGATCCATTACAAATATTACTTAGAGAAAATACTTTATTGGTGATTGTATTGATTAGATGGGTTGGAGGATGAAGGATTTTGTATAGGAGGTGGAGGTATAAGGTTCGTGTATGAGGTGGGGATTTATGATATGTATTTGTGATGAAGGCCTTATATTGAAAATGAGATTCCATTACAAAGGTTCCATAATTATGACCACTGGATATGTATTTAATATTAGAACTATAGATTGTGGTAGCTAGTTCTTGGTCTATATGTTATTGATTGTTGATGCTTCGGTGACAATAGCTTGTGGAAAGATTACTTAAGATGATTTTATTTAGGGATTCATGATTAAATTCATACTAATCCACAAAAATCTCATTATTGTCATTATACTTGAAGGGATCATATTATTATTGATTGATGAAGGATTCATCCTCATCATATAACGAGTTTCTAGATTTGATGGGACGAGGGAACTCATAAAAATATAATAGATTCATAATTTTTGGTTGGAATGGAGTTGAGTTTAGATTTTGGATTGGATTTTATTTTGATATTGGAATAATTGGACCTTAAGATTTGTTTTGATATCAAAAGATCTTGGGATTTGGATTTGGTTTTCTCGAAGTCAAATTTTGAACAAGCTTAAAGTATTTAATTTACTTATGTGGCTTTAGTTTTTAATGTGTTGAATGTGATCTTTGGTGGATGATGAAGTGTTAAGGAATTACAAGGATTTTATTTGATTTATTTGGATTACTAAACATAGGATATGATACATTCCTAAGCAATTTTGATTTGGGATTTTGATAGAAGTCAAATTTTGAATAAGTTTAAAGTATATTTAATTTAGTTAAGTGGGTTTATTTTTAATGTGTTGAATGTGTTATTTGGTGGATGATGAAGTATCAAAGAATTACAAGGAATTTATTTGATTTCTTTGGATTACTATACATAGGATATGAAACATTCCTAAAAAAGTTTGAGTTGGGATTTTGAATGAATATACTTGAGATATGAAAGTTATTTAATAAGTTTGATTTCAATTGGATGTTTAGATTGACAATAATTTAATATTAGATAAGATCTTAAATATCTTGGTTAGGATTGGATGGTTGATCTTAAGGTCTTTATTATTTTATTTAGTTTTAATTTAGGTTTATTTTATTGCCTGGGTTAGTGATTAGAATTAGATTATAGATCATGATGATGATTTTTATTTATGATTTGTATGATGGATATTTATTTTAATGGATTTAGATGACTATACATGATGTGTAATATGGATTATAATTAGGTTGAGGGTTTGAATCCCAAGCTTTGTATTGTAACTTGATTTTTGGAGTTTGATCTTAATTTTATTTAAAGGTTGCTTTTCTATTGTAGTTTTTTATAAAAAAAATTGGATTATAGGGGTGATAATAGGTTTTACAAATAAGACACACCAAGAACAAGAACAGCTTGGTTTACTTAGGTATATTTTGACATGATTTTGATCCCATCAGGATGCCTTGTCTAATAATAGAATGTAGGTATCATAAGGATGTTGTCCTTTCAGTTGCACCAAAATATCAACCTGTCAATGCCCGATACAAGCGTCAATTAAGATCCATGGGAGGTAGTTAAACCATGAGGTGAACCTAAAGGGAGATGCTGGTGGTTAGTCCAACAATGCCCCCTCAGCATCACCTGAGGGGCTCAAACCTATGACCGAGTCTTATACCAATTGTTGGCCTTTTCATTGCACCAAAATATCGACCTATCAATGCCTTATACAAGCATCAGTTAAGATCCACGGGAGGCAGTTAAACCATGTCATGAACCTGAAGGGAGATGTTGGTGGTTAGTCCAAGAAAGGAGTTGTAGCTAGCTATTTTGGATCATCCAAGATCTTATAAATACATGAGGGGAGAATATAAATGTATTAAAAACCTATTTCTAAAGGCATGAGGATACTTTTTTAGGATAAATACTAAATAGTGCATCATAACAAAGCACAATTATTAGGTCCTATCTACAATATACACACTTTCTAGGGCATGCCATTGATATAATTGAAGGTAAATGAGGCTATATTATATGAAATGAAGGGTCTATATAAGATATTGGAACAAGAGAGTAACCCAATATTTTACTTAGTTTTCAAGGTATAAAGTTCCTTGCTAGCTTAAACCTAAGAACAAGTATCCCCAAATGGGATTTTTTATTCTCTTCCAAATTTTTATAACCCATAGAAATAAAAGGGTTTGGGTCATCCCCTTGGTCATAAAATCAAAGTGAGACCTATTAGATTAATAAAGATCAAGCATTTTTATCTCCAAGATCTCCTTGTGGAACAAGGAGAGGGCATAAACAACCTAATCCTCTAAGGATATAAACTTAAAAAGAGGAAAATTTGGTATTTTTGATATCCAAGATCACATTTTCATGTGAGGAGATAGAAAAAAAATAAATTATCCTCATAAGTATGGAAAAAAATAATATTTCCCTTAGAAATAAGTCCAACTAGACACTATTAAATATTTTAATAATTTAATTAACTTAGGGGAATAAGGCAATGGGAAATCCTGCGAAAGTGGTAGTAGATCATTGGACCTGGGAAAATGACCACTGGTCTTAGAGAGCAGACATTTTGGACCAGTTGTTCAGGATTTAGATCAAGGTAAGGAACCAATGACATTTGGTAACAAACAGATTGGTCTAGGGGATCATAGTTCAAATCATCTGCTTTGTGATGGGCTTGACACCTTGCCACCATTCACCCTCAACCAACCCTCATTTCATGGGAGGGGCATTTTGAAGGTGCTAGGTCTTCCTCTACTTCATTCCCACTCTTCCTTCCACCCACCTCAGCCTAACTCTATCTCTAATCACAGTCTGCATCAAAAGCCCCAACATCCTCCCTAGTAAACATGAGCAAATAATCGACCTTGGTTGAACCAACAAAAAATTTCTAGAAAGAATCCCTCTCTTCATGGTAACCACATAACTCAAGGGAACAACATTCCAAAATATGCTTCTGGTGGACATTTTCATCACAACCCTAAAGGGTTTTCTCACCCCCAAAACCCTAAAGAATCTTCACATCCTTGACAAGAAAAGGGCTTGGAATCAAAAGAAGAATCACATAACACAAAATATTTTTTTAAAAATGAAGATCTTCCCCCTACTTGAGATCCTTTTTGGAGAACAATCCCTTCAATTCTTTTGAACGCGGACACCTAGCTGGAGGAATTCAATCAAAATGGGTTCTTCATGTAGATTTGGGGTGAGAATAAACCTCTCTCCACCATCAAATCATGGATTAAAAAGAACTGGTACAAATTATTTGACCTCTCAGTTGTTTCACCCTCCTCGTTTTTTATATGTTCTAAAAACCTGACAATCAAAGATAGGGTTTCAAGAAAAGATTCATTCTAGTTTGATAAAAAGTTCTTTGGAATCTATAATTGGAAACATAATTTTCCTATTTACTCAATCGTTCTACCTATGAAACCCATTTATTTCATCCTTCCCAACCTCCCAATTGAATATATGGAAACATTTGTAATCATGAAACTAGTCTCCCTGTTCGGAGAATTCTTAAAGAACGAATATGAATTGATAAAAGGAATCCTCACCATTAGGATTTGGGATTTAGTTCCAAACATGAAAAAATTTCCCCATGCTATGAAAATTCTTACAAGCAAGGGGGAATGGAGGCAAACTTTAACAATTGATTCTTTCTCCTAGAAAGAGGCCAACATTATTGCAGACTCAAAACTTTTCTCTTGGACGAAACCCTTGGAATTCTCTTTTTCTGATGGGTTAAAAACTATTTTCCCACTGGACCAACAACCTTCTTCTACTGGCTCTAAATTTATTTCTTCACATCAAACCCCCACACCCTTATAGAACAATTTGGATTCTTCAAAAAATGATTCTCATTTTGAGGAACTTCTGAAGAGCTCAATAAAAAAATAAAACATTCTTGACATTGTCAATGAGGTTTGCACAAAAGTAGGTGAATATTTTATTAAGGAAACAAAAAACGAAGTACTGGCAGATCTTGAATCGAAGAAAGATCCCTCCCTTTTTCCCAATTTCACAATTTGATTCCAGAATTGCTCCTTCTCCTGAAAAGAATTTGGCCCTCACAAAGGACAAGATTGATTGTCCTTCTCCTAGCCCGACTTCTACTCCTACTCCCATATCATAGATGGAAGCCATAATTTTGACTTCCCCCAGCAAAAAATGGGGTAGGAAATCTAAAATCAAAAAATCTAACATTGAGGTGGTAGCAGGGATACAATTGACTCTAGAAAAAAAATTAATATCCACCTCAAAAAAATTCAAAAGCTCACAAATCTCTAGAAATATTTCCTAGGTAGAACAACCCTATTCAGTTATGAAGAATAAGATCTCTAGAATGAGTAATGGAAAGAGGGGAGATGCTATCTCTCCTTGAAAAAAATGAGGATCTTAAGCTAGAATGTTAGGGGCTTAAACACTCCTGACAAGAGGTACCACATAAAGTGCTACATTTTTAACTATGATTCAGATATCATTCTTCTTTAGGAAACCGAATTATCAAATCATTCGGCTTTTGAATTCTTTGGGAAATGGAATAATTGGGATTTCTTCTCCTCCCTGACACAGGGTGCCTTTGGATGCCTAAAAATTCTTTGGAACAAGTTTTTTGTTGAATTAAAAATTATTGTCACCAAGGAAAGTTGGATTTAAGCTCATGCTCGGTGCCTAAGAACAAATAATAACTTATACATTTTCAATATTTATGGCCCTTGTGCCTCCTATGCCAAGAAAAAAATATGGTCCTAGCTCTTTGTGGCATTAGCTTCTATTAAAAATGATTTGAAGATCCTAGCTAGAGATTTCAATGTTATTCGTAACATGCTAGAAAAAATAGGTGGCATCATCCCCTCACCAAGAGGCATGAGGCTTTTAATAACTTCATCTCCAACAACAATTTATATGATTGTGTTCCAAAGAATGGTCTATAGTTTCATATGGACTAATCAACACAAAGGCTTCTAACAAATTGCTGAAAGATTAGATCGCTTTCTTCTTTCTGATAACTGGCTTTCCTCTCCTTGGGATTTCTCCTCAACAATCTTGACTTTTTCTGGTTCTGATCATTTTCCAATCTCTCTCTCAGTTTTTGACACTAAACAACTCAAAGGATATTTCAAATTCAAACCAATGTGGTTTAGAGATCCGAGCTTGATTCCCCTCCTTAAAGATTGGTGGTTTGAGTGCCCTTTTGAGATGGTTACCTGCATGTTCCAGCTACATAAAAAAATAAATTTTATCAAGGGAAAAATAAAGGAGTGCAACAAACATTGTTTTAAGAATTTTTTTTCAAAAAAATCAAGGGTTGAATCAGAATTAGGAAACATATATGAGTGTGTAATAAAAAATGGCATGGATGCAAATCTTTATAAAAAGGAAAAGACACTAAAAGCAAAACTTGATGAAATTTTAGCTAGGGAGGAATTTTACAGGAGATAGAAGTTAAGAGACGTCTGGTTAAAAGATGGTGATCGAAATATAAATTTCTTCCATGCCTCAATGAAATTGAAAAGACAAAGAAACAAGATTGACTCAATTTGTGCTCGTTCAAGGAACATTCTAACAAAGGATAGAGATATTAAAGATGCTACAATTTTCTTTTTCAAGGAATTACTAGCTCCACCAAGAACTATTCCACATTTATATAGTAATGTTTTTCTGAATAGTATTCCCTCCTTGGTTGACATGAATCACAACAAACTGCTAATGGCAGAATTTACCTTGGAGGAAGTCAAGGAAACTATCTTCTCTTTGAATCCAGAAAAGACCCCTGGTACAGATTGATTTATGACCCTATTTTTCATAAGTGTTGGGATTTTGTTGGCCGACACATCCTTCTTGCTCTTGAAGAATCAAGGAGAAACAGGAAAATGTTAAGGAAACTTAATGAAACTGTGATTGCTCTAATCCCAAAAAAATTTGAACCTTCGTCCTTCAAAAATTTCAGACCTTTTTAGATCTACAATACTATCTTTAAAAATTTCACTAAGGCAATAGCCCTTAGATTAGCTAAAATTCTTCCCTCCATCATCTCATCTGAACAAGGGGGTTTTGTCCTAGGAAAAGATACTCCTGAAGGGGCAATCCTAGATCATGAAGTTTTACATTTAGTTTCAAATGACAAATCTCATTCAATGATCCTCAAACTTGACATGGAAAAGGCCTATGACAAAGTGAATTGGGACTTCCTCTTGGTTGTCCTTAGAAAATTTGGTTTTTCCAATAATTGGTGAAATTGGAACTCCTGCTGCATATCTAGGGTAAGTCTTTAAATCATAGTAAATGGCTCTCTCACTGACAAATTTGTTCCAACAAGGGGAATAAGACAAGGTGATCCCCTCTCACCCTTATTATTCTGGGACAATCTTCTCACATCCACCTCTATCAAAATTCTTCATTGGAAATCAAAATGGTTATCATTTGTAGGAAAGCTAATTTTACTAAAGCTTGTTCTTCATTCCTTCCAATTTTATTTAACGTCTGTTCTAAAAAATCCCTCAAGGGAGAGGACTTGCTCTACAAAAATTAATTAGAAACTTCCTTTGGGTAGAAAATTTATCTCAAAAAAAGAAAGCTCCCCTTGTTGCTTGGGAAAATGTCTAAAACTATAAATCTTCTAGGGGGGCTGGATTGAGAGACATCTTCTTACAAAATAAAGCACTTGGTGCCAAACTGGTTTGGCAGTTATAATCCAACCCGGAGAAAAAATGGTGTCAGATCATGAAGAATAAATATTAGGATTCCATGGAAAGAGAAAGGATCTTCACCCAAAGGACCCTCTCTCTTAGCTCAAAATTTGGAACTTCATATGTGATTGTAGATAGGTTATTCTTCCACATCTTTCTTGGCTAATCAATAATGGTGAAAAGGCCCCCTTTTTTGGGATGATGCTTGGAATGGCTACCAACCTCTAAAACGCCTTAGGGATTGGTCCCAATTAGACAGGGTTCTAAAAACTCTGTGGGGTGATAAATTAAAAGATTACTTTATCATTGATAAGGATGATCCTTGGCATTCTTTTAAATGGAAGGACTTTAGTTTTCTTCTAGCTCCCCACCACATTAAGGAATCTCTCAAAGTTGAATTATCCAAAAGACAAATCTTCTTCTCAAATAAACCTCATGAAATTATTTGGGAAAAATTAAATCTAGGTAAGTATACAGTAAAAGATAACTATAACTCTTTAGTTAAAAATGAGTTTCAATCTCCTTGGCCGTCTCATTTATGTTGGGGCCCTAATGTTCTTCCAAAAGTAGGTTCTTTCAACTAGTTGGCAATCAAGGATATAATTCTCTTGGGAATGAGATTAGATAGGTTGGGAATAAATCCTCTTTTCCCATGTGTGTTATGTGGCAATACATTTGAATCCACTGATCACCTACTTATCAATTGTCAGTTTTCTCATGATTGTTGGACTTGGTTATTGAACAGGTTGGGTAGGCATACACCTTTACAAAATTTGATCCTTCTTCATTTCCAAAGCTGGTTGAGATTATATTCTTCTTCTAAGTTCTCTTGCATATGGGAAATTCATCCCTCAATAATTATCTAGAACATATGGCTTGAAAGAAATAGAAGAATATTTAAAAAACTCATTTGGCTATGGAATAAATTTTGCAAAAGATTGAAATCTCTATATTTGAAACAGTAATGGAAAGTTTTTATAAGAATGGTTCCTCTAATTTCCATTTCTCCTCTTGGGATTCCTTCATCCTTCGAAGTTTGTCCCTCCTCAAGATCCCAAGTGCAGGTTCCATTTCGATTAAAAAACCCAGGTGAATAGATCGATCATCACCTGGATACCCCCTCCCATGGGCTTCATCAAATCAAAATTTGATGGAGCCTCTAGGGGAAATCATGGCAAATTAGGGGCCATTGCTATTTTAAGAGATCATCAAGGAAATTTCATAGGGGCTACTTGTACAAGTATTCTTAATGGCACAAATAATACTGCCGAACTAAATGCTTTGCTTTTGGGCCTAAAACTACCAGGTGAATTATCCATTTACAATATTCTGATTGAAGGTGATTCTATGATTGTGGTTTCTGCTATGTTAAAAGGAATTTCAGATTCATGACATTTGAATTATCTAGTTTTCCACATTGACCAACTAGTAAATAATTTCTCCTCCTATGAAATCAAGCATTGTTATAGGGAAGCAAACATACAAGCTGATAGATTGGAAAACAAGGCCATTGATCGAAACTTACAATAAAAAACTCTTGTGAGGAATACTTGAATTTGTTTAGCTAATTCTATCAATCTTCCTTCTTCAATTCACAAACTATTTCATCTTCTTGATCGTTTCTTTCTTGTTCCTTTGAACAAGACATCCTTCAGGCTCATTTTCGAAATTGACATCAAGGAAAAGTCTAAATTTGATGATTTGATATTTTTTACTGAAGCTTGTGGCTTCTTGTATTGATACAGGTGGTAGAATATTAAAAATCATTATGGCTTCTTGCATGAAATATCTAGCACTCCTTCTGGAAAATTGTGGCATTCCAACTTAATATGTGGCATCCTGATTTGAAACACGTGGCAAAGATGATCTATCTTACATCAGAATTATGTGGCATTTTTTTGGTCGTGTGGGCCCCTCCTCCTTACTAATTGCATTTAGGGAATACCGCCCTTTTTCGGTTAGTATGGGGGAGCTTTGGCGGCAAGATTAAATATTCTTTTTCCTTGAGAATATTGTTCAGTACACTCCATCCTTCTTTCCCGGGGTAAGACTTTGGAGGAAAAATGCTCTAATTTTGTCTCCAACAAGGAAAACATTCTCTTCTTCTAGGGAAAGAATCACTTATTTATCAACATTTCTATTTTTGAAAATGGTTGAGATATTTGCACTGTCGTTTCATTTATTGATACTCGGCTATTAGTAATCGCAACTCGTGTGAATGTCTTCATCACTTGTGCTTTCGTAAATAATTCCTGGATGTTGTTGGGTGTATGTGGGCCACCATCCTTCCCTTGGGCTCTTAAACCTTGTGAATCACATGATCTTCTTCTCTTTTCATTGCTTCATTGTTGAGGTGGTGAAGTGCGTTGTGATTATTAAAGATCACATTTGGAGACATTTGGCATGGTTATTACTTTAGTCCATTCATTTGGGCTTCCTAGATTATTGTGCACCACACTTTGGTGCAGTAAGCTTACGATGGCATTAATTTCTTCATTTGCACCATATTTCTTCTTGCATGTGAAGGTCTTTTTATTTGTCATATCTGAGGACTTTGAATTCACATTTTTTTGGTTTCTTTCCCTTGCTAGAATGCAAAACTCATTTAGAGTGTTGGTCCCTTCAAGATATCTTGAGCTCCGCAATGCTAGACCATTCTGCACAAAAAAATTATGCCGAACTTGCATCATAGAATGCAAGCCTATGGAGGATGCAATTTGAACAGTTCTGGGAATTGACTAGTTAGATTTCCACCCCATGCTACTCCCTCATGAGGTAGCTTCCCGTTTTGTTTCAAATTTAATTGATGTCTTGTGGTGTGGTGAAATGGTAAAATTTTGGTTCTTGTATATTGCCTCATGTTTGTCCTCTCTCTTCACTGCACAATGCCCTCGAGGAGTATGCTATTCTAAATGGATCTAATTTTGTTGGGGGTGTCCTTTGTTGACAACTCATTTTATCTGACCCCTCCATCTTGGCTCTTCTGAGCTCGATGGCTCATGGTCTCCTTAATGACTACTCTTATGATTTTATCAGAAACTTGCATGGTCTGAAACCTAGGTTGGGCCATACAATTTCCAATATGGTCTTGGACCTTTTTGGTGTTTTACAATTTCTTATCCACCATGCATTGGTGGAACCACATTCCACACCTTATTTTCCTCCACCAACCGACCTGGAATCTTCTGAGGAAAGTGGAATTTACTCTTAACTCCATTTTGGCTTCTCTTCTACTTCATTTTTTCTTGGACCCTTTCTTTGATGGGTTTTGGTTTCGGCTCTACTTGGTGAAATTTTATGATGCAAGTTCTTTCTCGAACTGGCTCATTTGATTTGCTTCTCAATTCTATGTTGTTCAAGCCGAGTCTTCTTTGATGCTCTTCTTCTTGGATCATTCGTGCACATATGAAAGAGGGGTTTTTTTGCTAATATCTTGGCTCGTGTGTACATGCCATGACTGAAGGGCCTCATCTTCTCTCTTCTTTGTCATGGGTTTTCCTGCTTAGTGGTTTATCTCCTACTTCATGGCTTTTCAGCCTCCTGATTACGTATCTTATCTTGTTTCTTGGCTTAGTATCAAGCTCCTTAGCTTGTGGGCTTCTTGCTCTCTCTCTTTAATGCAATTTTTTCACCAAATGTATAATTCAACTGCATCTGACTCTTGCTATGTATGGCAATCTTTTCTCTATTCTTCCATAACTTTACTATGTTACCCTCTATGTAATCTTCTTTTTATGCAATAAAGGTTTGTGGCTTTGCCACTTTTTCAAAAAAAAAAAAGAGTCCAACTAGACTAGTGTAAATTATGAGTACGTTGACATTTGAATCTAAAAAACATATGTTAGTAGTTTCTTAATAGTCTTGGAAAAGTGATAAGCTTAAAA
This sequence comes from Sequoiadendron giganteum, assembly GCA_007115665.2. Lineage (NCBI taxonomy): Eukaryota > Viridiplantae > Streptophyta > Pinopsida > Cupressales > Cupressaceae > Sequoiadendron > Sequoiadendron giganteum. The sequence continues at coordinate 235,922,827 of CM021107.1, read as the reverse complement.
ACCATGTTAGTAGCAACCATTTACAATAATATTTAGTAAAAAATAATAAAAATTGACAAGGTTGTGCATATAATTGATATGCCAGTAGAAACATGAAAATTCTAATATAAATTTTTTTAAAATAAAACAAAAACACTAACATATAGTTTTTTATTTACAAATAGTTACCTGCATAAGAATTGATAAATTTGTAGATAGATATGCTAATTCATATTCACATGCAATGAACCAAAAAGTAGGTGCATTGAACTACAAACTAAAATAGAAAAAGGATAAAGTCCTAAAGTGATGTTAAATATAAATTGAGGGCTAGGAGAGAGGGGTGCTAAATGATAAAACACTAATTTCATGACTTTAAAAAAACATTATCATAGACATATTTTCATAAAACTATGATAGTTTCTAGCGAAAGATAACTAGACTTGGAAAAGAAAATGTTATTACATTATGTCTTGAACTCATGCCCCTTTTTGGCTTACCAAATGGGGGCACCCTTTTTCTTTTCTTCCTTTTATCTATGTTTTATTTTCTTCCTTTGTTGTCTTTCTTTCCTTAGTCCTATTTCTATTGTTGTAATTTTGAGTTCTCCCATTTTAGTATGAATTTTACATCGGCCCCGACCCCCAAAATCCTCTCCTTATTCCCTTTGCAATCCTGGTGACCATCAAGATATTGATCTTGTGAAAATATAGGGAACCTCAATACCCTAATCCCTAATGCATGGTCTATCTTTTCAACTAGCTTACCACCTATCACCACACCCACTTTATTTACACACATTAATGGTAGGTTTTGGTGTGAGAGTTGCATACATTTTATGATCATTTGCTTCATTTTAAGGGATATTATACTTTTGTTCCTCTAGAATTTGGTGCCCTCTATGAAATTATCTTTTCATTTTGGATCTTTCATGATCTTGAGTTTGTTCTTATGCCTATCTTTTGGTTGGCTTCCCATGTGTACATTTTGGAACTTATTTGTTGGTATTCCTAGTTGCTCATTCTCTCTCTATTTTATTCATGTTTTTATTTCAATTAATATCAATTAGAGTTTTGACCTTCAATTTTGAATCAATAGTATATTTGGTTCCTTTTTGTGGTTTCCTCTTTGAATGGATCTTTTATTTTCCTCATTTGTGTTGAATGTTTTGGTTTTCCCTTCCATTCATCTTTTTTATTCGACTTGGATTTCATTTTTCTGGTTTGGTATGTTTTCCATTATTTTTTCTACAATTGTTGAATCCTTTTTGGTTCTATTACATCAATCAAGGTTGTTTGTGACTACATCACTACACCTCATCAAAGTATCAAACCATTTAATGACCTTGTGCTAGTTATACCTAAGTACAAGATCCATCTCAACCTCCGATATTCAATGCCTTGGTACCTTTCTTTAAATTTTACTAAGAATTTTAGGCATCAAGAATCAAGATTTCAACCTACCATCTAATAATTGTTAAAATTAATATTGGGTCCTATGCAATCTCTAACTCCCAATGCATCACACCAAAATGAATAATTATTTTGGGCATTGGTGATCAAGACTCCTTCCTAACAAATACCAGATTTAGTAAACAAATGATGAAGTTATCCCCAACTCTCAATCCTCAAACCTAGATAGTTTACATCACTTAGTTTTGTTGGGCCTCAAAGAGTTGGAGTTTCCTTATTTTAGACTAGCTTTAGGTAAGAGCTAGAATATCATTTCAGTGTCTGATACACCTCCACCTTATATTTTAAAGAGGTCCACTCAATAGATAGAACAAGTAGATTTGTATAATCCTCCCAATTGGAGATATATATTTTCATTGATACTATTAGAAATTGGGATCTTAGGATATTATTAATTAAAAATATATAATAATACATAAAATGAGAATCATACAAGCATAAAGTTTACACATTACACAAGATTTTTATGGGGAGAACCCTTTGGATTAAAAACCCCATAAATCATCATTTTATTGAAACATTTATAAAATGGTTCATGAAAAAATAGACCAAACATCAAAAACCACTTATTCTTACTTCCACATGGTCAATAGTAAATCATGTTCATAGTGATATAATTCACTATAAGTATCCAAATTAACACCCTAAAAAATGAAAGAGAACCTCTTTAAATATATGAGAAAGGGTGAGGAAATACCTAAAGCGGTATTTTTCACACCTATTCAATAACCACCACGCATAAATAATTAATAATCTAATAGTATTATATATTATTTTAAATTGGATATGCTTACTAAAGCATATTCTATATAAGGTTTATAACCTTATATTAGAACAACATATAAATTTATAAGGGTATGACCCCAAAAAATATTATGTTCTAACATATTATATTGATACTATTGTGCTTGGAGTTATGATGGAGGTAATGGATATGGTTTTTTTTAGTCCTATACAGTAGTTATAGATTACCTCTAGGAAACGTTTTTGTTATTAAATAATGTCACATGATACTTGGTAGAATTTCTAAAAGTAATAAATCCTATTGGATGTAAATGGGTGCCCAATAAGTTAATCAAATTCAGATGGTGGTGTTGAAAAGTATAAGGAAAAATTGGTTGGGAAAGGATATACTCAGGTTACAAGGATTAAATTTGGTGTGATTATTTTTCCAATTGATAATTTTGCATCTATAAAAAGTTCTTGTTATTTATAATATTCATCTTTATTTAGACATAGAACAAGTGGATGTGAATACCAAATTCCTACATGGGATTTATAAGATTCAAATTGAATCATTGTGTTTATTATAAAATGGATAGGTTGATTCATTGTTAGCACATTGAACATATCTATGATATGTTATTTTTAGTAATAATAAGGTTGTGATTTGTGATTTAAAGTCTCAACTTTAAACATAGTTTGACATTAAAGAACTAGAGATTTCCAATTTTATTTTGGGTATGGAGGTTTAAATATATAAATAAACAATATATATTTAGTATGGCCAGAGTAAGTATGTGAACTATATTTTGAATATATTCAATGTATGCTAGTTTGTAAACCATTGATTATTATATTTTTTGTGGGAGCTAGGTTATTCATGGAGCAATTCCTATATACACCTATTGAGATGGAGGAAATGGCTTAACTATCTTATTCTATTTCTATTTATATTTTTATATGTATGTTATGGTTTGTAGAAGATAAAACATTATCCAAGAAATAAAATTCCTTATCCAATTCATGGATAATCCTAGACATGGTCATTGGGATGTAGTAGAAAGGGTGTTCACATACTTTTTTGGTGCCTTTGAATACTCTATTTATTATCATGGTGACCTTATAGAGCACCAACACTCTAGTTAAATTCATTAATTCAAATTATATAGGAGATTCCAAGGATGAAAGATCCACTATTATTTTTTGTGTTTTTCTATTTGGTGATGCTATTAGTTAGATGAGTAAGATATAGCCTATGTATTTATCCACTATGGAGTTTGAGATCTTGACAACCATGCATGCCTATAAGGAGGCCATATAGCTTAAGATATTGCACTCAAATATGGGGCTATGCCAAATATCTATTTTTGTTTCTATGATGATTAGTGTCATTTTTCTTGAAGAAAACTCAACCTTTCATACAAGGGTGAATCCCATAGATCTAAATAGTATCATTTTATTCATGATATAGTAGAATATGGGAGGGTAATGCTAGAAAATTTTGACACTTGTATAATATTTTAGATGCATTGATGAAATTGGTCAACATAGAGAAGTTTAAATGTTGTATTAAGTCTATGGGCTTCATAGCCCCTAAAAAATAGTTGATAGCATTGGTATTCCATTTTATCTTGCAAGGAATTGAAAAAGTGGGATAATGTTATGAAATGTATCTCAACCTTGCATCCTAATCTTGAAAACCAAAAAATAAGGATATTTAAAATACAAAACATAATAATATAATTATTAGGGCTATAGATATTAATTTTGGCATTAAAAATGTGAAAATATAACTTAACTAGAGAAAGAGCTAGTTATGGCAACATGGATCTCTGTGATATCTTCACTTTGAAATAAATGTGGCTAAAATAGGCCTTCCAAATAAAAATTCATGGCCTCCAAAATTTGTACCTCCCACATTAAAAATGTAAAAGAATCTATGATGCATAAGAGAGCTCAAAGAGGGAGTTACACTTGTAAATCAAATTTTGATGCATGCTATGACATGTCACAAGACACCTTTGAATGGAGATAAAATTAAATTCCTAAGTTAGTGATTGGATTATGAAAATCCCATAAAAAGTATAAGGAATATGTTTTTTTTATCTTATGGACTCATCTTGGGATTCAATCATTAAATTTTGGCTAGGCATTTGGGTGCAACATTTTGGGTGGTTTTTGTTAGAAAATAATATAGGTTGATAAAAACATTTCCTAAATAACCCCATGAGATAAAATCATGCATACAAGCTTACAAAATAACCATATGAAAATATGAAAGACATACCACAAGATAACACAAGATATACCCTAGAAAAAACCTCAAGAGGAAAAAATAAATCTCCAAAAGAATCCACACTTAATTTATTAGTCAAAAATGAAAACATTACAATAAACTTATAGATATCCATGAATACTTATAAAGCATTAAGCTCCTCCAATGCATCCTCCATGTTTCCATGCATGTATCCACACATCACATGTCATACTTAACATATGTAATCTTTAGAAGAGATCTCAATATAATGACAACTAAGTCAAACCACTAACACCAAAATAGAAAAATATCCAACCCCAAGCACTATACACAATGTATTCTTACTTTTATAGAATAAATCTCACACAAAACAACAAAGTGGTAAAGTAAAACCATGTGCCTCAAACAATGAGTATGAAAACCCATTGACCCTACATTTACTTTGTAGCAATAAGTTTTTGAATATGAAATATTTTCTTATTTTGCAACCCACACATAAATATCTAACCAATTTTACATACAAATTTATAGTTGAACATAAATAAATATTTAATGTGGCTAAAAAAATCACCTAAAAATGCACCAAAAATAAATATCTATTTAGTATTTTTAAATAATTCATTCTTATGCAAGGTGTAAAGCACATTATTCCTAATATTCCCCAACTTGTTGTATACATTACATAAGGTTTAATTGATGAAATGCATCATCATATTCATTCATCAAACCACATGAATCTCTAACATTCTCTCATGTTCCATCAAGATACCTACAATAACATCCAATATATCCACCATCTCACAAAAGAACTATCATCTTCCAACATGCCACCTATGGAAGAAAAGAAAAAATCCAAGGTGAAGATATAACAATCCAAAGAATGCAATCTAATCAAACCAAATGATAACAAAGTCACTATGTCTCTGTCAAATGAAAAATGCACATTGAGATCAATGGCCAAAATCAATTTTAGACCCCATGGGCATTACAAATTGTAGGTACATACTATGTCATACAATACAATGAGGCCTATTAGAATATATTATAAATAAATGGCAGAAACTAAATATTATAAATATGGCCCTAAAGCAACTAATAATTATGATATACTATTGACAAAATTAGTTTTGATTTCTACTATAACTTATTAAATTTAGGCAAATCTAATCTAATCATGTATCAAATACTATGGGAAAATTTATGAGTTGAAATATTTATTGAAATAAATGATTTGGCAATGTAAATAAGAATTTTTTTTTTTTTGTAAAAACATGGCTATTTAGGTCGCATTACAGCTTGAGCTATTAACCAAATTTGAATTCCTGAATTTTAACTATTAGTCAATTGACGAATATTCACCTCTAAGATGCCACTATTGGAGAATTGTGTTTCTCTCTCGAAATGGTTTTTCCCATATAAATCACCATGTTATGTTATACTACTTTTGTGTTTAGCTCCTTGTAACTATATGATCAATTTAACTTTTCTACATATCTCCTCCCATATATTAGTGTATAAATTATATTTTGCATCTCTACTTTTTGTCAAGTTGGTCAACTAATGGAGGTGCATTGATTGTTTCTACTTCTCTAACTAATAAAGTTGTGCTAGAAACTAAAATCCCTTTTGTTGATGTTATGGGTTATGATGTACACATTGCCCTAGCTCAATTTAGTGACATTGAGCTTTCTTCAAAGAAAAAAGAGAATAAAATTATTACAAATTTTATTAATAATGAGGTTGAAAGTGTTGGAGTTGATAGTGAACCCTAGAACACCTAGTGATCCTTTGCAACCAAAATTCCTATCATAAACAAGAGATCAAAGCAATTAATTCTATATGCAACCAAGAGAGAAAATATTGAATCCAGAAAAGCCACTGATATGTGCAATGTATTAATTTCAATTGATGATTACAATGAATGTGCATGATTATAAAAGAAAAATAAAGAAAACCCTAGATGAGGATTGCATTAGATTATGACAAGTGTCTTAATCTCATGCAATAAGATAAATAGACCTATAATTAGACCAATATAATAAATAAAAAATCACTCCTGAGTTTAGCTTGAGTGCATAAAGTAATAAGGGACTTAATAATTAATTAGTGATTAATTAATTATCAAGTGATGCCCTAATTACTCCAACACCCCCCTTAAGATCAACATAGGGAGAAGCTATAAAACCCTAATGAATAATGCAATAATAGATGCATGGATTGGTCCTGAATACAAGTCCAGATGAGGTACCCATGTATAAAATAAATGAATCAAGCACATAACCTGAGAAAAGGAGAAAACCACATGGGAAGAACTCCTCCCTAAAAGAGAAAATGAAAAACTTACACTAGTTAAAGAAGGATAGAAGGACTGAATGTGACCCCCAAGGACTACTTCTTTCATGCAAGTACAATAGATGTCCTCCCAATAGGAGAGAGAAAATGAGGATATGAATCCCCCCCACAAAGATGTAGCTATTGTGCCAATGATGAACACTTGAAAACAAAATATGATCCACTTCCTACAAAAAAAATTTCTTCCTTTCAAAAGAAATAGATCCACTAGTGATTGTTGAAGCCAATCCAAAAATATGGGAGAATCAAGAACCCAAATCCAAATGATGTGTGCCTCTAAAAAGTGCTTACGTGTCCACATGTCAAAAATTTATGATGTCGATCTATAATCTTGTGAAGATTTATGTAGAAAAATCTCACAATATGATGAACATGTTTGTGGGCTAACATCGACGATGTGGATTTCAATATAGCGGATATGAATGTCCTCAAAATAATCCTCCTAATCTGCAATAAAGGAATCCATAAAAAAAAATGATATGTCTACAAGATACAAATCCCAAGTAGCTATGTCTAGAAGATGTATATCCTTCTACACTAAATCAATAGGGGCCAAAGATGTGGTGATGTCAAACTAATCAGAAACAACAAAAGATTATGTAGTATTGATTTGTAGAGTGGGGAGACGAAGACAAGTATTTGAACCATCAGAACATGAAAGACTTGTAATATACTCAAACTCCTCTGAAGTATCATCATCAAAGTGTTAGTAGATGGTTAGTGTTTCCCTCAGGATTCATGACAAGGGACTAACCACCTGCCGTGCGACCCATGTCTTTACCATTTGTATCAGGAATTAACAGATCGATCTTTTGATGTAACAAAAAATGTGGGTCATCAATTGGTATCAGAGTGTGGGTCACAGGTTCAAATCCCCTTAGGTAACACTAAGAGGAAGATTGTTGGTAGATGGTCAATGCTCCCCTTAGGATTTATAACAAGGGAATAACCACCTCCCATGTGATCCATGTCTCTACTATCTGTATCGGGCGTTGATAGATTGATCTTTTGATCTAACAAAAAATGTGGGCCAACACAAAGGGTATGTAATTTGCATCTGCAAGAGAGATGCAACAATTTGTAGCAAGATCCTTTGGGTATGGAGATATATAAGGGTCTCCATGGATCTCCCAAAGTAGAGTCCAAAGTGTGTGAGGAAAATCAATATCATATAGAACACACATAGTGTCAAGATAAACACTATAACATACAACCCCTACAATATGGTCATTGATAATACCCCATGCTATTAAACTCCCTAATCTGTCTAGTGTGGGTATGAGTTGATATAGATAAGGAAAAAGATCAAACCACCTAAGATGTGTTAGGATTTCATTTTGTTAAGACTCATAATTAACTTTTTCTAAGTTGATCACAAAAAGTTGAACAAAAAATCCCATGATACTTCCTCAGATGATAAAATCAAAGACTAATTTAACCTCAACACATATAAAGTAGATCAAATGATAAATTTTATTGTAAATAGATCCTTTTGAGGTGTCAAGATGTCCAAGTAATTAAGTAGAATGTGGAATTAAAAAGAAGTGAATAAAATTTACTTAGGGAAAATTCTAGAGAAAGTGCATGAACATATCTGAAGAGCTCTAAAATACCTTTGCAATGTTGCTTGATCATGAAAATCAGAGATACAAGTAAAAAGATATGAGCTTGAAAGTGAAAAATGAAGATTTGAATTTGATTGAGAATAATAGGAACCAACAAAAAAATATTATAGTGAAACCTACACCACTGTAAAGTACTCAGAACCAGCTTTTCGATGATATCTTGTTTACCTAATTTTGACACCATATACCCTAGTTATGCCAAAAAAAAAAAACTTGCTCCTTTAAGGAAAAAAAGGGTTAGGAAGGGGGAAAAGAGGTGGTCATTTTTCTGATGTTAGAATGACATTATTTTGACATCAACACATATACTGGGAATATTCCCTCATCGGCCAAAAAAATAGGTTACCTGAAATGTGTTGATTCATCAAAATTTTCTACTGAGACTAAAATATGTTGCTGCAATTGTCAAGGAATTGAAATATTTTGGTGTTGGGTGGCTAGGAGGAAATATTGTGGGGAATGTGAGTTTTTCTAGAATGTTTAAATGATCGGTTGCGCGGGAGAGAATGTTGTCGAGTGGCTAAGAGTAGTCGTTGACTGACAATAAAAGGGTCATTGGTGAGGTGGGCGATGCCATTAGGGGCCCCACATAGGTACGATCCCATAGGGCCCACATACAAAAGTACCTATGGGTACTAAAAATTCTTTTCTTTTCTTTTTTTGTTGATTTTTTGTTTTTTTAAACCTTTCTTTTTTAAAATTTTTTTGGAAAAAATTGAAGAAAGTAGAGAAATAATATAAAACCCTTATCACAACCTTTACAAAATTAATTGTAGGCTAGGGTACAAATCCATATGGTAACAATACAAATCATACAAAATTGTACCCCAGATCATGTGCCCCATTTTTTTTCTTTTTTTGCAACTGCTCGGATTTGAGTGAATTAACAGGCAATCTTAGGGGGTTTTGCCATTCTAGACTCAATCGTGATGCCTGTTTTGCCTTAGGATGAGCCAATTTTTTTTCAAGGCCGAATCTCTCAAAATTCAAATAGGAAGTCACAAATTTGGTGCTCTAATATGATGTAGAAGTTGTTGATTCAACCCACAAGACCCAACAATCCCTGCAACCAAAATGCCTATTACAAATACGAGATCAAAGCAACTGATTTTCTATGCAACCAAGAGAGAAAAGATTGATCCACAAAAGTATCTAATATATCTTATGTATTGAATGAATAATTTTTAATTTTTTTATTACAATGAATATGCATGCTTATAAAAGAAAAATAAAGAAAACCATAGATGAGGATTGCATTAGATTGTGACAAGTTTCTTAATCTCATGCAATGAGACAACTAGACCTATAATTAACCCAATCTAATAAAAAAAAATACTCCTAAGTTTAGCTTAAGTGAATATAGTAATAAGGTACTTAATAATTAATTAAAGATTAATTAATTATCAAGTGATGTCCTAGTTACTACATGTAGACATGTAAAATTGACTTAAACACCTATCACACATCCCGAACAACATCGAACAACATCGAACAACATCAAACATCATCAAAGAACATTGAACATCATCCCACAACATCCTGTAATGTCTCAGAACATCTTAGAAACATCCTAGAATGTCTCAAAACATCTCTGAATCATCTCAGAACATCTCGAAACACCTCAAAATCATCCCATAATGTATCGAAACATCTCAGAATCATCCCATAACCTCTCAAAATCATCTTGAAACATCTCAGAATCATCCCACAACCTCTCAAAATCATCTTGAAACATCTCAGAATTATCCCGTAATGACTTGAAACATCTTAGAATCATCCCATAATAGCTTAGAATCATCTCGTAATGTCTCAAAACATCTTGGAATCATCTCGTAACATATCAAAATCATCACACCACATCAAAATGACATTTGAAACCCTAATTCCTCTATTAATTGAATAATACATTACTTAATTAATTCACTTTTTCAAATAATTTCTAATGAATTAAATAAATTTCATTTATTTAATAAAGTCCCCAAAACCCTAGTTCTGCTATTAATTAAATAAAACAACATTATTTGATTAATTCACGTTTCATCATTTCGACCAATTAAATAAATTACATTTATTTAATGAAGTCCTAATCTCACTTTATTTCATCCTGATTGATTAAATAACACCAATTATTTAATTATGTCACTAAATCACCTTATTCCCCTAAGTTGATTAAATTATTAAATCATAATATTTTAATTACAACACTTTCCCTCTAAAATTTGAATAATTAAATCCAAACTATTCAAATCAATTATCAAAAATCAAATCAAACTAATGCAACTTTGTTTGCAAAATTCAAACTTGATTTGTGTGTTCAACTCCAATAAGGAATTAATTAATTAAATCAATTAATTCATATTCCTCACCCACTTTCTGATTGAGCAAATTATGTTTGTTGACTAAGCAATCTAAGTTTTTAACTAATCAATCTAAATTGCTAACTGGGCAATCTAAGTAAACTAATCAATCAATTTCCTAACTAAGCCGTCAATTTCCTTACTAAGCCATCTAAATCTTGATTGATCAATCTAAAATCCTGACTAGCTAATCTATTTCTCAATCACCCAAATTGTGCAATCAAATTTCCACAATCTTCTCATGTCTAAATCCTCTCAACACATTTTGACCATTCATCTAGATATTCTTCAACATGATCTTGATCGTCCATTTCAAATTACATCTTCTATATAAGAAACCCCTTTCCTCACAAATAAGGATCAAAGAATCAACATAATTTGCACAATGAAGTAATATTGACATTCATAATCACCATTGCTAGTGCTTCAAACTCCTTTCTTTGATCAAATAACCAAATTTGTCACTCATCAAGCTTTTGCACATGAACTTTGGAGGCTTCATGGTGATAAGAACAACCCAACATCAGGGGAATACACTCCACTACGGGATGGTAACACTATTTTATTTTGTACATTCAATTCTATAATCGTAGATTCATTTATGCACTCAAATAGCTTAGTTTCATTTTGTATGTGTAGGTTTAGATTCTTAGATTAGCACATCTTGATCTCGCTACTCGATCTAACTTTCTCCCTGTCACATATTCTGGTATGCCTAGTGGGACCCTTGTCCCCTCCTCTAATGTTCATTTGAGTTGTTTTTGAAGTTGCAGGTCCCAAAAGCACACTTGACGAAGTTTTCACACAATGCCCAGAAGAACTGCGCACTTGATTGTTAAGAAAAGTGAGCAGTTGCAACAAGAACTACACACTTGCCATGAGAACTATGCATTTGCAACAAGAACCTCACAATTGCTTCTAAAATCTCGCACTATCTTCTTCCTATGTTAGCATCTGCACGAAGATTTGATCATCTGCTTCTAGAACTGAGTATTTGCATTTTTTTGAGCATTTTCTTTGAAAGACAAGTGCACGGATCCTGCACTATTGTAATGAATTTCCTTGCTAATGTTTTCTTGTTTTGAAGGTATTAATGGCTTTTTTTTTTGCAGGGTTTGAAACAAGTTAACTCATTTTGTTTAGGGAAGATGATCGGTCCAATATATATAGAACCACATAGATTTTTAGTTAACTTAGGAAAATTTTATTTTGGTGGACTAAAAAGAACAAACAAAAAATCACATTTGATTTTGGTGTTGTTTAAAAATGAACCAATTTTAAGCTTTTCTAAGTTAGGAACTCTCGTTTGGTGCTCTGAAAAGAACAAACACAAACTCACATTTGGATTTGGTGCTATTAAAATTTGATCAATTTTAAGATTTTCTACATTAGGAACTCTTATTTGGGGCTTTAAAAAAGAACAACACAAATTAATTTTTCATTTTGGTGCTCTTAAAATTGAACCAATTCCATGTTTTCTTAAACTTAGGAATTCTCATTTTGGTGCTCATAAAAAGAACAATAAAACACTTCAATTTTGGGATCTAAAAATGAACATATTTCATGTTTTCATAGTTAGGAACTTTAATTTTGGTGCATAAAAAGAATGCAAACGATTTCCATTTTGTTGACGCATGCTCGATTTTACATTTGTTGACCAATTAAAGACTGGGACTATTTTTTGAGAAACACCCAAGTTTGAAGCTTAAATGAACAAGTTATTTCTTTTATATTGCACCATTTCTATTTTTGACTGATATCTTGAATACTTCCTATTGGTGCAAATAAAAAGAACAATTTGTTTATTTTATTCACATATTTGTGGGGATAACACCGCTAGAGGTGTTTAAAAAGAGTCAATTTGTGATGGATTGTTCATTGTGCATTCACTTATTGCCAAACCTAAAGTGTTTTATCTTCTCCCCTTGCACCTTTTGGCGATCTTGGGTGAGCAAAAGAACATTTTTGAGATTTGCACTTTATTTTAAAGCTTATCTTAAAGAGGGGGCTTTCCTTGAGATACATCCTACGTTGGAGAACTCATTGCAAGGTCTCGAAGCATATTTACTGGAAGGCTATATCAAAGGTTACGAAATCATAAGAAAGTAGCTTCAAGCCGTGCTGACAATAGAATGCACCTAATCCCACGCCTTAAGTGGAAAGGGAATGGTTAAAGAGCCTTAAGTGGAAAGTGGGTGAGTGTCAAATTTCTGGATTCATAGTTATCACTAAGAACCAAATTATTTTAGAAGCCACCTTATTATCTAAAAACATTCTCTAAAAAGTGGTGTGTTAGAATTTACTTCCAAGAAGTTACTTTCCATGTCCGACTACAGGCCCACACCATAATTTTCATGTAAAATCGTCTGTTTAGAGCATGCTACAAGCCTACCTAAGAGAATGGTTTTTATCCCCTAAGGTTGTAATTGCTTGTTTATGTTAAACTTTCCTATTACATTCAAAACAAATTGACATCAAATTCTATGATTGATTTAAAGAAAAAAAACACATTCAAAAAAATACTGAATGAGATGGTTGAACCACAAACCATTTGATTTATTGCATACTTGTAAAAGAATCCTTATGTTTTCATCCCTTGAAAGGATCTTTCCTTAAAGGTTTCCAAACATTTTGTCTTTGATTTCAGGTTACATTAATCAAGGTAAAAATTTGGAAACTATGGCTTGGGTGTTGTGATTTCACAACCTAAGTTATAGACATAAAGGTCACATAAGTCCATTCTTGTTGAGTCATTCCAAGTGTTGTTTTATCACTTTCCATACCTCAAACACGGAAAAAGTTGAGAGAGAGCTATTTATAGGTTCATTTTTCAAACCAAAAAAATTAGAAAGATAGAAGGTCACATAGTCCCACATCCATTATTTCCATCCTACCTTTTTGAAATAAAAATCAAACAAACAATTAGGGTCATTCCTCCACTCAGACGTATATGGTATCAATAGTTACTTGGGACTCACAGATAGTACAAGTAAGATTTTCCACAACATATCCTCTGGACAAGGAAGTGGAATATCGACCCTAGTTCTTCAACATTTTGATTTCCAAAAAGTAGTACCATTCCAAAAAACACTCAAACCCTAGGGTCTTGAGCTTCATAACAACCATCCCATAACACTATCAAACTTTATGACTATCTGGTGACCAACTGCTCCAGTTCAAAAACTGGACCTTGTAGCACCGATCCTTCAACCTAGTCTTACATACATCGAAGGTGAGCAAACTGACATCATAAGCATCTGGAGAACCTTCATATTTCAAAAAAATGAAACACCCCTCCAATTTCTCACCGCATCAATCATCTTAGACAAAGAGGAAGAGAAAGAAAACATAGCATCCAAAAGACCCATATTACAACCTCCTGTATGGCAATATACATACATACTTCATGATCTCTGACAAACACCACAAATGATAGAAGTGACCCATGAGGATATAAACCAAGTGACCTTTTTATAGGGTATTGAATATCAAAAAATCCACAAAACATGTTGATCTATTACCCATATCACTCTTATCAAGGGTCACAACATCAAGGGTTTCAAAACCCCCATTAAGGAATAAGTCCAGAACATCAAATTTCCCTAAATCAAATTGAGAGAGATCTTGAGGAAATCAAATGAAATTGAAATCTGACATATCACCAATGCAATGTAAAGTTGAAAGATTACATATCCATAACCAACATACATCATTCCACAAACACCTCAATATCCACATGAACAACACTTCCAATATCAGTAGTATCTAGAAGTTCCACAACACTAAGGTGTACCTCAAGTGTAATATCAAAATGTACCTCAATCACAGTATCAAGAAGTTTTGCAACACCATGGTTTACCTCATGTGCAATATCAAAATGAACCTCAAACAAAGTATCAAGGAGTTCTACAAAATCAAGAGGAAAAACATCAAGAAAAGCCACAGAGGAAAGATTACCAACCAAGAAGGAAATTCACCCCTTCGGGAGAGATTTTAGAGGTAATCATGCACGAACTAGTACAATGGGACCTTATCAAAATCAACAACAATCCAAATTATGGTGAACCAAACTTTAAAATCCCTTGGTATAACCAATACAAATGACATGAGTTCCACAAAATCAAGGGTCACCCAACAAACAGATGTGCTACATTCAAAAACCTCATCCAAGACCTCATTGGTTAGGGAGAAATAGCTATTAAAAAATGACGTTCAAGGGCCATCTACCAATGAAAACAATGATAATGTATCAACCTCAAAATTTGAAAAAAACAATCAAGAGCTATCTATCACTGATCACATTGAAAATGTCTCTACATCATCTAGTGAGAAAGAGGACATACATCAAAAATTAATCCCAAGCATGATCAAATTCAATCACCCAAGTCTAGAAATGATCCAGTCCAAGATATATTGACATCAGCTAACCTCATTGAAATACATATTGAGGATCAAGAGACTGTTAATCCAATGCTTATACCCAATGTAGAAAATCTAAGCCAAGAGCTACCACCCATATGTCCACATTTTGAGGAAATCCAAGGATCCTTTACAAGCAATCCCTTCTTTGAAATTGATCCATGTCAAGAATGTGATCTAAAGCCTATAAAAATTAATACCACACATAATCAAGATCAAGAATCCCTATCATCAAAATACTATAATGACTTGGCAGGTATCTTCCAAGATATCCATTATTTTCCCAAAAAAGAACACATCCATATACCGAGCACACATACATCTACACATGAGATTCTTACTCCTAATGAACATGTAGACGATCTTCATCCAAGAAAAAGTCACATACTCTTGAAATCATTACCAAGGAATAGGAGTTTCCTACTCTTAACATCTATACACAAGATCAAGACATAGCATAAGCTAGAGACATATAAAAAAGGGATCATGAAGAAGACTTATACATAAGTTGTGAATCAGAAACATCCTGTGGAGACATAAAAAATGGATCATAAAGAAGACTAATACATAATTTTTGAATCAAAAACATCCTATGAAGACATATAAAAAATGAATCATGAGGAAGACTTTTGCATGGATAGTAAATCAAAATAACCTCTTGAAGAAGCATTAAAATTTGATATTTTACATCAGGCCAAAGATATCAATCAGGAAGGTATCCCACATCTAAAGGAACCTATCAGTGAGGAAGCTACCACATTTAAAGATCCATAACAGAGCAAAGAAATATTAGCACCTTGTTTCCAAGGTGAGACATATCCCTTTGCAAATAAACTCTCTCAATAGATTTAGTATCAAGAGAGAGGATTAGGCCTACATGAATAGGGTATCCTATAACTAGTACAGACTATTAGTAATCCTAAACATCAAGCTCTTGGTAATTCAGCAATTAAGGGATCTAAATATATTAGCGATACCTCCATAATACTAGGGGAAACTTTATCTAATGAAAACACCAACATGGGGAGCATGAAGATTCCTTATGATAAAATTTCTATCAATGCTACAACTATCCATACCATGAATCGTTATCCATGCATATTTCAACCCTCTTATTTGGACCAACAACAAGAAATAAAGTTGTATCAGAGAACAAAACAAGTCATTTAAGCAAAAGAATCAGAAAAATAAAATGGACAAGAAAAATTCAAATGGATACAAAAGAAAAAGCAAGAAAATCATCCCTATCATACTCCATTAGTCAAAGAAACTATGGGGAAAAATCAAAAAGAGAATTTCATCCATCAAAAATGTCCAACATTGCAAAAGAAAGCTTCAAGAGTGACTTACAAGGTATATCAAGACATTGGTCCTAATTGAATCTCCATATCCACATGTCATTACTCATCATCCCAAGTTTGGAGAGTCAAAGGTTCCAAACTATCAACCAATCCATCTAAATATCATATCCCTCAACACATTATACCATCTATGATATCAAAATCTCACATTGATGATATGTTTGTAACAACTCTTTATCATAAGGACTCTAAGGGTGCCCTATCGTGATGTGTGCATCAAGGTAAGGTTAACTCTGGTATTGACAAGGAAGATAAGAATTACGAGGGGTTACATTCAAGCACTCGTATCTTAGCAAAACAACTCCTCCAAGTAGGATATTGTTGGAATTTCATGATAGCAACAAAGGCCATATCAACACCAACAACATCCACATCAGCACCACCATGTGGTTCAACATGAGAAAAAATAATTTTCACCATGATGAAAAACTGGTAAACAACCATCTTGTGTGACATCAAAAATCAATAAATAAAAAATCAAGAAAAAAACCAAGAGAAAAAGTCAAGAGAAAAATCATCCTCCAGTGAAACCTGGCAAATAGGCATCATGTGTAGAATCGAGCATCTACATGCACCATTTCTGGTAGAAGCATCTCAACTTATCCATAACGAACCCAATCCATTGTTTCTAAAATCCAACTTATCTTGATCTTGACAAATGTTTGATATATATTTTACACTTGCTTATGGAAAACATCTTGACATGGTTCAATCTCATTGATCCTATCCTATCTAACATTATCTTGTGCAATAAAGGCATTTTTCCAAAGTGCATACTCTATCCAAACATGTTATCCTATCACAAGATAATCCATCACCTACATTGCTAGACACTAAGGGAAAATTCTTGCATCTTTCTTCAAAATAAATCTTGATCTATGTCTTCTAGCTCACATTGTGATCTAGGCATTTATCCCAACAACAAGGTATACCACCAATGCACTATCAAGGTAACCTTTGAAATAATTCATCCCAACAATAAGGTATACCACCAATGCACTATTACGGTAACCTTTGAAACAATTCATCCCATCAACAAGGTATACCACCAACGCACTATAAGGGTAACCTTTGAAATAGTTCATCTCAACAACAAGGTGTACCACCAATGCACTACCAAGGTAACCTTCAAAAATTTCAACAACGTGGATTCTTCCTTCGCTTGAAAATTCTAAGATATCAACAGTTGCTTGAACCCCACAACTAGTTCAAGTAAGCTTTTCTACAACATATCCTCTAGAAAAACAAGGTGAACTATCAATCCAAGTTTTCAACATCTTAAACCCTAGGCAAAAAGGTAGAAATCCAAAAAAATCAAAATTATCAAAAATCAAAAAATATTTGAGAAACATCGAAAATAAAACAACATCGTTGGATTATTCCTTCACTCTTGAACAGTATAAGATATCAACATTTTCTTGAACCCCATAGCTAGTTCAAGTAGATTTCCAACAACATATCCTCTAGACACATGGAAGTGGAATATCATTCCAAGTATTGTTTATCCAAAAATAGTTTATTCTTTGACTCAAACAGTCGAACTACGTGGTCTCTGCATGTACAATGTAGGCAAGGCTTATCAACCCCCGAGGCCTTAGGTCAGTCCCATTAGGTTTCCAACAGACTTTATTCCAACTTAGTTAAAAATAGGGTGATCCCACATAAGTGGTTAACACGTTGAGAGAGGAAGGAAAAATCAATTTTTGACCCTCCCACAAATTGAAGGGGTTCGCTCGAACCTAAAGGTTCGAGTGAACCCCTAAATGGGTCTGAGTGAACCCTCATGTTCAATCAAACCCTTGGGTTTGATCAAACCCCTTGATGTTGGCTAAAAAAAAAGGGGGGTTCGAGCGAACATGGTTAGAGTTTAAAAAAACCCAACATTGTGCCATCATTTTCACTAAGTTTTCGAGCAAACTCTGGATGGTGAACGATTAAAATTTTGGCAAATAGTCCATCACCCTCCATAGTTGATGACCCTCAGCACTTAGCGTTCACGTAGGTTGGTGTACTTGTTTAAAAATTGCATTTGCTTGAAAAAATTTAAACCTTGGTTGTAGAATTTGGCTTTATAGCAGCCAATTGCATTTGCTTGAAATTTTCTAAAGCATTTTCAGCAAACCCATTTTGTGACTACCCTGTCAAATAGTTCGTGTGCCTTGTCTATGTTTCCATACTTTGCATACATGTATACCTACAACTACAACATCTGAAAAAATTCATCTATCCTTTATGCTTTGATGCATGTCAATACCCTATTCCAATGATCATGTTCGACACAGGTTGGGAGGATGGTGGTAAAGGTTGTAGAGTCTAGCTTTATGCCTACCAATTGCATTTTCTTGAAAGTTTCTAAAGCCTTTCCAACAAGTCTATTTTGTGAATACCCTATAGTCAGCGCATTCTAGGATAACACATTTCTTGGAGGCATTCTGCCAAACAGTTTGTGTGCCTTGTCTATGCTTCCACATTCTGCTTACATGTCTAACAAAGCAGCTTCAACTACATCATTTGTCAACAAATCTATTTTTCATATTATGAAATCATGACATTCCATGAAACCAAATTTCTTTGAGGCAAAATTTCCACATTTTTCATACATGTATACCTGCAACTACAACATCTGACAAAATTCCTCTATCCTTTATTCTTTGATGCATGCCAATACCCTATTCCAATGCTCTCATTCAACACAGGCTGGGAGGATGGTGACAAAGGTTGTAGAGTTTGGCTTTACAACTTCCAATTGCATTTTCTTGAAAGTTTATAAGCCTTTTCAACAAATTTGGGTCATCCATACCCTATTCCAATGCTCCCATTTTTGGCACATGCATAGTGGAATTTGGCTTTACACCCACCAATTGCATTTGCTTGAAAGTTTCTAAAGCCTTTTCAAGAAACCCATTTACACCTGCAACTGCATTTGCTTTAAAGTCAAAAATATTTTCAACAAATCCATTTTGTGAATATCCCGCATTCAGGGCATTTCATGAGAACGCATTTCTTCCTATCAAATATTTCATGTGCCTTGTCTATACTTCCACATTTTGTATACTAATGTTTACTAATGTTTTATGCTTATTTCAATAGTATGGTTTATTTATTCTTTAAAATGGATTGAACATTAAATGTTTAATTTGTTGAGTTAGTTTTGATTCTTAAGTGGTTTGAAAATTTTAATCTAGGTTCTCAAACTAAATACATGTTTCTCCCAATGTAGATTTTCCACACCATTGTCATCAATTTATGTCCCCAAGATTTGGCATCTAAGTAACCAAGAGTGTTACCTTTTAAGTTTCAAAGTCCTTATCATTCAAATTGCATTTCAACTAGTTAAATTAAATGAATGAGTGTAAATCAACTAGGGCTCATCTAACAATTTGAGTTGCATTTCAATTAGTCAAGCTAACTATTTGGATTATATTTTGGTTGATAAAATCCATTACGAAATTCAACCCCCCTTTGGAACCTAGCATTTTTGGCATCATTGTCAAGGAAAATGTCAAGGACCTAGAGACTACAAAGTTTACCATAGTCCAACAATACTTCAATGATAAGGATTGGTTAATGGTAAGCATTGTCTAGTTTTATTCCTAAACCTACTTATGGTTCAGCAAGAAGATTACCTAAAGTAGTTTATGTTCAGTCATCAACACTCTTGACAACATAGACTTGAAGTTTATTCAAAACAATTTAACTTATCATGTTACCTGGGAATACACACAATTTTGTAGGTCCATATTGAAACTATTTAAATTGTCTTATAACTTGGTGATTCCTCTTACCTAGTAAACCCACAAATTTCACATACTATAAGTTAAAACAATTTAACCATGACAAATTTCACATGGAATTTCTCATGTATTAAGCTTGGACTTGGTAATACAAGGTGGTAATTTTTTTGACATGTATAGAATACATGGAAAAATTATTTAAGAAATAAAATTTGAGATTATAATCTCTTGAAGATACTTTGTAGCATGAAAATATGGTGGTACACCCACAAACCTAATATGCCAATTGGGAAGACATTCTTGGTCCGTATAAGAACCAAGTACTTAATCAAAAGGAGACTATAACCTTAATCTAAAATATTGTGGCAAGATGAAACTTGAAATAAACCTTAAAATTTGCATTATGGAATGAACAAATAGAAGAGAATATGATGAAAGGATTTATAGGTACCAACTTTTCTATTGGACATTAGATCACCTATTGCAAAAAAAGGTATATTTTAACTAAGAAAAGAGAGGAGGAAGGTCAACAATTGGATGATGGGACAAAATAATTTGTAAAAAATTTACATTCCATGATATTGACAAGCTAATCCACAATGTACTAAAATGAACCACATTATTGTATCTACATATAGTAGAAATTTAGTCCTTCACAAAGAACATTAGAGTGTATTTCCAAAGGAGACAAGCGTTTCGAACTTGATTTAAAGTGGATGGATAAGGTTGAAACACCACAGTATAAGTTAAGTGGCGCCTCTAAGAATAAATTATGAAATCCAAAGGAGAATAAAATCCTCAAAACTTAAAAAAATATAAGTAGAAGAAGGGGATTTTATGAAATAGCCACTAATAATGCACTAAAAAATAAATATTTCAACATGAACCATTGAGGACTAGAAAACAAAATATAATTTTAGAAGGAACCCTAAGATGGAAAAAATTAGAGATTAATGGGATGAAAGATAAGTGATGCAAGTGGAAAATTTAAAAAAATATGATTTTTTTTTCCTAGAATATTTACTAACATAAAAGGTATAAAAGAAGTGGTAGGAACCATGCAGATAGAACTAAACTTGAAGGATCCAAACCATAAAGGAAAATAAAATATTAACTTAAAACCTCAATCCATACTATTTTGTATTTTAATTAAGCTATTTATGCTAACAATTTAGGCTTTCCTATTGTCACTACATTTGACACTTGGCATCAACTCCTATGTGCTATTGTTTTATACATGTACATCATCACCGTGCTTAAATAGAAAAATATTTTTTCTATACCCTTTCTATTTGTGACCTATATTCATCTCTCTTTTCTTTTTTTAAAACTCATCACATGTTGGGAATACACACACTTGTATTTACATATTGAAACTATTTATTGTCTTATAACTTGGTGATTCCATTTACCTACTAAACCCAAAAATCTGGTACATGTGCATGTATCTCTATGTAACTAGTTAGAATAAGGTGGGTTGTATGCTAAAGTAGTTTTATGGTATGCATCATAGATATAGCGGTAATGTGTGTTTAACTAGTTTAGTCTTAGGTATTAAATAAAAGATGAATCTATATTTTGTATGGAGGATCACATGAAGTTATTCAAAAGTAATTATGGATATGAAAGTTCCTTATTTCTTAGATCTTATCAAGTACTAACAAAATTAGTGGTGGAACAAATTCATATTTTATTTGTATTAGATAATTGGTGGTCATGGTTGTATGAATTGAATTCTTATGAAATTTAATGTCACCACTTTTCTATGAGCATGATGCATCCTCATCCTCTTCTCATAGAGAATTTTCCAAACATCTATAGTTGAAAATCCATAGCCAAAACTCAACATACCATCACACCTAGTTGGAATCAACTTAGTCATCCCACTAGCTCTAATACTCAAGTTCATAATTATGTTAAATACCATATTTGTGATTTTACTATCCACTCTCTTCAATCTTGGTGAAGATCGAGAGAGCTTATCCTTTTTTCGGAAGTGTATATTCACTTTCAATGACTACATTCTCTAACTCTTAAAAAAGTAAAATTTGGCCTTGTATGAGACAAATATAAATTATGTCTTGAGCCAAAGAAATATTCTTAAGTATTATTTAACTAGAAGACCTTCCTCCTCTTGATCCAACACCTCTGGTTTTAGTTCTTCCATTTTATCTGGACTCATGGCTCTCTTATTAAAAGGAATAAATATTTTATCCCTTAGGAAAATGTTGGCCCTCTCATACTTGTCAATAGATATGAGTTACTAGCCACTACTATTCAAAGGAACTTACAATGTTGAATAAGGAAGGATTTTTCACTCCAAAATAATATATCAAGGATCTTACTAATGGGTGCTCATTGCACCATATCATTGATATAATTATGGCTCTCAAAATATTTTCCACCTCCTTTATAGGTAGGGTGATGGATTCATTATGTGTCAAGTCAAATTTATAATCATTTGAAGATGGGATGTCTTAAAAAAAAATTTCTATGAATACTTCAAATAAAGAGGAGATTTTGTATCATTATTGAAAAGAATCTCCTACATTAAGCTCAAGCCCCTATCTAGTCCTTCTTTAGCTTCAATCTTTTGGTCTTATGTTCATGAGAAAAAATATATTGTGTCTACAAATTGTCTTAAACTCCTTAGAGAAAAAATAGAACTGACATTATCTATCCTAAGCACCTTGATTTTCTCAACAATATGATTCTAAAAAAGAGATTTAAACTCCTAAAATATAAATAATATTTCATACTTCCCACTAATAAAATAAATCCAAAAGTACCTATACAAATCATTAATAAATGATGAATAATATACATATTTACCAATGGAGTGGATATCCATAGGAACAAACACACTACATGTATTAGCTTCAAAATATCCTATGCTTTAGTGATTCTAGAAAAAAAAAAACATACTTTATTTTATTTTCCCAAAATAAAATGCTCCAGGAAAAGTCAATACAAATAGAATAATCAACAATTCCATCCATAATATTCTTCATTATAGCTATTTAGACATTTTACACTTAGGTGACCCATCCTAATATCCCACAACAACCTTGATTTAGATGTAATTACTTTAGCACACTAAAAACATCAATGCATCCAACCTATATCTAGAGTACCATGCTACACTCCATTAGTGTACCAAGTTTCCTCATGCTAACTTGCAACCTTTACCATCAAAACTAACATTTATATATTTGAGTCAACCATTTTGGACATAAACATAATTTTCCTTGCCAAAATTGGAATATGTGCAAAACTTTCAAGAGTGACCTTCCTCATGCATCCATGAAGGAAACCTTTACTTTTGTTGACCATATATCTTCGAGGAAATGTTATCACCAAGACAAACCTTGTACCTTCATCACATTATATATCCAAGGTACACCTTTTTATAAAGTGTCATGCGATAAGAAGGACTTGATTCAATCAACCAAGAGTCATCACCAATGAAATTAGTAGAAATATAGCTTTCATTATTGTATTAATCATTATTAGAGGATTTCCCAGAAGAATCATCTTTATTTTTTAATTTTGAATCCTTCTTGATGTGCCCTTTATTTCCAAAATTATAACATTTTACTTTGGATTTTCCAAGATATTTAGTCTAGATGTTTACCCTTAGACTTATAATACTAATTATGTTTCTCACCTTTCTTCTCCTTAGATCCACCTCTAACAACTAGGGTATCAAAATAAAGTTTCATCCATGGAATTCTTTCTAATTTCCTTTCTTAACAAAATTCATATGATATTTTCCAATTTTAGTGAGATTACTAATATTGATAAATATTATCATTTTTTCCCATGAACCAGGTAAAGAATAAATTAATAGGATACACTTATCCTCTTCATCCATCTTGACTCCTATTGACACAAGTTGACTACGTATCATATTAAATTTTTTCAAGTGATTAGTTATATTGGGTCTCCTTTTCTCATTTTCTTGATGAATACTTATTTTTCAAGAGAAGTTTATTTACTAGGCTCTTGGACTAATATAATGTTTATATATTATTCGACAATAAATTTATACTTTATTCCTTAGACACATTCATTGACAAACAATTTCATAGATATAATTGGATCATACTCCTCACTTTCTCATCCAATTTTATCTAATCTTCATTAGAAATTCCTAAGGGTTGACTTGAAGAAGATACATCAGACCACTAATTTCTTTCCACTAGAAGATCTTCCATCATAAACTTCTATATTTCAAAGTTCAAACCATTGATATTATAGCCATTGATTTAATAATATTGTATCTTCTCATAAAACATTTTAAAGTTTTCTTTTGTGACTAGTTATACATACAATACAAAAAAATATGTTGTTCTAGGTTTTCCATTGTATACACTATGATTTGGACTCCTAATTATGTGGTAGCTTCCCAGAAATCTACTTATGCTCTAATACCAAATGTTGGGGTTTTACACCCCTATTGCAACTAATTGATAGACTAGGATTAAAGAAACATAGGATTATGTACACCAAAAATAGTTAATGATATTAAAAAATACATCTAACAACATTTAGAGAAGTAAATGGGATAATAAAAATACACAATCTTACATAATACTTGGATATTTACATGGGAAACATTTATGGGAGAAAATTTTCCATCAAAATATTTTTACTTTATATTATTCAAAATCAAAGATTGAATACACGAATTCCTTTCCTTTTATTTTAATTCTTAATCTAAAACATACTTCTATAATTTATTTGACGTTTTAAACCAATAATATATATTCTAATTCCATAAGACAATCTTGTTTCAAAATAAAATCTACACCATCCATAAGTTAATCAATAGAGAATACAACACCTAGAATTAACAATAATAATTTCAATCACAAAACTAGTAACCCTTAGTTCCTTCAACTTAGTCTAATTCAAGTTTTGTTCCAAGATGAAGAAGAAATCAAGAACAACTCTTTTTAAAGCTTTTGTTACACACTTGGTCATCCTACATATTAGTCTACATTTATAGAATGGATGCATTAGAGAAAGACATTCATCCACATAAATCCTATATTTCTTCCTCCTCTTTAACCAATCATCTGTGGAGTTCAATTTCTATCTAAATAAAAAAGGTAGAGTGGACCTAGATGGAAAATAATGAGTGTAGACAAAGAAGCTATATATTTTGGCATGAATAAATCTTAGGAATCCAATTATATAACCTTTAATTAT
Source organism: Sequoiadendron giganteum (assembly GCA_007115665.2). NCBI lineage: Eukaryota > Viridiplantae > Streptophyta > Pinopsida > Cupressales > Cupressaceae > Sequoiadendron > Sequoiadendron giganteum. The sequence continues at coordinate 235,897,334 of CM021107.1, read as the reverse complement.
CATCCCATCATTTGAGAGTCATTCATCCCACTTCAGGTTATTAATGGAATGAAGGGGAAAAAATAATTGAAGGAGTTACATGCCACATGATTGTGTGATATAGACAAATTTTTATATCATTTACAATTATTAAATAATTCATGCTATAAATCCCTTGATTTGAAAAGAAACATATTACATCTTGTTTCCTTTGTGGTAGCAACATAGTTAGAGAATAATTTGAGAAGAAACATGTCTAATATATACATGTGCGTGCTTTCAAATATCAAGCTAATTTAGAACTTGTTGGCCATTGTGATTTATTCATGTGGATCATATATTTAAGATAATTTTATATATTTAAATTCATAGTTAGAAGTTTCTACATTTTAGTGAAATGAGTTCATGCATGACTTTGTTCATTATGTAAATTTAAAGATTTATTTATATTTCAAACTGATTTACTTGTTGCACAAACTTGTTTAGTAATAAATGTATCTAGAAGTTACATTAAATTTATTGAATGTATGTATGCACAAGTGAGAACTATTAAATATAGATATAGATAGTGTTCATGTTTATTAAACTCTATATCATGTGCACAAGTTTGTAAATTTATTTAGAATTGTTTTAGATTTCTATTCTCTAGATCTAGATATATTAAACCAAGGTCTCATTCCTCCTTTAGGTCCATACATATCACAATGGAAAATGCACCTGTTCCACCTCGAGAAATAATCTTTGCAAATACTAATAGCGAGATTAGGAAATCGAGAGAGTCATTAACTGGTGGTACAAATGCAGACATATATTCAAAAGTTTGCATGTCCATTTTACAAAGCTTAGAACAATTAAGAGATAAACTTGGACAGGCTAGTAGTTTTTCCCCTAATAGAGTAGCTATGATTCTTTCCCATATGCAGAAATAAGTACATGGTGACTTTCCTTATAAAAAATACAGGAGGTTGTGACCAAAGAAATGATCAAAAACACTTCTTTTCCATTATATCAAAATATACGTAAGCTAAAGGGATACCAGATCACCAAATGTGTGGATCCTCTTATGGCCCCATTGATCTACCCACATTTTCTTGCAGCGCATGGTAAGTATCCAAAAAATGACCAACTTCCATTATATTTTGTTCAACAGTTGTATTTTGAGGTCCATTTGGGCCTCAAAGTCAACTACCTAGACATTCCACCATACGCTAGTCAGGGGCATGGTAGGATTTCCGATAGGCCCACCTATCATCGATCAGATAGACCAACCCTAGTTTTTAGGGTATTGGTTGGTGACAAATCTCCTATTATCACCCTAGCTCTGGCCCCCTTAGAGGACAAAGTTATAATTGCTTCCCAAAAGGAAGCAATTGACAATGTAGGCGACATTGCAGTTGCGACCAATCAGATATCTACTGATCATGTGGGTCAATATTTGATGTCTCGACATTCATGATCCATACCATTTACAACCCATGACAACAACATAGATCCTTTTGAGGTGGCGGGAATCCCTAGACCCACACTGCTCAGTGGACTTACAGGAGACATGGCATGGAGGACTATGAATTCTTTTGTTGAGGACCTCTCGAAGGTATTTCTTACATCACATCAGATTGTGGGATCCCTATAGACCATGTCAGAGGTCATTTGGCTCTAGGAGTTCATTCACATCCAGGATCCCAACATTCTCATCACTCTCAGCCTAGCAGTAGTGGACATGAGGATCCACCTACAGATCATTCAACTGCTACATAGACTACACATTTTTATGGAGTTGTTCATCGGTCCCGGTTCATCGTTGATGCCATCTCAGTTGCATAGTCCCTTCAACTCATCATTTCTAGAATAGCATGTGACGGGCCCTTAGATTGACACATCCACTAAGCATTTATTTGATTTGGTGGAGATAGCTATGGCAGAGGACCTAGAGCATCTGATACCACATGATGTGCATGTATGTGTGCATGTGATTGTTTCAATTTTTTTTTTTTTAATTATTTTTAAATTTTAGTTTTAACTATATATTCATGTAATATATATGTATATATATTGTAGATGGACATGCCTCATGTTACTCCAAGCCTTGGTCCAGATCGTGTATGACATCGTGACTCTACAGATGATTTTGCTGGCAGTGGACTTGTGAGTTTAAAATTTTTATATATAGACATGTATATGCACATGCATATGTATGTATAGATCTAGATAGATATTTAAAAATACATGTACATTCTTAAAAATAACTTTCATAAAATTTATAATATATTATATGTATTTAACACATTTTGTACACAATTTTATCTACAGGGCTCAACACATCCTTTAGAGCAGGGTTCTCATTTAGATGATCGTTCGACTAGTAGTCGATATTCATATTAGGCTGCTCTAGATTTATGAGTTATTTATGTTCATTATATTTGACTTGGGCTACATGTTTTATGACTTGGGCTACATGTTTTATATTTTATGACTCAAGCTACATGTTTTATGTTTTATGACTTGGGCTACATGTTTAATGTTCATTATATATGATTTGGGCTACATTTTTTAGATTGTTGATAGATTGTTATAGGTACATTTGATGATCTCTAGTACATTTTCTTATATGATATACATATACATGCAATATTGATATTACCAATTTCTAAATTTGAACATTCATTTTGAGCTCAAGTAATGATTGTGGTTTGAATAACAATAAGATTATGATTATGATGGTCATGTTGAAAATCATGGTTTAATTAATGAGTTTTGTGGTTTGTCTAACATAGATAACTAGATGATTTAATCTATAATTTATTCATTAGAAAACTATATGGATTAAGATCTTAAAAAATTCATATTGCCTTGGGTTAACCATTATAAATTATTCAAGGGAATCAAAATTGGACATCTATTAGAAATATTCGATTCAGGATATTATGACATAGAAAATATAATTAATGCACAACAATAAATTCCAATAAAGTCATGAGCTAGAATTGATAGAGCTCTTAGATAACTACGTGGAAACCCTTTCCATCATAATAATGTTAACACTAAATCCTAGATTTCCCTATTGTTTGCACTCTTTAGTATTTTGGTGCTCTTATAACAATAATTAATTCAAGTGTGTTGAATGGGCCCTGTTCAATCCATTTATAGATGATTGTTAATAATGTGTTGTTTCTTCCCATTGAGACAAAAAATTAATGATCATTCACTTTAGTAAAATATTTGAATCCTTCCATGATAACAATCTTTTAATATGTTCAAGCTCTATATTGTAGTCTCCAATAAACTTTCTTATTTTTTTGTTGAACTATATTATTTGTGGATAATGGCATAAGTGACATATATTTTTTATCTATAGTTATCTACTACTAGAGGCATGAAATCTAGATTGGGTACTCATTTTTTGCAATCACTCATTTTATTCCACAATAAAATTACTATGGTGCTAGTGCTCATTTTGGATCAAATTTGTATTTGTATCTCTATATGGCTTTCTTTGTTTCCCAGTTTTTATCACTCTTTATTATACAAATATCAAACCTATATGAAATTCTCTATTTTCCATTTATACCTTATGTTATAAATTTTGAAAGATAATATCCTAGAAAGGTTTTAAGAGTTATGCTTTTGGGGATTTTGAGTGCATATGTAATTGTATGTAAAGTTTAAGGAACTCATCTTAGGGACTATAAACTCTTTTCATGTCATTCATTATATATGTGATTTATTGTTATTTTCTAATAGATGTCTTTAGGTATGGTAAATTATATTGAACTAGAAAACTATGTTGTTTGTGAGATATATTTCTGGTTCTAATTTTCCTATGATATGGCTTCTTTTAAATGTATCTTGTCTTTAGTGCTAATATTACATCATCTACTATGGTTAGTGCATTTACTATCTATCATAACCACATGCCATATGATGTACTAAAACTCTATACTATTCATCACAACTATCTCGCCTATCATTAACCCTCTTACTATTAAAATTACTAAATCCACTATTAAGGTATTTATTTATATAATTTTAGGATAATTTGCACCTCAATGTCTTTGTATATTTTATGTATTTATAGACATTGAAAAATAATTATTTCAAAATTCAAATAAATATTATTATTTAAATATGGTTCACCAAGTAATGACAAAAAGGAAAATTTTCATCAATTTGATAATTCATGTAAATTTACTTGATTTCAATCAAATGCTCTTATGACTCTTACTAATCTTCAAAAATACATAAAAAATGTTTATTGAAAATATTGTTGAATATTAAATTAATCAATCTTTCTCACATTTTTCATTTGGATCCCAATAAACTAGAACTAAAACATAAAATAACCAATAATTTTATGATAATTTTATGATATTTATCATGTTAAAGTGTCATTCTATACTATCATAAAGTTGTACAAGAAAGGTACACATGAGGGAAATACCATCTAAACATATTGAAGATATAAATAAATAAACATGCTCTTTTGGGGATCATTGAAACTAACACTAAATTTCCTTCTACTCCCACCATCACTCTTCTAATGACTTTTTTTTATGAAAATTAGGTACTATAGAATACTCATTATGGACCAATAAATTTATTATAGAAAATATTCATTGTTTAAATACTCATCAATATTCTTTAAGTTACAAGCCCTAATATGTACCCCATCAAAAGTAATACTTGAGTACAAAAGAACTAGATTATTTAAAGGTTCTATTTAATTTCTATATAAAGGAAAATACAATAATCTTTTCACCTTTAAATAGATAGTCATATTAAATAGATATAAACTTTGCAATTGTTGTAACAAGGTTTGCACATTATGTACATAACATGAAATTAAGCATTGAATTCTTGAATCAATTTATAATAAATTTTCTAGCAATTTAAGTGGACTTGAAATTTTAAATGAAATCAAGTATTCTTGAGCTTAATGTGTTTCAACCAATAATTTGTGTCCAACCAAATTTAAAACACTTGTCATCAACATATATTATAAGTAACTAAAAATGTAATCTAAACTTGAAAATCATGTACAAGTGAACTTGAAAATCATGAATATAATCTAACTCAAACATTCTAGTTCAACCCGCTCTTGAATTAAATGTAATTTTTTTTTTATGGTCATCACTATCTAGTCTCCATATTTTCCATCCACGTGCATGTGGAACTGCATGAAGATGTAGGGCGGTAGCAATTATTAGGTGACTATATTGATATACCTTGTTATCAACTTGATAGTCAACAAAATGAATCCCATGTTGAACAACTTTGACTTTTTTTAGATATATCTCTTGCACTACAACAGAACCATGGTAAACATGAACCTGATGTAAGATATATGCATGTGTACAACATTTTTGTGCTCAAAGTTTGTACAATATATATTTAATGTTTTTAAGGTAATGTACACATGTACACAATGTATACATATAATTTTAAATTCAAACTCACCTGTGGGAAATAGAATTCCATCACTTGTTTCAGGTTGTGTTAGCTTATTCCTCTCTTCTGTGCAACACAGTAAATAATAGCTAACACCTTCTATGTTTCCAGGCTCTACTATGACTGCAAAAACATCTCCTGTACACCAAATTTACACAATAAAATTCTAAAAAAATTAGAATTGTCTTTAGACTTTAAAGATCATTAAATTTATATAATATTTAAATTATTGAAAAATTACACATGTACTTTTTCTAACCAATCTTGAAATATGGTCATAATCAATTGAAATCAAAGGAATGTCTTGAAATATTTAATCCTCATTTTCGTCGTATGTGTCTAAAATGAATAGTGGCACCATATCCCATTTACTAACAAATTCAACCTCTTGGTTGTTGCATGCATGAGAGTTTCCCACAATGCACTCAGTGCAACAACAAGAGTAATCCCTCGTGTATAATTTCCATCTAGGGTGACTATTTGAACTCATAACACAATGCAAAGATCTTGTTTTGTCTACCCTCTTGAATCCATGCATCGATCTTCTATCCACACCTAGATACATGTACTTGCGAAAAAATTATGTGAAAAAACATGTGTATATATATGTATAAATTTTAAATTTAAATAATTTATTTATTTTTAAATGTAATTTATACATACCTGATATCTCCCAAAACACTCTATGTGGAATGTTTCGATTTGTTCTTGAAGATGTGTTGACCTCATTTGATGCAAAGTGTTTCTTGCACCATTCAACAACATCATGTGCATTGTCTATACAATCTTCTGAATAACTCATTTGATGCTTTCTTAAAGTATGTTTGATGCAAGCTCCTGCACCATCATGCTCACCCTTTCCATGCCCACTCTCAAAGAAACTCCAAACACGTGGCATGTTGTAAATTTTATGATATCTAGATAGTGCATAAAATGGCCATGATGATTTGAATTATGTTGCACATCCATCTGACCATACAAAATGCTTTTCAAATTTTACACCCCTGCTTCTCAAATTCTCAAAAAAACATTTTGTAAAACAATGGTGTACAAAAAGTGTGTCATTCTCTTTATCATCACTAATATAAAAGTGATATTCTTTCTTGATGGCCCATTTTTCATCTGTACTCTCAAAACCATCCAATTACAATTGTGCATGTCGATAACACACAAGAACCATAATAGTGATTTTATTTGAATAGTAATATTCTGATTGAATCTCTTTTTGATGTACAAAAGAGTAATTTTCTACAAAGTCAACTATTGATAGAACTGTTTCAAATGAGAAAGTATCTCTTAATGTTTGAAATTTTTGTGCTTTCCACTTAACATAAAAGGAATGCTTTATGTATGGTTGTATCAATTTTTGAAAATCTTTCATAAATTTCCCAATAGGTATCTCCTCTTCTACATAGTTTAACCTTTTGGATTCTTTCCCAATTTTTTTTTGAAACTTTACATACTTGTAACTCTTTCAATTTACTATCTTTGTTAGGTCAACATCTTCGTTTGTTGAAGGAAAGTTAGCCAAATTTCCACATGTTTCACAAAGTCCTTTTATGCATTTTATTTGAGGTCCATTTTCATGATCACATAACAGATCATTTATCAACAAACTTACCTATTTAGGATGCACCTTTTGAAAACCATATCTTTCTTCTCCCATCTTTCGAAAAACCTAATAGTAGAGTTCAAATTCAATATGATAATGACAACAAAAAGTTTCAAAAAAATTGTTTATCTTCACATAATATGGCTTTAACCTTTCAAACATTGTTTTCCCAATCTTTATATGAGGATACATATTACAAAAGCTCATATACATCTCAAGTTGTGTTATATCTAGCCAATGTTTAATATGTTCTTCATAAATACCAGGCCCAATCTTGTGCCTCATAACATCTCTAGTATTTGATGATGGATGGGTCTAATCATTCCAAAAGCTTGAGATCAAGTTCCTAACAACATCTTCAATCCTTTCAGAATGGGGATCTCTACACATAATTTCCCAATTGCCTTTAGTACTATCATCCAAAACCTTTCTCTTTTTCTCATATTTTATTAGCTTGGTTCTACTATAACCAAATTCAGTGGAAAGTACTAACATTTTTCTTTTTCTTGATATTTCTTTATTTAAAACAAATGTCAAAATCACCTTTCTTGCAATGGCCTTATCCAGTGACCGAGATCCTTTCCCCATGGAATATAAACATTTTTTAACATTTTTAACAATATATTTTTGCAGTCTCATGTGTTTCCTCTTATTCGATGCAGAATGTACACCCAACAATTGTAATGACTCTTTGAGCTCATTATGAAGAAGTAAACATGATAACAATTGGGTTTTTTCAAACTTGTTTCAAGATGATTGAAATGATCATGGATTATTCTATTTATAGATTTATTCATTGACCTCTTACTCCTATTTTTAGGTTGGTCGACATAACATTTCAGTTTCTCCATATTTATTTAAAGTAAATGATCTAAATTTCTATAAGAAATTTGTTTCCCCACCTTTTCAGCTACTTTTATATGCTCATCAATTTGTGTAGAAGGAAGTGATCTTGACACCTCTCCAACATGCATTGTTTGAACTCGAGCCTCCTTATCATCAAGGTCCATGTGTACTTCAACTGATTCATTTGGTCCAATATCTAGATTTGGCTCGACTTTTTCTTGAGAAATTCCTGCTTGTTGAGTCATTTCTGCATGTCACAAAATATTGTGCAAAGAAAGTGAGAGATGATGATATATAAGTGGAGTTGAACATATGAAATCAAATGAAATCAAATATTCTTGAACTTAATAATTCCATGGAAAAAATGCATTTGAAAATAGATGATAAGCAATTATTAGGCTCTGAATGAAGAATAGAGGATAAGGGTGATAAGTGGACACTTGAATTGTGGATTAATGACATGGATTGTGTTAGGAAACTCTTGATGGTGAAGGTAGGTGGATGGAGGATGAAAGCTTATGCATGGTTGGTATGGAGGATGAGAAGTTTAACTTGGAGGACATGTAGATTTTTTTGTTTTTGAAATGCTTATAATGTTTTTGGATTTTTGCCTCTTTTTGTTGACCAAATTTGAGGTGATTAAATTGTGAAGTGTGATTGTTCTGATTTTCAACCCAAGATAATGTATGAAACCTAAGACGAGGATGAAATGAAAAGGATATGATTCTAAGATGGGATATGAAAATGGTATGATATTATGTGATAAGCTAAGAATGCAAGAGCTCAAAGGTAACTCTAGGTCCAAAGTTGGTTACAACGCAAGGCTTGACTTGTGTTATGATGGATAAACACAAGGGACCAATGATCAAGATATGGTATGTAGGAGATGATGGACTCCAAAAGGATTTCCCTACTTAAGGATAATGGTATGTTCCCTAACTCAAGGATGATAAACCTTAAGTGATGTGGGTGATAGATAGCCAATGGGTTGATTTTGAGACCTAGGAAGAGTAGTGGAAGTGCAAGCTAAGGATTCTATTTGATCAATGATGAATATGAAAAGGACGAAATTCATGGAACATACAAAGGTTAGGTGAGATGATCTTGATATGAAAGGGGTTGTACATGCAAGAATTAGGTGGAATGATATATATGTATGCAAGGACTATGTGATGTGATATATGTATGCAAGACTAGGAATATGTAAGTACTAGGATGCAATGAAAAGGATATGAAAATGGTATGATATTATGTGATAAGCTAAGAATGCAAGAGCTCAAATGCAACTCTAGGTCTAAATTTGGTTACAATGCAAGGCTTGACTTGTGTTATGATGGATAAACACAAGGGACCAATGATCAAGAGAGGGTATGTAGGAGATGATGGAATCCAAAAGGATTTCCCTACTTAAGGATAATGGTATGTTCCCTAACTCAAGGATGAAAAACCTTCAGTGATGTGGGTGATAGATAGCAAATGGGTTGATTTTGAGAGCTATGAAGAGTAGTGGAAGTGCAAGCTAAGGGTTCTATTTGATCAATGATGAATATTCAAAGGACTAAATTCATGGAACATGCAAAGGTTAGGTGAGATGATCTTGATATGCAAGGGGTTGTACATGCAAAAATTATGTGGAATGATATATATGTATGCAAGACTAGGAATATGTAAGGACCAGGATGCAATGAAAAGGATATGGTTCTAAGATGGGATATGAAAATGGCATGATATGATGTGATAATCTAAGAATGAAAGAGCTCAAATGCAACTCTAGGTTCAAATTTGGTTACGATGCAAGGCTTGACTTGTGTTATGATGGATAAACACAAGGGACCAATGATCAAGAGAGGTTATGTAGGAGATGGACTCCAAAAGGATTTCCCTACTCAAGGATAATGGTATGTTCCCTAACTCAAGTCCATGATAAACCTTAAGTGATGTGGGTGATAGATAGCCAATGGGTTGATTTTGAGACCTAGGAAGAGTAGTGGAAGTGCAAGCTAAGGGTTATATTTGATCAATGATGAATATGCAAAGGACTAAAGTCATGCAATGTATGCAACTTGGTTAGGTGATATGATCTTGATATACGAAAGGGGTTGTACATGCAGGAACTAGGTGGAATGATATATGTGTATGAAAGGACTATGTGATGTGATCTATGTATGAAATAATAGGAATATGTAAGGACTATGATGAAAGGGATATGAATACGCAAGGACTATATGGGATGGAAAGACTAGGTGGAATGCAAGGATTGAAAAATCGGAACTAAAGGATGATGGCCCTAAGAAATCTAAGTGATACTTGTTCATGTTGTATGTTTTTGTTGTTTGATGTTTTGGGATTTTGCAAGGTTTAAGGTGTTTATAAGTACTAGGTGTGAAGTTTTTTTGAGGTTTATTTTTAAACACACACACAAGACATAGCAAAAAAAATGTTTTATTTTAACAATACAAGCACAAATCCTAAGGTTGGCAAGGACTATATTCACTAGATTCCACGTGGTTTTCCCAAGCCACACTTATTCTTAGTAGGTGACTTAGAAGCTTGGCCACAGTGGCTCCCCCTTAAATTACATTCACTTCTCGGGTCAACCATGCTTCAAGACCTCATGAATCTCCCATGACAAACTCTTCACCTCTACTAAGAACTGCGAGAATGTGGATGCCTTCGCAACGACCGTTGCTACACCAATGGATAAAAGAGATTCTGGATTTCTAAAACAAGAGGGTTTTATTGAGTACTCAGGGACATGGCACCTCGCGAGTGTACAACAAGCCACTTAAGACTTTAACCACTCTACTAGGGGCTCTTATACCTTTAAAAGAAAAGGTAGGTAACCATTTTTGAATGGCACATGCACGACTAAGGCCTACACACCATGAGGACTTGACAATTTAGACTCATCCTTTTATATACCGGCCTGAGAGAAAAAACCAATGGAGTCGTTACCTCTTGTGAGGCAAGCCCCTCTAAGGTACTAAACACATACAAAAATGATGGGTTTGGTTTCTAATCACCAAATTTGCACTTGAGGTGAGATCATACTCCCTACCATCTCAAGCATAACAAATAGTGTTCATTCACCCCCTAGTTAAATCTATATGATGGAAAGAAAATGTTCTTTTTAAAGCACCAATCAAAATGTGTTCTAAGATAAAATATAGTTGGTTTCAAAATCAAGTCTTCAATCAATTGTCTTGCACCAAATTAGTTAGTAGTTCCAATTTTTAGTCTTCAACAAGACGTCCCAAAGTAAAAATATGCAAGAGTAGTGTGTAGTGTAATGTGGAGTGTGGTGGGAAAAATGATCTAGGAAAACCTCCTTAAATAGATGTTTTTGAGGATTGAGAGATTAAGAGAAATAAATGTGGGACAAAATATTTGCAAAAAGGAGATTTTAAAATCCCACATTGCATAGTAAAATGAGATGCATGTAAGTGAAAATGATAAAATTCCAAAACAAATCCATGGTGAATGATTAAATAAAGTGACTAAGTGCATTTCTAAATGTGAATGAAAATGTTTTAATAATGTTTTATTATGGATTTAATGGAATATGGATTATGTAAATGACGTATGTAGTTCATTGATTTTAATGTTTTTTAAACATGATGATTTATGAAAATGCAATGAAAATGATTGTCGAAATGATATCATGATTAATTATGAATGATGATGAAATGTTTATGATTTATTATGCACCATGAATGGTAATGAGATGATAGTTATTTAATATTTTAATGATCTTTAATAATTTCATGATTCATGCAAATAAAATTATTTTAATTTGATCATTATTTTATTATGAAGTTTGACATTTTACATGGTTATGATAACAAATTTATTACATGATAATGAACTATTATGATTTTTTATGGAAATGGGCATGAACGATAATGAAAATGATAATGCAAATGAAGATGAATGATAATGCAAATGGACATGAATGATCATAATGCAAAGGGACATGAACAATAATGCAAACGATAATGCAAATTTGTCTCTAGGACTTGTATTTATGTTCTTTTTGATTGAATATTTTATATAGATATTATAAACTCAAATGATGTTACAAAATATTTCCAATGCATATTTTTTGCATTTATATTAAATTTTAAAGATTTCTACTAATGTTTGAAAATTTCCATTTTGTTATTTTTGAGACACCTTGAAATCTATACTTGATAAACACAAGAATGCCTTGGAATTGATGGAAGAAATTGAGGGGGTTATTTTATGCATTTCATTCAACATAAAATTTATCGTGCATAATTTATTTCAACTTAGAGATGAGTGTTTGGAAGTGTTAACATATTCAAATTTTCTTATAATTAAAAAATGATTCAACATAAATGAAAATAAAAGTGATTTAATTTTGAATTCAAATTGCTAAAAATTAATGAAATTTGACCTCTCCATCTTATAGATAAATGATTCATTAAATTAAAATTTCCACAAATCAACAAAAATACACTTTACAATATACAATAACTTTATCCTATTACATGAAGAAAATAACACACATTACTCATGACTATTTTTCATCAAAAATATGAGTGTGTTACAACACGATAGCTCACTATTATATTTTCATGTGTTATTTGAGTTAAATTTATGCATGTGCTAGTGACTAAGCTTTAGACTTGTTACTATCAGGTTCTATAATTCAATCATGATATATAAAATAATCTAATGTTATGGTTTCCATAAAAAAATAGCACATGTTATCAAATAGTGTGGTAAGTCTATGAGCCTCTTTGTACCTAAGTAGATAGTTGATCTAGTAAATTTAAATATTTTACTTTTCTTAGATAATGTATCCCATAATGGGAGATCGTTAGGATTTGTGTCTCAACCTTCAATCCCTATATATTAATACTAGACAATTTAATCTAATTTTCAAGTTATAAAACAATAAATATATATAAATTTCAACACTCAAATAATTTAATTTTTGGCTTGGAACATGTTAGAATAGACATTAATTAGAACATGATAATTACAACAAAATGCATCTCTTTCACATCTTAATATTTTTAAATGGGCATAATCATATATAACTCATTTTTATGGATGAAAAATATATTAATAAACTCGGGAGTAGATGTTAAAATTATTCTTAAAATAAATTGGGAGGAGCTTGGGAAACCAAATTTACATGATACTCCCTATGATATAGTACTAGATGAGGGAGCAAATCCAAAATTTTCATTAGCACATGGTATCTAATATAAAGGTTAACCTATTGGGTTTAAAGGAAAAATAAATTTTGAGGTGTTTGAGATTCAAAAGGACTCTTTGGTGCCTTTAATTTTTTTCTTAATCTCAAATTGGTTCATGTAGAATGTAATGAAATCTTTGACTTCCAAAAAGAAGAATTGACATTTTATACATGGAGGGCTAGATAGTGCATATATCATTGAATATGAATATGGATTAAGATTATAACAAGAAGATAGAAAAAGAAAGAGATGTAGAAGAAGATGATGTATTTAGATGACTATACTCATTGAGGAAGCTACCTAAGATTGATACAAAGGGAGATAACAAGATAGAGGGGAAAATACTGGTGAAAGATGGTGTTTCTACCATAGATATAATTGATGATGCACAATAGGATGAAATAAATATAAGGATTTAAAGAAGGACATAAACATAGATAGATGCAAAATTGGGTGCTACAAAAAATACAAATAAAGAGAATATATTGTAGATCAAAACTAGTAAAGCATTTAGTATAAGGATTCATAAAAGAGTAGTAGTAGGCACCACAAATATGTTTGCAATTGATATGGAGATTAGATAGAGTACTCTAAGACAAATTTAGAAACCTATTTTAAGAGGTAGGAGATATATGGAATATTATTAATAGAATGCAAAAAAAGGTGGGGCACTACATATTGGTTGTTTCCAAGTAAGGAAGGAAGATGAAGGCCCTAGGATCAAAATGTGTATTTCAAGAAGGAGGAGACACTAGAAGAGAATGCAAAAGGGATGCTAAGTGAAATTGAATCTAGAAGAATGCACATAAGATCATGTAACAATAATAAATACATTCAAGATAATCTAAATTTATGAAGGAATGATAAATTGTGATGATGTAGAATAAAAAAATCAAGGATGTGCAAGAAAGGATAGATGGTGATAAAAAGGAAGGTTGTAGCATAGAAGAAGAATATAGAGTTGTGATAAAGTATCATGGATCTAATGAAGAAAAATTGAAAGTAAGAATGCATAAAGATGAACCATTTATGCTACAAATAATTGTTTATGAAGAAAGAGAGGAAATTGAGAGTAATGCAGTACTATGAAATCTAGTGATAACTTGTAGATTTTAGTTTTATAGAACTCATTGAGGATGTAAATTTGAGTTTTCATTTTCATAAAATTGAAATGAGGAACCTTCAATTTTCTTATATATCAGTTATTTGATGCATTTTTCCTTGCTACTAGATAAGACATTTGATGAACCCACTATTGTAAGTAAATAAATTTACCCATATTTGACGAGAGAGAGAAGAAATAAATGCGTACCTTGTTTCCTTCTATGATAATTTTTCAAGTTTTGTTTGTGCCTATTTTCTTCTTTTTCTTTTGAAAAATTTCGTTGAGCCTTATTTTTTCTTTTTGTCCCATTTTCTTCTTCAAATTAAAAATGATTCAAAACAAATTCTCCTCCAAAATGCAAAAAAATTGTGACAAAAGAATTGTCAAAAACTTGCAACAGTCACCTCATAGATAATAAGAAATGCAACAATAACAAAAAAGATTTATAACTTTCTCAAAA